>CM060890.1:44423764-45023764 GCA_030762935.1 Hymenopus coronatus | reverse complement strand
GCCTATCAGTGAATCCGTTCTACATTGACCAATGCTCGTTTCGGCAATTGCGAGTCACTTAAGTTGTGCCACGTTTTATTCCATACAGCCTACTTTTAAAAATGTGTGCATCGGTAGTAAGTCTTTTAGATGGTGTACGGATAATCAGCGAATAAGAGTTGTCCAATGCCGCAGGACGGTATTTCTGCGTACAGTTCATGTCCCAACGATACACCGTGACAAATAAGGCCGAAAATAGCAAATGTACGATTTAAACCGTAAGATTGGCAACACTTTATCTTCCTATGAGATGACCTGGTGATTGACGATAGCTTGAGTGCCGAACAGCTGACTTTTATTTATCAATACACAATCCTATGCAGGCAATAAAGCTTTCAACTGTTGCAGTTTAGATAAACAGCTGTTGATAAAACGGCCATGCGTGTCTTAACACACCATTTCAAAATTTTATTTGCTCTATAACTCCTGGTAATATGGTAACGCGGCTTCCTCAAAGGACTTATCACTGATAATGTTTACTTTTAGTTCATGATGTGTAGTGATACACTGTTAACAATAGCTTAAGATAAGGTATGTGAAAAATCCAAATAACTTCTTGATACATGTGCGGTTTTTTCTTGTTACAGAGAGAAAAAACTTACGGGTACTTGCAGATGTTACCAGATGATCCCTTGCTCCCGGTTGGTAATATGGCAGAAAGTTCCATCTGAATAGCAGTGTTCATTCCTTCTCTCTAAGTAACCAACCAGACTACCAACGACTAACCAAGCTCCCTGTTGCATGCCCCCTAACATTACACCATTTCTTACGAAAGTGTATTTTGCGTATATAAAGTTAAGCAAGGAGGTCGAAGTCAAAGATGGGTTCCCCATACTGTTTGTAAACAGTGAAGGGCTAAGGAAGTGGTACAATGGAAAACAGAAATAAAAGCAGTATTTTATTGTCGTGATAATTATCATCCCTGCAAGAGTAAAGAGTCAGGGTACAACAAAATAGTACCACTCTACAAATAATACAAAAACTAAATACTCTAATGGCCTTCCATGAAATATAACATCAATGCTACACAGATAATATATTCTCCCTATTCTTATTCCACCAACAATATATTGTAAATCAATAGTTAATTAATTACTGTAAATTAGTTACTTGGATCGAGATTGAAGCAAAATAATATGCTGGTTTCAAACACCAGATTTTCTTGTAATGGAAAAGATAGAATACCATCTTATTTATTTTTGTGATATGCCAGGTTTAATTCAGCAATTGGGAAGACCTATATACAATAATAACAACGACGACGTTAATATATTAGCACTTCAAAAAGAAGTCTATAAACAATTTTATTGCGAATTTTCCTCTGTGTTTCTAAAAGAATCATATTCAAATCTTGAATCCACTTTAGTAAGAATTGGCTTATTCCATAAAAATGCCTATTGGATTTTAGGATAGCAAGGAGGATATACAAAATAACCTTACTTGTTTATGTGGACAGTAGAAATGGGGTTTAACATTGGACAACGAAAGAATGGCCTAAGAGAAAAACTTTAACGCCAGGAGGGGAAGAATGTCATTCGTGCCAGTCTAATTGATTCAAAGAAACGGTTATTGTATCCTTTGCATAGAAAACTAAGTAGGTATTGTGAAAGTGCTCGACAATACCTGTGCGGTAAACTTTCTGTGATGTCTGAAGCTAAAATAAAAGTACATTTTATATTTGATGGACCTCGGAAATAACGATTAATGAAGCACAGCCCATTTTCGGACACCAAGAATGATAGAGATCTCCAAGAATGATTCACTTTTAAAGATTTACTCAATAAGTTTCTTGGGAATATAAAAGGTCTGCTTTATGAAGAAATTGTGAGAAATATGTTACAAAAGCTATCTGCTATCGGGTGTTTAACAGTTCACTTTTTCTATATTCATCTGGACTATTTTTTTGATAATTTGGGATATCTCAATGATGATCAAAGTGGAATATTTAATCAAGAAATCAAGATGGAAAAAATTGTGAGAAATATTTTACAAAAGCTACGTGCTATCGGGTGTTTAACAGTTCACTTTTTGTATATTCATCTAGACTATTTTTCTGATAATTTGGGATATCTCAATAATGAACAAAGTGGAAGATTTCATCAAGAAATCAAGATGGAGAGAATAAGTTAAGGTTGGTGTTACATTGAGAATCTGGCGGACTACTGTTGGTGTTTGAAAGTAGAAGTTGCTCAACCAGGACTACTCTACGCGCATCTTTTCTTGGATGCTAGTTTTACGGGGAAGCGAGGTCTGGAAGAAAGAAACGAGAGCGCCTCCGCCTGTCTTTCCGCAGAGCTGTAAGCCAAAGAAATTTTTTTCTTTGAGGCTATCGGTCTAATTTACCGCGAACTTGTTGAATTATTAAACGAAACACAGCGCACGTGCATGTGCGTGAACTCGCGGATCTACAGACACTGGATATCACGGCGTATAGCTTACGTCATGTCTTAATGTGTAGTTTTGCCCTGTTTCTGAAATTCCTGAAACCTACCGAATGAAGACTAGGGAGCCGGGTCCCCAAGAAAAGGTATGCAAATAGTAAACATAAATCAAGGCAGTCATTCTTCCGGCCAAGGAAAAAGTAACTTCACACCTTCATTTACAGGTTGGTAGGTACTTCTTTTTATTTATTGCTAAGAACTTTTGCATGCTGTATTTATTTTATAATTTAATTATTTAATAATAATTTTCAAATCTCAAACGCGAAAAAATTAGTGATATTATTGGTTGTTGACCTTTAAAATAGTATCTTGCAGCTCACACTTGCTTGTGAACATTAACAAATAAAAAGGAAGTAAACATCTACGTAAGATTTCGTGTTTGTTAACGAACTGCCCTCCTCTGTCTAGATGTAACTTACACCCCGAGGATGTACAAGCCAATGCTTTGAGTCAGTAGCCTGAGGAGAAGCAAGTAAACTTTGGATCATAGTATATCCAGAATGGGAGATCAGCCCCATGCCTGGTATGGTGGTAGAGAAGGAAATACAATATAATGATGAAAGGCATGACAGGAAAATTTGTGGATCAAATTATCCAAAAAAGCATTCGCCTAGCAACCGAGTATACCACGAAGATGCCTTTGGTCAGGTTGGTCGGCTGTGGGAGTTTGAACCCGAAGGCTTCCGAAGGCGAATCACGCAGTTACCGCGGCACCACCTTGCTCTCCTTGGTAAGCTTTAAAAGGTAAAATTCAAATATCAAATGCTAACATTTCATGTTTGCCAAAAGCTAGATTTAATATACGTCATGCACATAAGTGCAGTAAAGTAGGCAAAACACGCAGTTAGGTCAGTTCAGCAGCACAGAATGCTGAAAATTCATTTTTGCACCATGAGGATTGAGCAGGAAGAGAGAAGAAATTGCAGTGGTGCAAAAGAGCCATAGCTCATCGACAAGCAGTCGTCGTGAAGACTTCTCGCATTCTCCTCACAATCGACTTTACTCGATCTCAGCAGCCACCGCTTCAAGGGTCAACACCGTCAAGGGTAGATTAGCAGCAAACTCACTCGGGCTGGCGTACTCCTGTATCTGGTTTTCTACATGTTCAATGTCGTTATGATGCTAATGAGCATATTTCGATGGAGCAAATGCTTGTTTAGCTTTTTCTGAAGCCCTGTAAACAAGATATCCTAAAATAAATGCTGGCTATGGAAAACACAGCAGCCCTGCCTGGTAGTTGTTCCTTCTCACTAGCCGTGTTAAACTACGGTGAGAAACTGAGATCAAAGGTAACACAAGTAGTGTCATGGCCAGGGTACTGAATGAGAATCAGTTCCATTTGGAATAATTCCTAAAAATTAGCACTCGTTAGATTAGCCTGTAGGTTTGAGTCCGCCCAGTGGATATAGCCATATTTCTTAGCCGTCCTAACCCATTAAGTCGACCTGTGAGGAATGAAATCCTGAGGTCTATCAGCAATATGGTATTGAAACTACAAAAGAAGAAAATAGAAAATGTAACAAATTGACCTGTAAGTAACTGAGGTGGGATGCCCAACAGGGTGTATATTAATTAGATAAAACAAATGTATATGTGGTCGGAGGTGTCAATGGTGGCTCTCGATTGTAGGTCATACAAACAAAATATGTTTTCATGTCTGTCATGTTTACTGCCTTGGCCTACACATAGCCGGTGTGACTGGACAATTGATAGATGTGATTATGTTCCTGCCCAATTCCAAGTCATGTCCAAACTTTCAGAGTAGGCTACAAGTGGCAAGATTAAATTAACAAATTTACAGTCTGTTCTATATTCATCCCAATCATCTCTTTCTGGGGCGTTGTATTTTTCTCCCATTTGGTTTATATTGCAATGTTTGTCTAGTAATTCCTCTACTTCCCATTCTTCCCCATTGGATCCAACATGTAAACTGTAATTAATAGAATACATTTCCAATGGAATGGTAGGTATATAGATATGTGTTATCTTATTTATATCTTAGTTTTCCACTTCATCTAATCCTATTGTACACCGTTTAGTGTTCCATAGAAATTTCATCTGTGCCGTTTGTATTCTGTGTAAAATCCCCTGGTAAAATCCCTGCATCACGTTCCTACATTAAAATATCTGTAGTCGCTACTTATTGCAAATTAGCTTTGCCTCTTGTCTTCTTTTATTTTCCAAGATTCGTTTTCATGTTGGATTACACAACGCTTCTTTTTGAATCTGGAGAGTTTGTTATTTATGCCAGTTTACTTTCTGCATATCTAATATCACATCTTAGACAATTAAAATCCACCACTTGTTCTATAATGCTTCCATTGATTGCTCTATCTTGGTATTAACTAGTTCCTTTTCCTTTAAATACCATACACTTTGTCATCTTATTAAACATTTCAAAACTTTAATTCTTTCGTAACACCAAATAAGCTTTGGTTGGTTTTGATGATGAACGAATGAAAAATCCGATTTCTAGTCGAGTGTCGAACCTAGGACACCTTGCATGCTACCCAGTATTGTTATCCATTCAACGGTAATACATATTTAAGTATTTGTTATAATAACTACAATATACTTTATTCTGTTTTTGAAACCAAACTCTCTAAATCGAAAACAGATATTTATATATGTAATTTGCCCTCATGTTTTAGTAACCCCTATTGTATATGAGGAGGTCAGGCAGTAAAATATGAAAAGGCAAACACTCAAATGTGGCACTGAACATTTAGTACTTGACAAGTAATTTCCGTAACTGTTAATATTTTTATCGCTATTCCCTTTAGAAGCTTTCAGACAGCTAATGGATTCTCAATCTTACACAGTCGCATACGTCCTCGTACGATTCAAACCTAGTCCAATGCTTTGCTTCTCTGCTAAGAAACTTTCATGGAAAAATTCTGTAGTTTAAGGATGCTGTGGCTTCCTGTTTAGAAATAAGAAGGTAGGGTGGAACATTATAGGCAAATAACTTGGGCGCGAGACAATATTAATAGGCAACCGCCAGAGAAAATACCTAATGTATTTTTAAGCGTTATTTTGTGTATGTGTGAAAAGGTGCGCAAAGACATTGAAGTGACGCTACACAAAGGCAATAAGGCACCAAATATGCGTATTAACGCACATCAAAATGTGATGCATATATAAATAATGTGAATGAACAGAATATATATGAAAATGCAAAATACTTAAGTATTAATAACTGTTCTAAAACAATAACTATTATATTTAATATGTTGATGTTATTTTGTCATGAAAAAGAATATGATGGATCCTAACAAGAGAGGAAAACAGTCTTAGCGTGGTCACGAGCTAAGTTTGAAGCGTTATGAAACGTTGAAAAGACAACAAAGCACTGTAAGACGCGTTTGTTAATTACAAAGTATACCATTTTAATCGGAGTCCTCAGCGTCAATGACTATAATTTACAATGAATAAATTGGTGACCAAAAACAGGGAAAAATAGTTTAATTGTTTATTTAAATAGTAACAGGAATTCCTATCTTCCAGACCGCTTCTTGAGATCGGTGCAGAAGATTCTACGTTGCTCGCCGTGATATTAAGCGAGACACATTGTAGGGCAATACCAGGACAGGAGGGGATTCGGCACCGAACGTATGTCTAAACCTGAGCGGACATATTCAAATCCCAAATTTACCCAGACAAAATAAGAAAACGAGGGCTGTCAAATCCCAAACGGATATAAAGCTCAGAAGGGTGGGAAAGAGGCACACAAGGGGTTTTAGGAGATATGTGGCCACAATACCCTCCGTCTGCTTTGACGTATACTCAAAGTCATTAAAAATACGCATGGGAACACTTATCGTAAGACGGGGTTTTTTCGCTGACTCTGTCCATGTCCTATTTGTTATGGTGTTAAAAGCGTATTGGATAGGCCAAGTTACCAAAGGGAAAGGGATGACCATGAAACGTAACTTGCGATAAATGAAATTCTGAGCTGAGAGCTGATCCCTAAACTTGCTGGTTGGACAATAATTGACCTCTCTCACCGGGTGATACAACATTTTGAACTTTCTCTGCGCTATATACTGAAGTTCTAATGGCAAGGCAATTCACTCAAGTGGTGGACTAAATTAATACACTGCTTATACAAGTCAACCTGTTTTGAGGGAGCATCTAGTGGGGTTGGGGTATGATGGGGTGGATTGCTCAATGGTTTTGCCTTTTCTTACTCGCGTGGTATGTTGTACCAGAATGACACCAATGAAAATCGTGTCAAGATCAGAGTCCCCGTCAAATGTTCACATTTTCACCAAATCACAGCACCAGGCATATTTGATTGTACAACAAAGACACATGGTTGTTAGAATGTTACGCTTATGATCTTTTATAAAGAAGAGATTTACCTTTTCTGAAATTCTCATTAATGCTATCTGCGTAAATAAACATTAATTTGAAAAATATTCCCCTGTATGTGCGTTTGAATTCTTCCCTTTGAGACCTAATAAAACTGAAGCGAAGATGATGCGACACTAAAGCACAGCTTTACTGTCATTCGTTCCTAGGTTAATAGCCTTGGGGGTATTATCGTATCGAGAATCATAAAAACCTTGCCAAGGAAAATTGCGTTTAGTAGCATAATCAAGTATGTTAGTGACTCTCAGAATATCTGCAAAAACAAAGTCAGTTTCCTTTTTTGAAATTACTAGCTCTATGGTGGTAATAATTATCAGCACACAAATGCAGACAGGGCAATAAAATACTGTACGGAAAAAGAAGGAAAGAAAAACTGAAAACTTTTCTCCCGAATATTTATGATTTCTTCTACTTAGTTAATGGATGAAAGAAATTAAAAGACGCTTCTCCTAAAAGCAATGCAGTGTTTTTTTTTTTTTTCGTTTTTTTTTTGTTTTTTTTTTTTTTTAGATACTTTAAGCAAGTAAAAGTAGTGATTAATTTTATGTATATAAGACTAAAGAAACATCGATCTTGCAGATTACGTTATCAAATTTCTTTAATGACTTACACAACACAAAAGGTGCATGTTTAAATGTCACTTAACACGTCATGTGAGGTTTAGAGCTTATATGATAAATTTTAGTTAATGTATTATATGGGGTGATTGGCATTCGTGCGCACATTGTGTGGGACAGCGAAGTGATAATTTTTTAACCGAGAGCCCATGTCCCGAAATGCAAAATTTTCCTAGGCTTCTAAATGCAATTCATTCACCATTCAGGTGGTTATAAAAGATAAGTCAAGCTAAACAACATTAAGCCAAAGAGCATGAACATGTGTTTTTCCTTAGTTCTTCCCCCCTCCATTTATTGAATAATTTAACTAGTGAATAAAAATAAACCTATTACAAAAAAAAATATATTTGAGCTTATGTTTTCAAAACTATAAATACAAATTTGAATAATAATAATATCCTGAAAGAATTACGATAAATCTAACAGTGTTACAAGTCAAATACTGTTAATGGGTTCAAAATAATGAGTTACCTACCGAGGGTGTTTTGAAGTTCCTATTAAAGCTTCTCAGAACTTCAGATAAGACAACGCGGTTGGTTTTTTTTACCTGGTTTTTAGTCCGAATTTATTTTATTACAACATAAATAAATGAGTCATTCATCCAACCATTCCAAAATCGCCCTACATTTTTTAAAATTATTCTTTTATATTTCTGAATGGTTGGCCTGTCTCAGGGTCTCTTATTTCATGCGTTTCAGTTATTCATCTACGCTATTGTGGGACGTGTTAACCTTAATAATATTAAAAAGTTTAAAAATTTTCATGGGTTATTAATTATAATATCAAAGGAAATCAGCCCGCCTGTGTAGTGTAGTGGTAGCGTGTCTGCCTCGCATTCAAAAGGTCGTGAGTTCGAATTTTGCTTAGAGTAAACTTAGAGTAAACTTACTCCCTTATCCTGAGAAGACGAATGTCGAGTAACTTTAAGCCCCATGGACCCCGAGATCATTTGAGCATCATTTCACCAATTTCATTCATCGTCCAATATGACCAACCAGGTTAAAGGACGTTAAGATACAAAATAAATAAATAAAAAAAAAAGGAAATCAGCCGAAGTCTTGCTGTTTAACGCGAGTTTTCCGTTGAGCCACCATCAGTGGTCGCTGCAACCCCTTCAAAGCTGATCTAGATGCTCAAGAATTGCAGACCTGGACAGTCACGAAGTTTATGTTTATTGTAGCTCACTGCGTGTGGCTGTAGTCTACTGCGTCATTCTGCAAGTTTTACTCCGTTATGGCCTCAGAAGTCGCTTATTTGCGGCAACGATACACGTTGAGCTTTTCGAAGCCGGTAACAGCCTTTCTATAAAAATGAAAAGGTGTAAAGGTCTTATCATAATTATACCCCCGCCGCTGAATCCTTGCACTTGACAGTTCGGGTGGTTTCGCGTAAGGTTGGCTATGCTGCCTTTGCGGCGATGCCAGAGTAACTAGTAAACAACAGCTGATCGCAAATGTCTCTATCGTGTGTAAAGAGAATATAAACATGTAAATAATAAATTGATACCGATGAATAATGAACCTAATTAGTTATTATTGATGTTAATTGAAAATAACAGTGATACTATAGCATACACAGCATATATTACGTATTTACAATATTCTCAGTAGCATCATCGTCACCAAGATACCATTAGTGGTTCACATTCACTGTTGATTCCATCTAATTCCTGTGCTTTTCGTATTATTTTGTGCACTTGATTAAAGTTCACCCTTCAGAAGCCACCCTCGCCTCTCCTAAAGAACATCCACACATATAAACAAGGAATTGTACGTAGCTTGTACAGAACCACTGAACGCACGTTGTTTAGGAGTTCACAAACTGAGCACGAGGTTGGAAATAGCCAGCAGATATTGCAACGGTGCGGCTTCTAGATCCATTTCCGTTGTCTGACCGACCGACCAGAATGCTGCTTTGGGATTGGTTCAGAAAGTCAAACAGGTAAAGCTCTTCACTGTTATTTGCGGATGTATCAACTTAACTCCCAACTGTCAAGTGCAAGAATTCAGCGGCGGGGGTATAATGCATGTGTGGGCCGCAAAACAGTTAACAAAAATCTGATATGTTCCATTCACATGACTTTCTCTACAACTCTGCAACAAATTATTGTTAAAAAGCTTATGCTTCTATTTACTTAATGCTAATCCAGAAAAAAATAGCAGAAATAGTCTTATTACTCCTACTTGTAAGTAGAACTAAAATAAGGGAGTACCACAGGTTAAAGTGATAGTCAAAAGCTGGTTGCTATGTGACTGAAGTTCCTTTGTATGTAGGGACAGGAGTTGGCAAATTCCTGTATGAGAAAAGGAGACTTTTTTTCAAAGTTGAAACCAAAAACAAGGAATATCTCAAAAACGGTCAACTCCACGAAAAAAAAAATAATGAATACAACATAAATTCTGTGTTTTAACGTGCTCTACCTTTTTTGTGGGGTAAGTTTTTGTCCATCTTTTACGGTTTGGCAGTTATGCAAAATTCCGTAAAATTCATTCAGAATAAAGTAGTCTTCAGAGGCTATTCCCAGAAAATTCAAGATGTACATTTTATTTTACATATAGATATCTTTCATATACGGTATTTTAATCAAAATCGTTAGAGCCATTTTCATAATTTTATAAATTTTTTCCATGTAAAGGGCAGTTTGAGGTGGTAGGATTTTTCTCAAAATCTTCGTGTCGCATCCCTGGAAGATAGTAAACTTAAATACCAAGTTTGGTATTTTACCGACTTTTCGTTTTTGAGTTATCGTGTTCACAGACACACGGACACAGTGACACAAGGACACACACACGCACATTTTTCTAAAAATGCTTTTTTTTTCTTGATAAGGGGGACCCTAAAATATATATTTCCGGTAAAATTTCGGTATCGAATTTTTGGGTGGAGTGCAATACCTTCTCTATACACTATGTACATAGTAAGTGTAGAGAAAGTAAAAATAGATTCCCTTCTGACGGGCTCAACGTGTAAAAAACTAGCAAGAAAAAGGCCACAACCAGCGCGACCTAAAGCGTAGTAACCACAGTGAGGGCAACAGAACACTTCTTAGCGATATAAAGGACAAAATTAATCAGCTAACTTACCAAGTAAAAGACAGCGGGGCTTAGGGCGCCCAACGCTTAAGTCATCAAGGCACCTGTAATGAGCAAAGGAGAAAGGAAATATAAATGTATGTTATGCATTCAGCTTTATAACATATACCAACAGTTGAAATAAACCCAAGTAGATTTATATCATATTCAAAATATAAACTGCCGTCTTTCACTAGTTACGTGTTACCATACTTATTTAAAGTAATCCAAAGCTATACTCCCTTTACATCAAGCGCTGTAAATTGCTGAGTCTCTTTCTGTTTTGATGGTCTATTGATAGTTTTTATTCACCCAAGATTTGCCTTAAGCAATACGGTTAAACTTTACGTCGAAATTGCGGCAACCTTATCTAAAAAAATCTGATGTGTTCCATTCACATGACTTTCTCTACTTCTGTGTAACAAATTATTCTTAATATGCTTATTCTTTTATTTACTTCATGCTAATCGAGAAAAATTAGCGCAAACAGTCTTATTACTTACTTCCTTGTAAGTAGAAGCGAAATATGAGAGTATCATAAGTTAAAGTGAAGTCAAAAGCTGGTTACTATGGACTGAAGTTCCTTTGTTTGTATGGACACGAGTTGACAAATTCCTGTATGAGAAAAGTAAGTTTTTCAAAGCTGAAACCAAAAACAAGGAATATCTCAAAAACGATCAACTCCTCGGAAAAAAGTATATAAATTAAATTGTGTGTTTTAATGTGCTCTACATTTTCTGTGTGGTAAGTTTTTGTCCATTTCTTACGGTTTAGCAGTTATGTAAAATTCATCCAGAATAAAGTAGTCTTCAGAGGCTATTCCCAGGAAATTCAAGATATACATATTGTTTGTCAGATAAATATCTTCAATATATGATATTTTAATCAAAATCGTTAGAGTCAATTTTGAGGAAATAAAATGTTCGTAAAAAGTTCCATGTAAAGGGTAGTTTAGGAAAGGGGGGATTTTCTTGAAAATCTTCGTGTCGCATCCTTGGAAGATACCAAACTTAAATACCAAGTTTGGTATTTAACAATCTCTTCGTTTTTGAGCTATGCTGTCCACAGACACACAGACACACACACACACACACACACACACACACACACACATGCACAAACGGACTTTTTTCCAAAAATGTTTTTTTCTTGATTCAGGGGTTCCAAAACATGTATTTCCAGTAACATGTATTTGGGTGTAATACAATACCTTCTCCGTACACTATGTACATATTACGTGTAGAAAAAGTGAAAATCTAGTCAGTTCCACTCCCATGACTTTCTCTAGCCGTTCCGCAAATAATTTCCTTACAAAATATTGTTCTTTTATATACACTATATTAATCGAGATAAACATAACATAAGGGAAACAAGGAAATACACTAGACTAAAAAATAGTCAAATATTTTAAAAGCTGGTCGCTATATGAAACAATTGAAATTAGTTATCCTTGCTTGAAAAGAAACAAACAAAACGGAGATGATAAAAACACGAATCCTCGTTTGAAAGTAGCTTAAAATTAAAACCAATAACACTGAATATCTCCGAAATGATTAATTCCACAAAACATTGTATATGACAGAAATGGTGTGTTTTAACGAGATCTACAGTTTTGTGCAGTAAAGTTTTGCCTATATCTTACAATTTACCAGATTTTCGAAAAATGTTCCACGTAAAGGGTAATTAGGAGTGGGGAGATTTTCTTGGAAATCTTCCTTGGAAGATACTGAACTTAAATACTAAGTTTGGTATTAAACCAACCTTTCGTTTTTGAGTTATGCGGCCCACAGACATACTCGCATACACGGACATGTTTCTAAAAATCTTTTGGGGGGGGGTGAGATTCCTGGGGTAATCTCGGTAATGCATTTCCGTGCAATTTCGGTATCAAATTTTTGGGTGGAATGCAACACTATCTACCATGCACATTATACATATGCACTAGAGAGAGTAAAAATTTCTTTTATGCTCTGAGAGCATGAAAAAATTGTTTCACTCTGTGTACAAGTGATTGCAAGAGTTACAAATCCTTTTCAATACATACTGTTTGTTGTGCTATTATTTGGAGAACAAACAAGCATATTCTTTTTACTTTCTCTACACATACTATGTACATAGTGTGCAGAGAAGGTAGTGCATTCCACCCAAAAATTTTATACCGAGATTTCACCGAAAATAGACGTTTTATGATCATTTTCAGAAAAAGGTCCGTGTGTTTGCGAGCATGATAACTTAAAAAAGAAAAGTCGGTAAAATTCCAAACTTGGTATGTAAGTTTTGTGTCTTCCAGGGATGCGACACGAACATTTTGAGAAAACTCCCTCCACCCCAAACTAGCCTTTATATGGAAAAAATTTAGAAAATATGGCAAATAAAATTAATATAATGAATTTTCTGGGAATAGCCTCTAACGACCTCTTTATTCTAAATGAATTTTGCTGAATTTTGCGTAATTAGTAAACCGTAAGAGATAGACACAAAACAATGTAGATCACGTTAAAACACACAATTTATGTCATTTACGGTTTTTTCGGGGAACTGAACATTTCTGTAATATTCCTTGGTATTTGTTTCAGATTTAAAATACTTAAACTTTTTTGACTGGCCCTGCATAGAAACGGATTTCCATCACATGGCAACCAACTTTTAAAAGATTTGACTATCGTTTTAGCCTAGTGTATTCCCGTATTCTCCTCCTACTTACAAGAAAGCAAATAATTTAGACAATTTCTGCTAATGTTTATCTCGGTTATTATAAAGTAGATATACAAATATGCTTCTTAACAATAATCTGTTACAGCGATGTAGAGCAAGTCGTGTGAATGGAACACAGCAGATTTTTTGTATATCATTGTTCAGACATGCGATAGCCTTATGTAGCTTTTAAAAGAGTAAACATGCTACCAAAGAAACCAGCGAAAGCGTTTTGCGTTCTATATTAGTCTTTTAGAGGTTATAAACGGCTCGAGCGTGAGAATTTATAGTTAAAATTACGTGAAACTTATCTGTTTACTTCTGCTTTTATCACCCCGGCAAATTAACCGAGACGGAATGTCTGCTAGGCACGTTTTTGACATGAAATGCTGCAACATGCAGCTACTGTCAGCAAAGGTACTCTCAGGATTTTTACATGTTTTTATTGCAAGTCTGTCTAACTGGTCATTACTAACGATTTGTTGTTTTACCAAAGCCGTTCCTTTGGTCTGCACAATCATTCTGCGAGTTGGTACTGAAAATAGTTTCTAACACACTATGTATTTATTTGGGATGAATACTTATTACTCTTTTTTACTTTCTTTATACGTACCATGCACAGTGTATAGAGAAGGTATTGCACTCCACCTAAAAATTCAATACCAAGATTTCACCGGAAATATGTGTTTTAGGGCCCCCTGTATAAAAAAAAACATTTTTAAAAAAAGGGCTGTGTATGTGTGTGTGTCCGTGTGTCTGCGAACACGATAACTCAAAACCGAAAACTCGGTTTAATACCAAACTTGGCATTTAAGTTTAGTATCTTCCAAGGATGCAACACCAAGATTTTCAAGAAAATCCCCCCCCAAGCCACCCTTTACATGGAACTTTTTTTCAAAAAAGTTGATTTTCTCAAAAATGGGTGTAACGATTTTTATTAAAATATCGTATTTTAAAGATACTTATCTGACAAATAAAATGCATATCTTGAATTTTTTGGGAATAGACTACTTTCCTCTAGATGGCGTTTACGGAATTTTGCATAACTGCAAAACCGTAAGAGATGGACAAAAAATGTACAGCCCTTTAAAACACACAATTTATGTTATTAATATATTAATATATATTTATTCGTGGAGTGGGTCGTTTTTGAGATATTCCTTGTTATTAGCTTCAGCCTTCAAAAACTTATACATTTCCCATACAGGAATTTCTCAACTCCTGTCCATACAAACAAAGGAAATTCAGTCACATGACAACCAGCTTTTGACTATCACTTTAACCTATGATACTCCCTTATTTCGCTTCCACTTACAAGGAAGCAAGCAATAAACTATTTCTGTTAATTTTTTCTGGATTAGCATGAAGTAAATAGAAGCATAAGGTTTTTAACAATAATTTTGTTGCAGAATCGTAGAGAAAATCATGTGAATGGAACACATCAATTTTTTTTCCTTTCACCATCAGCTGACTATAATGGATAGAAATATTGTATTTCACTAAAAAATCATTATCCAGATTTCACTGGAAATGACTGTTATAAGCACCCCTGCATAAATATAAACATTTTATAAAGAGATTAGCACATATACCTGCTTTAACAGCATAATAAAAACACGTAATGTGTTCCATTCATATGGCTTTCTCTACATCTTGGTAAACTAATGTTAAAAAGCGTATTCTTATATCTGCTTCATACTAATCCAGGTAAACGTTGGCAGAAGTTGTCTTTATCACTTGCTTTCTTGTAACAGAGGGGAAATAAGTAAATACACTAGGCTAAAGCGATAGTCAAATATTTTCAAAGCTCGTTGCCATGTGGATGAAACCAGTTTCCGTGCATTGGCAGGAGCTAGCACATTCCCCTATGTGTAAAGTATTTTTTAACTGAAACCAATAACAAAGAATATCTCAAAAATGGTCAAATTCACGAACAAATATATTGGATATAAATTGTGTTTTAATGAGATCTATATTTTTTGTGTAATAAATTTTTGTCTATGCTTTACCAGTTATGTAAAATTCAGCAAAATCATCCAGAATAAAGAGGTCTACAGAGAGCACTCCCAGAAAACACAGGATATACATTTTATTTGTATGCAAATATCTTTAATATACGATATTTTAATTAAAATTGTTATAGCCATTTTTGAGAAAATAAAAATTTTCGAAACTGTTTCCATGTAATGGATAGTTTGAGGTGAGTACTTTTTCTCAAAATCTTCGTGTACGATATTTGGAAGATACTAAACTTAAACACCAAGTTTGGTATTTTACTAACTTTTTATTTTGGAGTTATCATGTTCACAGAAACTCGAAAACACACACAAACCTTTTTCTAAAAATGATTTAATAGACACAGAGGACCCTTAAACGTGTATTTCCGGTGAAACCTCGGTATCGAATGTTTGGGTGGAGTGCAATATCATCTCAACCTGTGTACCATGTACTATGTAGAGAATAAGAAAAAAAAATCGGACCAACACCAACTTCGATCTCTCTTAAGGTTCCACACGAAGACTCTGAAGAAAATTCACTAGCCTCAAACCGTCCTTAATATGAATTTCTGATTTTCTCAAAGCTCTGTAATAAAAATATCAAATGTTTAAAATATTAGCATTGCTGATATAATGTATAATTGAATTATCTGCGAAATCCACTTCGTTCTGAATTGATTTTGTGTAGCTTGTATAATCATCAGTTTTGCATACACAAAATACGACTTGGACAATATTTTCTGATATTAATAATTTCCGAGATATTGATTCTTATTGACTTTAATTTTCCAATACTTTTGAGCATTTTGAAGTATCAAGACCACCACAGATTTGTTTCCCGTGAAACAAAATGTGTGGAATTTCAAAACCGGCAAACTACCATCCGCTTATTCAAGATTTTATTGTAGCTTCAGCCCTTTGCAACTAAAACGAAGCGTGTAATTAAGCCATTTTTCCGAACGTTGAAGTGGATAAATAAATAAGCGTTTGTAGAAATAAATTGAAGAAGAGAGAGCATATTAAATATTTACTGTCATTTTAACTCCAGTTTTCAAATGAATGAGTTCGAACTGCTATTCTTTACCGTTTTCAGATATCCTTTTCTTTTCCGCATAGGAAAAGCTTATTTTAATGTTGTGTATCTGATATTTAATTTTTTCTAATCCCTAATAAGAACTTTCTTAACATTTTAATACATTTAAATAAAAAACGTTCTCTTTTTGACCTTTTCCCTTTCCGTTACAAACAATAATACAGTGGAACTTGGATAATTCGAATATTTATAATTCGAACTCTTCCTTAATTCCAAGGTTTTTCATAGTCTCTTGATTATTTTTTTATTACTGCAATGTAAAAAGTCACGTGTAATTCGAATTTCATTGTCCTTAGTTCGAAGTTTTTGTTCAGAAATGACATTCGAAAATAAATCTAAACGTGGAAATGTAATATGATAGGTCATCGCTCCAGGATTGTTTGTTTTGTCGGAATGTAATTGGAATGCAGTTAGAGGGGGTGGAATAGCTTTCCTAGCTGCCAGTTTTGAGCTTTTTTTACCTGCTCCAACATCCCCTTGTTTAAAACACTTGCACCTTTAGTTTTCGCTTGAGCTTCCTACTGTTCAGCGTGTTGCAAATCAATGCCACCATGTCTCTTAGTAACCGAGTATAGTTTACAAGGCTTTTAACTTTTGCGGAAGAAGTTGCCGTCATTTTGAGAGGTTGAAAAGTGTTTGAAGAAGAAACTTGAAATCGCGAAAGAATACCATGGAACAGTAAAAGTGTCTTATGAAATTCGTGGTACATCGATGGACAGGCCAGCGTGAGTTTTTTTTGTTGTTATTTTTTTTTTTTTTTTTTTTTTTTTTTCAGTCATTAAACGTGCTTGAAAAATGTGCATACCGTAACATATTAAATTCTGCAAAATAATCAGACATATCAAAACTTTCCAAACTTAATTAGGTCTACCGTAGAGTAATTCACTGCAGTAGAGTGTACATAAAATGTGTGATCACTGCAGGTCAACAGTATATTATTTCCAGTTCTACCACTTTACTACATTATTCTTATCGTAAAAATAAATAACATTTCATTTAAATAAGTTTCTTTACTTTATAGTCATAATTAAGAAATGATATATCTATCTGTACTGCTAAAATGTAAATTTTAGATGTAAATATTGTAATTGGAATTTCTTTCTTCTCCCTTCAGTTAAGAATTATCCTAGTTCCACTGCAATTAATTATCAGCATTATTATTGCTATTATTATTTACAATAACAATGACGTAAGAATGCAGAGGTGTCATAAGTGCAGTTTTACACAGAACAGAGGAGGAAAAGTTCAGCCTTTCAGTAACCCCAATACCCCTTCAATCACTGAAGTTGCAAATTGTTCTGCTACCGATGTTCTGACTGCTGCTAGTTCACATTAATAATGTTACGTATTGCTGTGTAATAGTGAATATCTTGAAATAAACGGTACATAATTGCAAAGATTGCTCTAATTGGAATTAGTTTGCTTATGAAAACGTTAACACAAATAAGCTTCCCATATTGTTTATTTTTTGAGGGGACAGTACGACCTTGAATTTCCTTCCTTGTTATTCATAGCGTTATTGGGTTTTAAATGCAGTTCTTGCTATGGTTATCACGAAAAAGTTATCCTAGCCTGTCAGATATGGAAAACACTTTTAAATTGATTCTATTTATTTACTCGCTTTAACTAATTGGTCATATCACGGATCGATTAGATAAGATACTCATTCATGGATATATGGCCTTCCAGGTTTCATCATGACACCATATCTTCGTTTCGCGCCAGCAGTCCGTAGTCAGATGGTGGATTACAGCTAGCCTTCGAGGTCTTTCTTTTATAATACCACTTTGCGCAGTGATCTAGGGATAACATTCTAGCCTCTGCTTACCAAGATCACAGGTTGAAACCCGTAGGAGAATGATGGATTTTTTGGAGCGTAAAATGGCTTCCTTTGAAAGGAAAATAAAGTCAATGGTCCCGTATCCTAAATTTATAGTACCTACGCAAAAGAACCTCACCCTGATGTGGGCAAAATTAAGCGCCCGATATATCATAGAATACTGAGAACCATAACAGTTAAAGCATTATGACGTTAGGGTATCATCCAGAGTATCTGATTTCCCTCTCTTTGGATAGATGGTAGTGTAATCACAATCTCCATCAATTTTCAGTTTTACTATTCTTTTAGATTGAAAGTGGAACGTCGGGAACAACATTTACCTTGAGACTGAGGGAAATAACCTGACCCGTGACGGCCACAGATCGCTCGATTAAAAAGCTTATCAGTTTGGGGAAATTAGCATTCTGGGTATAGCCCCTCAAGTTTGAGTTTCGGCGTTAAGTTGACTGCGTTGTTCATTTCATGCAAATGCACTAATAGCAGAGTGTGTGCTTTAGGCTTGTTCACCTTCTTAAGTCAGCTCGATGTTTATGTGGCATACTGACACTGAAAATGTGGCATTGACCGCTGCTCCCCACTGTTGCGCCACTGGTCACGTCATGGCCATTTGCGAACACGTCTGTAGGAGGAAACGTTAACCACCGAGGTGTTCAACAGCCATAATAGTACCAGTGCAAACAGACAATAACTTCTTCAGGTAGTCATTTAAGACACCATTTCATGATTTGATGTCTGTGGTTTTCTAACACTTAGTAATCGATAGGTTTTGTTGCGAGAAATCATTTTCGTGGATTTAAAGTTAAGAGAAGCAAACAGAGCTGGTATAGACTCACTTTTGAAAATGTTGAAGATGTGTAGCGAAACAGGTTTTATGGGACCAAGTCAAAGTACATTTTCACCGCAATCATTCTATTTTTACCTTTTCTAGCACGTATGTATATAGTAAATAGAGAAGGTATCCCACCCTCAGATTAGATATCCAGATTTCACTGCAAATATATATTTTGAATGCAAAACAAACATTTTTAGAAAAATGTCCTAAGTGTCTTTGGGCAGCATAGCTCAAAAATGAAAAGTCCACTAAATACGAAATGTCCTGTCGTATTTCTTAAGGATTTTCAAATAATTTTGATATTTCTTTAGGATTTTCAAATGCCCAGTTATGAGTGTTATGAAAATTAAAGTAAAACAAGCTCCATCCATAAATAAGATACCATAAAAGAGTTTCTCTCTCAACAATAGAGTATGTCAGAGCATGAAACTCAAGCCTGCATGCATCGAAGCAAGAGGAAGGCACTTCGAGCAATTTTTGTAACTTTTGACTTTGTGTTGTAACTCTGAAATAAATGATTTCCAGATCCATGTTCATATTGTTTTCATGTCAGGAACACATCCCTCAAATGTAACACCAATAAAGATACACCCTGTATATGTGCCCTGTCCTCTTCGTTATACAGGAATCAAAACTATGCAAGCTAAAACCCAAAATCAAACATTAATCGTCGTTCAATAAAATCGTTAATAAATCTTTCTTAGAAGAAGTTCAGTTTAGTTTCAGAAATTCACCCATGCACTTCCATTAAGCGCTCTGAGTTAAAGCCAATCAATAAGGAAAGGTACACGTTACCACAAAAATGAAATGATGCGCTCACAAAAACCAGCATCGTCTTCATCATGTCGCAACATGTCGATGCAAAAATCACGCCGTATGACCTTATCTTCTTCACTCAGAAACTGCAACATCTGTAATCTGTAAGGCATCATGTGCAGTCGCTTCCGCAAGATTTTCCATACAGTTTGCTGTGGAATTTGTAATTGCATGCTTGCCCTTGATGTCAATTTCTGTGGGCTTCTTATGTAGGCAGAACGAACACGTTCAACGTTTTCTTCCGAAACACTTGGTCTTCCCGAGCTCTTCCCTTTGCACAAACATCCCGAATTTTCTATACCAGTCGTAGATTGACTGTCTAGTCTGTGGCGTTTTTTGGTAACGTGTTCTAAAATGTCGTTGGACAACAGTTGCTGATTGCGTTCTAGCAAATTCCAACACGCAATGTGCCTTTTCCACAGAATTTTCCGCCATTTCAGCTTCTGCAACAACAAACAAAACACTACAGCGTTACCAATAGTAACAAACGAAACTTTGAGAGTTTCTCAACATACCTCCAAAATAATTAGGTTGCTATTTCTAATAGTTTTTGTTTTACAGGCAGTTGAAGTTGTCTATTTCTTTTGTAGTAACCCTGTACTATGAATCCTGGGACTTAAGTACTTAAAACATTGTAAGTCGTCATTGCGGTTATCATCTCAAAACCCTTTGTGGTTTACCGGGAAACATGCGAGTCGGTTGAGAAATTCAATGGCATGCTGGCATGGTGCCATGGTAGCTCAGTGGCAGAGCAACCGGCTAGAGATCGGGAGATCCGTGGTTTAAATCCCGGCTATGGCATTGAATTTTTTGGTTTAATATTTTTGATAGACACAAAAAATATGACTATTCTGAATTTTGGAATACTTAATATTATTAATATTTTATAAATTAATATTTTAATTTAAAATATTTCGAGTTAAGTAGTAATGAATATTTGAGCAAACTGGAAAAATATTTAATTATGAGGCAATTCAGTTCATACATGATGGTGAAATACTTAAAGGAGAGGTAAAGGTGAAACATAAGCAGGATGCTAACGTGTCCCTTGCGACCTTCACTGAAGAACTAACGCAGAATGATCTCACAGGGTCTAGTGCAGAGTAAACACAATGGTAAGGAAGTGGGAAGAGTCTATGAAATATGCCTCACGTTTGCGTGACGTGCTGTTGACGTCTTCAATTTGGCGAGGCCCACGTTTCATTGCGTTCTGTTCTTTTCACCTGCAGCAGACATTCTTGCAACCAATCACGCAATGTTGATTCAGAATTTAAAAGCACGCGAAACACACACAAGAGAAGCAAACCTCCAGTAAAACAAGTCTACATTTTCTGTTATAGCTGTTGCTTTTATATTTTGACTGTGCGTTTTTGAAATCACTTCCCCTTCAGACCATTTTCCTTCTTTACAAGCATGGAAAGCGATTATTCCTCCTAAAGAAGTGAGAGCTTTATGCTTTAGTTACTGGGGTGGAATGCATTTATTATTTAACGACTCTATTAAATGCCAGGACCATATCAGCGCCGCCGAGTGCAGGAGTTACTTTACATGCAAATAAATCCACTGTTAGACACTAAATCTTGTGTTAAGCACCATATGTCGCCCCCCTGGTGTAAAAAATATATAAAATATTTATAAAAAAGTTATAAAATTGAAATATAAAATAAAAAATTATTAACATTAAATGTTTTAATAGTTTAATAATAAAACATTGGTCTTGTAAACCAAAATTAAGTCTTACTTTTAAAACTTCAAAGGAAAGAAATTCTTATTATTAATTCCCAAAACTAATATTTTACTTCCATATATGCCCAAGGTCGCTGGTTCAAACCCGGCGTGGACGATGGATTTTTTCGAGTGTAAAAAATCGTTAGCGTGGCTTCCTTCGGAAGAGAAGTACAGCCGTTGGTCCCGTGTCGTAGATTTACGTCACGTAAAAGAACCTCAAGCCTGATAGAAAGGCATCTGAGCAAAATTAAGCGGTCTTTCACGCAGAATATAGAATGGGACGCTGAGAACCACAGCAGTTAAAGAGCGTCCATAAATAACACGGCATTTAGACCTTTTTTAAGCACCATGTAAAAACTACCGGCCTGGTTCGGGGTTGATCAGTAGAATATAGACATGTACGATAATAATCAATTTCTTTGTTCCCTTATTTGTAACAGCTTTAACTAAAGTCAAATTGTTAGTAGTACATTTACGAGAAAGGTAGTTTTAAAAATGATTTCTATACCATGTTGTATTTCTTATTGTGGCCACCAGCCTTAAACATTTTCTTCTGTCTGTTCACTTTAATTTTAATGATTCTTCACAGCTTAATATTTGGAGTATCGATACCACGCATTCAAGTTTTGAAACTGCCGTTTTTCCCATTCCTTATCTTTCAGTCAGATAAATTTACTCAACTTGAAATTTCTAGTCGACCAGTGGGTTGTGTTGCGCTTATTTTCCAAAACCATATTATTTGATTTACTGAGTGACCATCTTTTTATTTATCGTGATGTGTGGGGAGTATGAAATTTCAAACACAGCATTTAAACAGCCGTTTCTTAAACTTTGACAACGGCTTCAGCCTTCTACATCCCTCGAAATACTAAGGTAATCAGTTTTGCAAACGTTTATCTCGGTTGATTTAGAGAAGATGGAAAAATAATAATTTGCAAGAATAGTTTGTAGAAAGGAGGTGACAAAGCTTATTTGTTCATTTCACATGACTCTCTCTCCCTCTGTCGTTTATTAGTGACCGTACAAAGTATTCTTATGAAAGCTTATTCATTATCTACTTCAATTTAATCGAGATAAACCTGGATGGCTATATTAGATATTTCGTTATAGATACGAAGAGAATGTTGATAGTAAAAAAGAGTAAAATGTAAATTCCGGGCATATAGGCCGTGATCTAGCAGGTGAAAATTTACTTCCATATTTTTGTTAACGAACAATTCTTCTACGTCTCACCCGGAGGTCTCGGGTTAGATTCCCGGCTGGAGTGGGGAATTTTTCTTTAACCAGAATTATTCCCTATCCCCCATAGAGTCTGAAAGTATGAATGTGAGAGTAAATGTGCGTGTGTTTAGTAATATAAAGTTTATTAACCTAATGTTCTGAACCTACAGTTTCACAAGTCAAAGCCCCCGATATGACCATTGATGTTAAAGGGGGCTATAAAAATGAAATAAAAAAAATTCTTCTGCAATTTTGTATTTAAGTGTGCATATACTTATTTTTTGTAAAAGATAATTAGGGGTAATAAGAGGGGAAAACATATTCGTTAAAACAGTTTCCAAAGTGTCAAAGAATATTTCAGTTTTGTGAGAGGCGATGCATTTCAGTAATAGTTGAATTGCTCCCAAAAACTTGAAATAAGTAAAATAATGCGAAATTTTGACCAAAAAAATTAGGCCAAAACCATTAGGTACTATGTATAAGAAACCTAAGCAACGCGTAAGCTTATAGGTTCAACGATTTAGAATTTTGAAGTCTAGCTTCGGTGTTCATTTATTCGGTGTAAAATTAACTTAATTAATCACGTTATCTTACCGCTTTCAAGAATGAGCCCTATTGGTTGCTCATATTCTATTTTATGCAATGCTCAAGATAGCATCGCATAGCCTCGTAATTACGCTCCGTTGGAAAAAACCACGGCGTTCTCTCTCTCTCTCTCTCTCTCTCTCTCTCTCTCTCTCTCTGACACACTCTCACTATTTATTTAAATTGTGAAGATACCCTCCTTCCCATCACTTATCAAAAAAGGTTTCTTGTGTGAAATGCTTTGTGTTTATAGTTCATTTTTCACTTTTACTGCCAAGTATTTTTTTTTCTTTCGTTCTTTCTTCAGGTGAGTTTATTACTATTTTTAAAATACTTGTGTGATTTGTCAGTCTTTAGAAACGTATACGAATTTAAAAGCCTGTTTCAGGAATGATACCTAAAAGGTAAGTTCTACTACTAGGTTCGGCTGATAAGTCCCGGGTCTCACACAGATATGGCGCCACTAGGCCAGTTAGACGGTAGCATCGTATAATTTAACTCTAGACTAGCTTGTATCCATAGTTACGGGTCAATAGCTTGTTTAGTTTTCGAATGACAGCATTTTAAACAAAACAACTTTAGAGTTTTCACGAAAATGGAGGATTTGGAAAATCGAGCAGTTATTAAATACTTTCATTTAATCAAGGAGGAAATGGACAGTACATTGAAAGTCTCTGCCCCTTCATTGTCAGTGATTAAAAGGTGGTTGCAGAGTTTAAAATGGGACGTACGAGCACTAGTGATGAGCCTCGCTCTGGACGCCCTGTAGAAGTGACAACTCCAGACATCATTGAAAAAATTCATCGTTTAGTACCGGAAGACCGCAGATTACAGTTGTTTGAGACAGCAGAAACTGTAACCATATCAAAAGAACGTGCAGGTAATATTTTAAGTGAGGTTTTGGGCTTTCACGAGGTCTGTGCAAGATGGGTGCTGTGTTTGTTGACACCTGATCAAAAGTTGCAAAGAAAAACTGTGTCTGGTAAGAATGTGGAGCTCTACCGTAAAAATCCCAGTTAATTTTTGAGACGGCGTATTACCATGGATGAAACTTGGATACATCACTACACTCCAGAAAGTAAATCACAGTCAAAACAGTGGATTGCGCCAGGTAAGAACCAACTCCAAGAAAGGCAACGTGACTACTGCAACGTTTGATGATTAGGTGAAAAGAAAAAGACCACATTTGGCAAAAAAAAAAAAAAAAAAAAAAAAAATCTTGTTTCGTCACGACAATGCTCCGGCCCATCGATCAGTTATTTCAATGGGAAAAATGTGCAAATTAAAGTTCGAATTGCTTCAACATCCACCCTGTTCGCCAGATCTAGCACCCAGTGACTCCTACGTGTTCCCTAACCTCAAAAAAGACGAAGATTTCACAGCAACGAGGAGGTATTGATGAGATAAACATCTATTTTGAGAACCTTGATAAATAGCACTACAGAGATGGTTTAATTAAATTAGAACACCGATATGACAAACCGGAGATTAAATTGAGAAATAAAGAAAAAACTGAAATATTATTTTCATTGAGAGACCCAGGACTTATCAGCCAACACTCGTATAATTCAGAATGTGGTGAAAATGTTTTTTTTATGAGCTCTTAAATTAATATCCCATTGTTGTGAATTAATTTCGACTCTTCAAAGTTCGCAATCATGCAATTAACTTCTTGTGGCTTACTCAAGCACATGAAAAGAAATTAATGGTTCTGAATGTATAAAACTGGTTTTTGAACCGGTTCGTGACTAACAGAGTATTTCATGATCACTCTTTATGGTCCATTTACAGCAGGTGACAATTTTGTTATTCTAACTGCTACTGCTTTATAGTTGTTTCATGCAAACAACCCTGCAATTTATTAATTTGATAATTGCAAAAACTAACAGCCAAAGAGAGATTGGAGTAATTCTTTGTTAAAACGAAGCAAAATACTTTAATGACATCAGCAGATCCTATATGCCTTTGTTCTTTAAATTATTTCCAAAATTTTAAATATCCGCAGTTTTAATACTTTTACTTTCTATAGCAGGTTTGTACAATGCACATAAGTAGAGAAGGCATTGCATTTCATCCAAGAGTTCGATACCGAATTTCATTGGAAATACATGACTCCGAAATCAAACCCAATCTGACAATCTGAATCAATAAACGAAACAGAGAATAAAAAAAAAGAAAAAAAAAAAGGCATTTTAGATGTCCGTGTGAATGTCTCTCTCTCTCCCTCCCTCTCTCTATATGTGTGGGTGAGTGTGGACAGCATAACTCAAAAACGAAAAGCCTATTTAATACTAAACTTGGCATTTGGTTTGGTATCATCCAAGGGTGCAACACGAAGAAAAAAAGCCTCCAGTCCAAACTACTGTTTTTCGATTTTCCCAATAATGGCTCTATCGATTTTTATTAAAACACATATATTAAAGCTATTTAAATGATAAATGATGTGTTGAATTTTCTGGCAATAGTCTCTGAATCGCTCTTCGTTCTGAAATTGGGTAAACCATAAGAGATAGACAAAAAATGCAGATCTCCTTAAAACAAGTCATACACATTTGTTGTGCTGTTAACCATTTCCAAGATATTTTTATTTCAATTTTAAAATATTACTTTCCTCAAATGGGCTGTCGTTATTCAGTTTTCTTACTCCTGGTCAAGTAAAGAGTAAATATCTATCACCAGCTTTTATAAGATTTGAAAACCACCTTAGCCTAGTTTAATTTTATTCCTTTGTATTTACAAAGAAATACGCAATTAAAACACTTATACCAACGTTTATCTGTATAAATGTGAAGTAGTTAGATGAATACCCTTTTTGTTTTTTAAATAATTGTTTTTTGCAGAATAGTAAACTTCTGTGAGGCCAACACATCAGATTTTATAATTGATTTTTCATACATATGTTCAAAATATAGTGGTGTTTGGATAATTTCAGTCATAATATTTTTAAAATTTGAAATTATATGTTAATATTTTAAACTTATACAACAGATTCCAAGCCAAGCCAAGTTTTTACCTGGCTAGAAGCCCGAGAAGATTTGGAATTAACACGTCGCCAGGAAAGCTTCAGTTCTTATTATACAACAGACTCTATACCCCACCTAAAGCCACCTAAAAATCTACGCTTTTGCCTTGCCTGTAACATACAAACTTTGAAGCTTAGCATAGAATTTAAAATGCACTGATAAAAATATGTAATAAATTGTTTTTCTGATACCAGTATACCCAACAATAATAGTTAAACACAATAGAAGATACTTAACGTACAATGAATAGAGAGTAGGGGGGAGGGAGGGAGAGAAGTTGGTGACGAAGGAAATTCGCTCGCAACAAATTTGAAGTAAGAAAAAACGCTTCTAAAATAAATCAGTTTTGAAAAGTAACGTTTAAAATAAGACATTAAAATGACAATACATCAACTAGAGTTTCTGAAACATGAACTTGCACAGTTGTTGCTGTAAATGAAAAGAGCAATGAGATCAAGTTTTTTAAAGTGTTTGCTTTTCTACGTTGTGTGTTTTGACAAATTCTATAGAATTTAAATCGTTTAAAGAGATATTTTATACGCGGCCAATTGTTCCAGGCCACTGAAGATGAACTGGGTCGAACATAAAAATAGTTATGAACTTCAGACACCTAATCAGACATTTCACCAGATGTATTCTGAATGAAATGATAAGCTGGTCGTATAATAAGCCAAACACATGCATTTTTTTGAATGTGTACGAGTTGTTGTTTATCGAAGCCATAAATCATTGGAATGCACAATCATAACAGTGGTATTTTTAAGTACGTCAAATTGCATAGTAACCCGGAAATATTCTAAGCCTGAAACACGGACGTGACCAGCAAAGTTGTAATATTATGAACAAATTTGGGGGGGGGGGATCTGTACTATTTTTCAGACCAGAGTTAAATGTTTAAGTATGGACATTACTCTTTAAATGAAAATATAATATGAAATATTAGCTGGTTTAATGCATTTATACAAACTGAAAGGACTTTTATATTAATTTTTCGTACGACTATTATTCTTCTTCTTCTTCACTTCAACTGGAGCGTTACAGTATCGCATACATCTAATTTTAATTCACAAACATTGCAGTATAACAAAGCATGTTAGTTTTCATCTGGCAATCGTGATAAGCTTTTAAATTTTACAATCTTCATTAAAAAAAAATCTGAGTGTTCCATTCACATTACTTTCTCTAGCGGTTCCGCAAACAAACTTTTCTTACAAAAGATTATTCTTTTATCTATACCATTATAATCGAGATAAACATTAGAATTGGTTTTACTACTTGCTTCTTTGTAAGTAGAAGGGAAATAAGGGAATGTATTAGGCTAAAGTGATAGTCAAATCCTTTAAAAGCCGCTCGCTATGTGAAACAATTGAAATTTCGTTGCCTTTACTTAAAGAACCAAACAAAAGAGAGACGGACTGCCTCCGTGGTCGAGTCGTCAGCGAGCTGACTTCTCAGCGGAGGTCCCGGCTTTGATTGCCGGAAGCATGCATGTGAGACTGAATATGTGTGTGTGTGTGTGTATGTGTTTGAGGAAAATAAGTAAATTTAAACCCAACGTAAAGAACCTACAGACAAGTTGTTTCTAGTGCAAAGCCCCCGATATGACCTTAAATGTTAAAGGGGATTATATAAATGAAACAATTAAAAGAGAGAGAGAGACAAACAAAGAGAGAGACGAGAAGAAAGATAACTTCGCATTTGAGAAAAGTTTAAAAAGAAAAGGAATAGTATTTGTAGGGTTAGCCATTTCCTAGATATTCAGCGTTAGTTCCAATTTTGAACTACTTACACTTTATTTATATATTCTATACTTTAACATACATATGAACATAATTTGCGTGTTTTAAGGAGATCTACATGTTTTGTGTAGTGGGGTTTTGTTTCTCTCTTTCGGTTTACCAGTTACAAAAGTAATGCATAAGCCATAGAATGAAGAGTTGTTCAGTTCCTATTGCCAGAAAATTCAATATACACATTTTTTTGTGATATAAATATATTGAATATAGGGTATTTTAATATAAATGGCTAGAGTCAATTTTGATAAAATCAAAATGTTCGGTTTTTTTTCCCCATGTGAAATAATTTGGGGTGTGGGAATTTTCTTGAAAATCTTCATGTTGCATCTTTGGGAGACACCAAACTTAAATACCAGCTTGGTATTTAACGGACTTTTCGTTTTTGAGTTATACTGACAACAGATACACACTGACCTTTTTCTCAATATATTTCCGCTGAAATCTCGGTATCAAGTTTTTGGGTAGAATACAATAATTTCTCTATACGCTATGTATATAATACGCGTAGAAAAAGTAAAACTTACACAGATTATTTCGTAATATCCAAAAGAGAAAATAAACATCATACACGCCGCACCGTTCAAGCAGAGTTTAACTGTCGTTTGTTTATCTCAGTCTTTTGTTTGCTTAGCATTCCTCCAATGCTCTTAGCTGTTATATCAAGGCTATCTAGCTACCTATATTGCTTGTATTTTGCTTTTACACGCATTCTCTGTAGGTAACAGGGACAAGAAAAGTGAAAGCTATCCTGTTGAGTATCTTTTGTTATAACTGAAATGGAGAGGTAGAGACAGACTAAAAATTCAACTCCATAGCCGCGAGCTTTATATATATATACCGAAATATTTTCACAGAATATGTAGATTACTTAAATAAGTAATTTGAGATAGGAGACTAATGGCCTGTTTATTGAAATTTCGAAGTAACGGCTATAAGTTTCGGAAGTGCCAGTACGCCACTGGCTAATTTATCAAGCATTCGAGAGCATAACACGAAAAGCGAAGGGACATATTATTACAGCGTACCACTCTAGCGTAGTGGTTTCCGAGTTCGGGTCTTTCGCCCTCCGTGGTGTAATGGTTACCATGCTAACTTCATATACCCAAGTTCGCGGGTTCAAACGCGGCGGAGAACGATGGATTTTTTCGGATGTAAAATTCCTTAGCATGGCTTCCTTTGGAAAGGAAGTCCCATGTCGTAGATTTACGGCACATAAAATAACCTCAAGCCTGACAGAGAGGCCTCTGATCAAAATTAAGCGGTCTTTCACACCCAATATAGAATGGGACGCTGAGAACCACAGCAGTTAAAGAGCGTCCATAAATAACATGCCATTTACATTTGAGTTCGGGTCTCGTTCACGTATCGCGGCACTTCGTCTGGAATGAAAAAAAACATAATAAAAAAAAAATTTACTCTATGACAGGAATAGAACTAAAGACCTCTGGGATAGCAGTTTCCCGCGTTAACATTAAGCCAGCAGAGTAGATGGAAAAACGCCTCCAGAATAGGCTACATAACTCAAGAACGTAGTTAATGAATGCTCAGTGTCGCACTGTCAAGTGATTAGTTCAAGATTTTACAGATTTTTGCCACATTAAATCTTGAGAACGCTAATAACGAGCTGCTAAAAATCGATATTTCTATACTCGGGCAGCAGTTTTAAAGACATTTCAACCTGCTTTGCTTTAACACCGATTTATCAGTACCTGATACCCACACGTTTAACGCTATGTAGTTGCGTTATGTTTATCCGGGGACCATGCATCGCCGATCTCAAATTACGTATATCAGTCACGTGCACAATCTCACAAATTATTTCGGTGTAATTTATTAACATCCTGTATATATATATATATATATATATATATATATTAACAATTTATTATTTGACCGATCAGCAAGATGCGAGTTCGAATCCCGCTTAGAGTGAGGGGTAAGGGGTTTTTCAGGGTTTTTCCTTATCCTGAGAAGACGAATGTCGAGTAACATTAAGCTCCATGGACTCCGAGATCATTTGAGCACCATTTCACCAATTTCATTCATCGTCCGATATGACCACTCAGGTTAAAGGACGTTAAACTTAAAAAAAAGTGTTATACAAACCAGTGAAAGTTAGGTTAACAATTATACATATAACAAACAGAGCACATATCCTCTAACATGTGCGAAAGATAACAGAAAGATACATTAAAAATGGGTGACGATTATAAATATATGTTATTAACAATTACAATATCCTGGGTAAATTAACAAGTTTAACAAAGCTAACAGTATTCTGTTGATCACAATCATTATTTGAGAGCAGAGTATGGATGAGTGAAGTTAATAATTAATAGGACTGCGAAATCACTGTCTTCGGAATCAGTGAAGAGGCTGTCTTGAAGCAGTATAGCCGGGATCTGAACCACGGATTAGTGCTGTGTCGGCTTGTTGCCATGGTAGCTCAGAGCAACTGGGTGGATACCAAGAGATCAATGGTTCAAATCCCGGTTATGGCATTGGTTTTTCAGTCTGATTCTACCTCTCCAACTTCTGTCCTACACGCAGAAGGAAACAAGTAATTCTTATGTCTCTGACATGTTTGTATTCCAACAGTCAAGCTCAGTGAATCGTTTGAAATATTTTAGTAATTTATTAGATGGAATTATCTAATTATCTTCGGGAAGCATATAACGATTTAATGATGAAAGAGTTGTCAAATATGTTTAGTGGTTTGTAAACTTACCCTATTACAAACAAGTTTTCTCTTTATAATGATTACAAAAAGAGACTACATTTTCTTTACCCGGATGTGTTTGAAATAGAGAATTTAGGGGCATTCGATTGAAATACTTGCAACGTGTTTGTTAGTCACTATGCATTTCCAATAGTACTTCCTTTCTATTTGATGTAACATGCAAATATCATTTTAAAATAAAGCAATAAGAAACCAGAGGCAAAACATGTGTCGTAGTAATTTTGCGGTGTCTTTAATCACAAAGACACTTCAAGAAAAGTTGACCATGTTTTTTCCTGTTGCTTGATCATTCTGTTTTCTTAAAACAAAAATATCAAGTTAATCAGTCTGCTCTTAAGTGTGACCCAGAAACGTTTGACCCTTTCGCAAAGGGCATTACTGCGTTTAAAGTTCCAACATCATTTAACTTGACACACATAACACAAATCTATGTCCTGCCAAACCGTTCCTTACGGAATTTCTTTCTCGAATCTTATGAACTTTCCCACGGCGATGATGTGCCAATTTTCTGTCATGGACCTGTGTAGACGATTGATTTGGCATCATTGTATTGGTAGAGACAGCGGTTAGGGTGATAGTTTCACTTCAACACAAATGCGGGTCACTTCCTTATCTCGTCTTCTTTGCGTATTTTTATGTTAGTATCATTAATATAAATGGCATTTATTGTTGTTTTTGTTTATTTCTTACGTTCTGTGATTTCTTAGTCATATCGCGAAGATTGTGGTGGGTTTTGTCTGTTCACTTGAGTCAGTGTATGACAGACAATGGCCTTCAGTCGCCTTCCTATACCATCTGCTTATTTGAAATTCTTGGCAGATGTCTAAAACCGCTTTTAAATGACAAAATTTGTTTTTCAATCAAGTTAAAAACTGTCGAATATAGAAAAATACAAGACGTAATGACCTAGCAATGCCTGACAATGTTAAAAATATGTATTAACACGTTTTAACCAAACGGAATTGTTAAGAATACATCCATAAAATAATACTGTCGATTAATAATTGTTTCTTTCACACTAACGTGTGTAGGACACAAGATGGAAAGATAAATTGGACTGAAAATTCGATAGCATGGCCAGGATTTGAACCACTGATCTCCTGCTATAGCGACTGAGTTTAATTTAATTTAACCATTGAGCTACCATGGCAACATGCCGACACGATATTAAATTCCCAAAATGACTAGAATTTCCCGGTAAACCACGAGGAGATTTTTGATATGATATACCCCAATAATGACTCTCATCTCCTAAGTATTTTAAATCCCGTGTTTCATAGTTTAATAAACTAATAGGCCAATCGTTGTCAATTGCTTCCTTCATACTGTAAGACGGGAGCTGGAAAGGCAGGATCACACTGAAAAATTCAGTCTTTACCCGGGTGTGTGTATGTGTGTTACGGAAGGGTATTATTACACACTGCAGCCATGGACTTACTGTACATCACACTTTGGAGAAGGATGAGTGTAATTCCAGAGGGCGACCAGCATCCGGGCAGGGTCCCTAACAGTTCACAACTAGTTGTTCATATAATCGCGGGGAGCGCCAGAAGCCCGCCACTCAGGTCCGAATCAACCATTTTTAAGAAAATAAAAATTTTCGAAAAAAGATCCATGTAAAGGGTAGTTTGGGGTGGGGGATTTTTTTTTTGAAAATCTTCGTGTCGCATCCTTGGACGATACCAAACTCAAATACGAAGTTTGGTATTTAACGGTATTTTTGTTTTTGAGCTATGCTGCACACACACACACACACACACACACACACGAACATTTTACTAAAAATGTTTTTTTTTGGATTAAGGACGTCTCAAAATATTTATTTCCGGTGAAATCTCGGTATCGAATTTTTGGGTACAATACAATACCTTCTCTATACACTATGTATATAGTACGTATAGAGAAAGTAAAAATAGCATCGATCTCTTTAACACAAAATAAGTCTCAATGTGCAGAATAGACCAGAAGAAGCAGAGAAGAAATGCACTTCCGTTCTCGTTATTGGGGTGTTGTGAACAAAATCTTGCGTATGGCTCCCGTTCTCGTTTCCGTTTTGGTTACCGTTATATATATGTTGAGGACTGGAATTCTTGGTGTTCAGTGACAAAACATCGCTTTTTAGTTATGTCTAATTCATACTTTTATTAACTATCTTCATTGGTTCTTATACTAAAGAACTGTGTCAAACTAAAGTATTCTTGCCCGATTATTTATTCTACTAAGCATATGTAAATAGCTTAGATCTAAAATAAATTATAATTAATATTTAAATCTGAAATTAAGAAAAGTGGTTAACTCATATTTGGACTTTATCTAGGTGTTGTGCCATCTGTCGCCATTTGTTTCAACTCGAATATAAACAGGAACATGAGAGCTTATGAGAGGAAAATGGCTTTAGCTTAAATTGAGAATTCCAGTCTACAATTATTACCCACAAAGTGAATGGAAGGGATCGCCAATTATTCTATTGTTGAAAAGAAGGTCGCATGTGCAAAACGTCTCCGAACCGCGGTTACTTTGTGTTCTTTCGGACTGGTTGTTAAAGGATTGAATAGATGCATGCGTTACGCTACATTTTACTTTGTCTATCATGTACGGAGTAAGTAGAAAACATATTTCTTTCACCCACAATTTTGAGGGCTTTGAATAAATAAAAACAACGTGTGTGTCTGTGACAGGCCTAAACTCCAAAACTAAAAGTCAGATAAATACCAAACTTGGTGCCTACGTTTAGCATTGTGATAATGCCGTCTCCCTGCAGTTCTTATATTCGCCTTGGTATATGAAACATCGAGTTGGAGGCCTTGGGATGCGTAACAACACGGAAGAGCGACGCGACGTAACAGGGATCTTCGGAAAGCGAGACTCGTCTTGCGAGAACGTGAATCTTCTTGAGTTTCGAGATGCTACTGGAAGTTTCGGTTTCCACAATGTTCACTGAAGTCATTGTCTAGCTATAAAAGGAGGAAGAATTGCTAGCAGTGTTATTATTGCGAACTGAACTGAGACGAGAACGACTAGATATTAACGCGCTGTGGTGCGCGAGCCATGTATGGCGTCCAGCAGTAATCTGTCTACTCTTCTAAAAGTCGAGTGAATTATCTGCATCCGTGTGAGATTTATATATAAATAATTTTTGAGTCAATAATGACATTTGTTATAGTATCTTCCAAAATGCGCAACATAAGATTTTCAAGAAAATCCCCCACCTTGAGTTATCCTTTCCGTGAAATCCTTTTTTTTTTTTTTTTTTACTCTAAAATGGCTAACGATTTTGACTGAAATTGCAAGTATTAAAGATATGCTAAATAAGATGCACATCATGAAATTTCTCTGAATAATCACACATCTTCTGAAGGATTTTATATAACGTATACATTAAGCAATAGACAAAACACACTGCACAAAACATATAAATCTCTTTAAACAAACAATTTATTCCAAATAACCTTTTTTCTGGCATCCTAAGCATTTTCAACACAATACATGATTCATAGTTAGAATTGGTGAATACCTGGGCATTCCTTCAATGTCCTTTCGGAGTTTATTAGCTGTTTCTTGCACTGCATGGAATTTTAAGGTCAACATATAGCGTCGATGTATTAAACATATCACTATCGCTCTTCCCCTTGTGTATATAATGACATGCGTACTGTAGCCATTTCTTAATTAAAGTGACGTAGATATAAAACCCATAAGAATATGGAATAACTTGTTTTTTTACACATAGTCGTGTGAAGGACAGGAGGTGGATAGGTAGAGTCAGACTGAAAAATTCAATGCCATAGCCGGGATTTGAACCCCGGATCTCCCGAAATCTAGCTGGTTGTTCTGTCACTGAGCATTGCCGGCATAGCATTGAATTACTCAACTGACTCGCATGTTTCCCGGTAAACCACAAGGTGATCTCAAATTATTTTGAGATGACAACCCCAATGGCGACTTACAATGCTATAAGTATTTTAGATTCAGGATTTATAGTATGGCCAACTATTATGGTCAATTTGTATATAATAACTGCTTTTTTACACATAGCCGTCTGAAGGACACAACTGTACCATGCCGTACATAACTCCACCAAAAAAATTCGATACCGAGATTTCACTGGAAATATATGTTTTAGGGTCCCCTGTATACAAAAAAAGTATTTTTAGAAAAAAGTCTGTGTGTCCGTGTGTCTGTGAACACGATAACTCAAAAACGAAAAGTCGGTAAAATATCAAACTTGGTATTTGAGTTTAGTATCTTCCAGGGATGCGACACGAAGATTTTGAGAAAAGTCCCCCCACCCCAAACTACGCTTTACATAGAGCCATTTATTAGAAAATCAAAATTTTCAAAAAAAAGTTCCAACGAATTTGATTAAAGCATCGTATATTAATGATATTTACCTGACAAATAAAATGTATATCTTGAATTTTCTGGGAATAGCCTCTGAAGACTACTTTATTCTGGGTGAATTTTACAGAATTGCATAACTACTAAACCGTAAGAAAGGAGAAAAACTTAACACACAAAAAATGTAGAGCACATTAAAACACACAATTTATGTTGTATACATTTTTTTTTTTTTCGTGGAGTTGATTGTTTTTGAGACATTCCTTGTTTTTGGTTTCAGCTTTGAAAAACATAACTTTTCTCATACAGGAATTTGTCAACTCCTGTCCATACAAAGGAACTTCAGTCACATAGCAACCAGCTTTTGACTATCAGTTTAACCCATTGTACTAACTTATTTCTTTTCTACTTACAAGGAAGCAAGTAATAAGACTATTTCTGCTATTTTTCTCGATTAGCATGAAATAAATAGATGCATAAGCTTTCTAACAATAATTTGTTGCAGAGATATAGAGAAAGTCATGTGAATTGAACACATCAGACTTTTTTTTCTTGTGCGCGCAAGGAAATAAGTAATAAGATTATTTCCGTTAAAGTTTACCTTAATTAGCCTAGAGTAGACAGAATAATAAGGTTTTTAAAGCATAATTTGTTGTAGAATAAGTAGAGAAAGTCTTATGAATGGTACAAATATGTTACAGTTTTGAGTTACGTAGGTTGGAAGTTTGTGTTTAAATCTAATACTGTGTTGTTTTTTTAATTAATGTGAGGAAATCAAGCAGAACTTGGAGTTTTATATTATCGCGTGATGAACATTTTAAAACTCTATATAAAAATTAGGCTTAGAGTGTGAAAAATTAAGGCGTAGACTTTGAAAAAGAAAACAAAATTTCAAACTTTTTGTTATGATTTACTCATACCTTCGTTTAAAAAACATAAAAAATTGTTACATTTTCATATTGCAAAGGTGGAATTGGGAGGTCTCGTTCGCACTGAAAGTCAAAAGTTTTATCAATAGGCATTTGAAGAGCAATCGTTTATGTGGAATTCATATTCGCTACTAGCAAAGAAACAGGGTACAACAGAATGAATAAGAGCAAAGAGGAAACATGCTATCGCAGTGAAATAACGATAGAAAGTGACATAATGAAACGAATGAGAATTTGTAAGGCGACATAAGAGCGTCACGTGTGTTTGCATTCCATCTCGAATGGCTTTATCACTAGTCAATAAAATGCTTAACGGAGGACGAATTTCATTGCGTCTATTGAATTATTTCTATCCTTATTTACACTGCTGCTGACTGGTTTGTTTCCGAGTAATGAAGCCCACACCAGAATGCAGCTCTCGGAATTAATTAATCCTACTTCATTCTCTCCTGCTACGTTATACACCTACTAATTGGAAACGGAACAAGTAAATGTGACGAAACATGTAATACTAAAACTCTTTGCTTTTTACTTCTTCTAGCACGTATATACATAATAAGCAGAGAAGATAATGTATTGTAACCAAAAATTCGTAGCCGAGGTTTCACCCGAATACCTGTTTTGAGGCCACTCGAATAAAAAATCTTATATGTTCCATTCACATAACTTTCTCTTCCGCAAACAAATTAATCTTACAAAAGATTATTCTTATATCTGTTTCATGCTAACCACGATAAATATTACCACAAATGGACTCTTTGTCGAAGAGAAATAAGGGAATACACTAGGCTAAAGCGACAGTTTATCCTTTAAATAATAGAAATTCAGTTCTCTTTGCTTGGCTAGGACTAAACAAAAGAGAGATGAAACGAAGCTAACATACTACCTGCAATATATATTCGTGGGCAAAAGAAAAAAAAAAACATCATATGAAACGCAAAATTCGTCTAAGTCCTACATGGAACAGCGCCTTGTGTACCCCATCCGCGATACCGTTGTGTAGCAGCAAGTTATCCTGGGACTTAAAGGGCTTACAGCATTATAAGTCGCCATTGGGGTTGTTATCTAAAAAAATCTGTTGTGTACCATTCACATGACTTTCTCCATATCCCTGCAACAAATAATTCTTAAAAAGCTTATACTTCTATTTACATTATGCTAATCAGAAAAAATTAGCAGAAATAGTCTTATTACTCGCTTCCTTGTAAGTAGAAGCGAAATAAGGGACAACCGTAGGTTGAAGTGATAGCCAAAAGCTGCTTGCTATGTCAATGAAGTTCCTTTGTTTATATGGATAGGAGTTGACAAGTTCCTGTATGAGAAAAGTATACGTTTTTCATAGCAGAAACCAAAAATAAGTGATGTCACAAAAACGACGAACTCCACGAAAAAAATTTATATGACATAAAGTGTGTTTTAATGTGCTCTAGATTTTTTGTGTAGTAAGTTTTTGTTCATCTCTTACGGTTTAGCAGTCATTCAAAATTTAGTAAAATTCATCCAGAATAAACTACTCTTCAGAGGCTATTCCCAGAAAATTCAAGATATACATTTCATTTGTCAGTTAAATATGTTTAATATCCGAAATTTTAATCAAAATCGTTAGAGCCATTTTTGAGAACATCAAAATTTTCGAAAAAAGTTCCATGTAAAGGGTAGTTGGGGGTGGGGGATTTTTCTCAAAATCTTCGTGTCGCATCCCTGGAAGATACTAAACTTAAATACCAAGTTTGGTATTTTACCGACTTTTCGTTTTTGAGTTATCGTGTTCACAGACACACGGACACACACACACACGGACCTTTTTGTGAAAATGCTTTTTTTGGATATTGGGGACCCTAAAACATATATTTCCGGTGAAATCTCGGTATCGAATTTTTGGTGGAGTGCAATACTTTCTCTATACACTATGTACATAGTGCGTATGGAGAACGTAATAATTTGAGATCACCTTGTGGTTTACCGGGAAACACAAGTCAGTTGAGAAATTCAATGCTATGCCGGCGTGCTGCCATGGTAGCTCAGTGGCAGAGCAACCGGTTAGAGATCGATAGGTCTGTGGTTCAAATCCCGCTATGACATTGCATTTTTCAGCCTGACTACCTATCCAACTCCTGTCCTGCACATGGCTTGTGTGAAAAACTATTAAAACCAAGTTACAAGTTCCAAATTTTAATGTTACTAATCCATATGATCAATAATCATAATGAAACAAGTAACTTAAGCTTCAACAACAAACTATCAATATTAACTAAAAATATTAACGACACAAAACATGATACAGTTTGTATTGTACGGCATTACTGTACATGCCATTACTACACCTGCCATGTGTGTTCAATATATGTGGCAAAACGTAGGTTATTCCTCTGGTTCGCTTCTCGCATGTACTAAACATTTTTTTCCTTCTCTTAATTATGTTGAATCAACATATAGCGAATATTTATTTTAGATATACTATTTCATACACAACAGATTGGTTACATTTTCTTCCACAGGGAAAGGTGATTGTCTATCGTCCAAAGCGGTCCCGATACAATTCACAATTCAATCATGGTCGCGTATCCGTATCGTGTTGGGAGTGGATATCAAGGAACGGTCTAGGGTGCTGTGGCAGCTTGACAATACACTAAACGCTGTTATTAAATGGTAATACTAAGTAGTATTTTGATTCCCACTGCGAGGATGGATTATCCTAATAGAATTGTTGAATTTTCACAGGATAGTCATGCTTTCCACACATCTCGAAAGGTTTCAATCTAATTTTCAGAGAGCAGGATATTAGAGTGGTAGACTGGCCTCTCTGTTCACCAGATTTGAACCGTATTAGAATCAATGAAAGGTAAAAAGGAAGCTGCGCTCCAATTAACCTGCGAGAAGGACAGCTACCGACTGTGTGTTTCAATGTGCTCTACATTTTCTGTGTGGTAAGTTTTTGTCCATCTCTTACGGTTTAGCAGTTACGCAAATATCCGTAAAATTCATCCAGAATAAAGTACTCCTCAGAAAATTCAAGATATACATTTTATTTGTTAAGTAAATATCTTAAATATACGATATTTTAATCATAATCGTTAAAGCCATTTTTAAAACAATTAAAATTTTCGAAATGTTTTCCATGTAAAGGGTAGTTTGGGATGGGAGAATTTTCTTGAAAATCTTCGTGTCGCATCCTTGGAAGATACCAAACTTAAGTACCAAGCTTGGTTTTTAACGGTCTTTTCATTTTTGAGCTATGCTGCCCACAGACACACACACACACTGATATTTTTCTAATAATACTTTTTTTTGGATTCAGGGGGTCTCAAAACATATATTTCCGGTGAAATCTCGGTATCGAATTTTTGGATGCAATACAATACCTTCTCTATACAACACTATGTACATAGTACGTATAGAGAAAGTAAAAACTTCAACTTTTCTCCAGTCTCGCTATTGACTATACTCAAAGAGTTACTGCAGCAGAGCAAGCGATAAGAATGGCAGTGAACGTTAGTGGTTCGTCTACTCAGAAGTCATAAAGTGACCGCGACCAGGTAGTAAAGTTGACGTGTAGAGAGTATTTCGCTTTCCGCATTCAGTGCCCAAGCTTTTATCGCAAATTACCTTCGTAAGATTCGTTTAGTGTTATCTACGCCATAATCTCAGATAATTGCTTGGACTAAAGACCAAAGGCAAAGTTGCCGCTGAGATTCGGTTGCCAGTAGGGTGGATTATCGACATTGACTGCGGTTTTTGATTTATTCACATTGTACAGGAAACTCGCATCGTATTTTACAAATGTTTATAAAAGCATATACTGCAAAACAAAAACATTAAGTAAGAATATGTGGACGATTACACAAAAGAAAAAAATACAAATAAGTTTAAAAACCATCGTCTTCAGAAAGCTACTGAAGATAACTTTCAACACATCTTTATTACTTTCTCTAGCACGTACGTACAATGTATATAGTAGATAGAGAAGGTAGTCCATTAAAAATTTCGATACCGTAATTTCACCAAAAATAACACTTTTTAAGTCCTCTAAATCAAAAATATTACTTTTAAAACGGGACGTGTGTGTATGTGTGGACAGCACAGCTCAAAATAAAAAGTGGGTTAAATACCAAATTTGGTATTTTAGTTGTGTCTTCCAGAGATGTGACACGAAGATTTTCATGACTTTCCCCCACACATAATTACCCTTCATAGAGAATCATTTTCAAAATTTTTATTCTCTCAAAAATAGCTCCTACTATTTTGATTAAAATACATGTTTAAGATATCTTCATGACAAACGAAATGTATAGCTTGAATTTTCTGGGATATGTCTCTGAATACGTCTTCATTGTGAATAAATTTTGCATAACTGTTAACCTGTAAGAGATAGACAAAGAGTTGCTGCACAAAAAATGTAGATTTCTTTAAAACACAATATATGCGTCATACACGTTTTTGTAAAATTACCGTTTCCACAATGTTCCTTGTTATTGCTTTCAATTTTAAAGGACTTATCTTTTCACAAACAGGAAGTCGTATTTCATTTAATATATTTTGTTTTACTCCTGGCTGGCTATGTCAAGAAAAGAACCAACTCTCAATTGCATCATTTAGTGGCCGGCTTTTAAATGACTTGATCATCACCTTGGCCTATGCATCCCCTTATTTATCTTCCACCTATATGGAGCAGTAATTAAACAATTCTTGCTAATGTTTCTCTCGATTAACATGAATAGTTGTTTGCAGAACAAGTACAGAAAGTCATGCGAATGAAACATCAGATTTTTTAAGCAGTTAAAACTGACACAAATATTTATTAGCCAAAACAGGCCTTTGAACCACTGTACAAAAATCCCTGAAAATAACACAAGAATTTTCTAACCTCTACATTTTTATGAAAGGCACCCTCCGTGGTGTAATGGTTACCATGCTAACTTCATATACTCAAGGTCGCGGGTTCAAAGCCGGCGGAGGACGATGGATTTTTTCGGGCGTAAAAATCCTTAGCATGGCTGCCTTCGGAAGGGAAGTAAAGCCGTTGGTCCCGTGTCTTAGATTTACGGCACGTAAAAGAACCTTAAGCCTGATAGAGAGGCCTCTGAGCAAAATTAAGCGATCTTTCACGCCCAATATAGAATGGGATGCTGAGAACCACAGCAGTTAAAGAGCGTCCATAAATAACACAACATTTTTATCTTTATGAAATCACTCCCTCCAACTTCGCGTGTTCGCGGTAGTCGAATTCCATGGCGTAACAGTGTTTATAGAATAGAAGTAGGGAAACCGTAAAACAAAACAGGGGAATAAGTTAACCCTCGTATCCCCTGCTCTGGCTACACATGTATTCCATAATCAACCATTTGGAGATTATATACAAAGCGTTTATATAAAATATAAATTCTATATTTTAACGAGAGCTACATGCTTTGTGTGGTAAGCTTTGTCTATCTCTTACGGTTTACCAGTTGTATAGAATAAAGAGTCTTCTTAGAGTATTCCCAGAAACTTCTACGTGTTTCACTTGTCATAAAAATACGTTAAAAATATATAATTTTAATAAGCATCTTTAGAGCCATTTTGAGAAAATCAAACATTTAAAAAAAAAATCATTCATGTAAACGGTAATTTGGGGTGCAGGGATTTTCTTGAAAACTTTCGTGTCGCACAGCTGGGAAGTGATGAACTTAAACATCAAGTTAAGTGACTTTTTGTTCTTGATATGCTGTTCACGCACACCTTTTTATAAAAATCAAAATATATTTGCGGTGAAATCTCGACATTGAATTGTTGGATGGAATATAATACCTCCTCTACCTACTATATACATGTACCTGTAGAGCATACTTGAGAGAAAGGAAAAGAGTTCTAATGTGTTCCATACACATACCTTTCTCTACATCGCTGTAACAAATTATTGTTAAACAGCTTATTCTTCTACCTACTTTATGATAATCGAAATAAACATTAGAAAAGTTGTCTGAAATTATTGCTTTCTTGTAAGTAGAAGGAAAGTAAGGGAACACACTAGGCTAAGCGAAAGTAAAATCTTTTTAAAGCTGGTTGCCATGTGGTTGAAATCCGTTTCTATGCAGAGAAAGGAGTTTACAACTTTCACTGTGGGAAAACAAACAACAAGGAATGTCAAAAAAAGAAAAATGCTCAATTCCACGAAAAAAATGCAAATTACATAAATTGTGTACTTTAAACTGGTCTACAGTTTTTGTGTAGTCTTTCTCTTACAGTTTACCAGTTAAGCAACATTCAGAAAAATTCATTCAGTGTAAAGAAATCTTTAGAGGCTATTCCCAGAATCGTTAGAGCCGTTTTTGAGAAAATGAATTTTTCCATGTAAAGAGTAGTTTGTGGTGGGGATTTTTCTCAAAATCGTCGTGTCGCATCCCTGGGCGATTCTGAACTTAAATACCAAGTTTGGTATTTTACCGACTTTTCTAGTAAAATACCAAACTTGGTATTTAAGTTCATTATCTTCCAAAGATGCGACAGGAAGGTACACAGGAAATTGCCCCTTCCCCATGGAAAAAGTTTCGTATATTGTACTTTTTTCAAAAATAGGCCCCTCTGGAGACTTCTTCATTCTGAATAAATTTCGTTGAATTTTGCATAACGGGTTAACCATGAGAGACAGACAGCAATTACAATATAAAAATGTAGCTCTTCTTAAAATATTCAATTTATGCCATATACATTTTTTTTTTTTTTTTTTTTGTGGAGTTGACCGTTTCCGAGATATTCTTTTTTATGGGTTCAGTTCTAAAATGTATTTACTTTCTCATGTGGGAATTTAACAACTACTGGCCATGCAAATAAACGAATTTCAATCACATAGCAACAGCTTTTAAAAGATTTGACTACCGCTTTAGCATAGAGTACTCTCTTATTTCCCTTCTATTTACAAGGAAGTAATTAATATGATAATTACGGTTATCTTCTATTTAGCTTGATTAGGACGAATAGAGAGAATAATCAGCTTTTGTGAAAGTAAACTATTGTAGAATAGCTAGAGAAAGCCATGTGAATGAAACACATCAGCTTTTTACGTAAGAAATACAAAATATACTTTGGTCAGAATCTTTTCGGACAGTGAAGTTCGCAGATAAGGTTGTCAGAGGCTGATGGCTATCACCAAGTGTTGACATACGTAACCAGCCTCGGCACGAACAAACTGATTCCTACCTTTGCCGTTTCCCTATTTCTTAAGACTCCAACCAAAGAATGGCCTTAATTTCGACTGTAGAAGGACCTCCTTTTCATACACTTGCAGCATTTGGGAAGAGAGAATGCGTTAAATATGATCATAAAAGCAAACCGTAGAATTGGGATTATTTCGTTAAAAACTTAAGTTCAAAATTACAGATTCTATGGATAACCCTTCTTAAAGGTGGCGGTGCTCATAGTAGCTTTTGTCAGGGGTTTGTGCCACGAGAGCTTGATATTCGTTCTTGTTTTTATTTTACGTAAGAAATACAAAATATACTTCACTTTCCATTTTGGGACAGTGAAAGGGACAGATATGGTCGTTAGTGGCTGCACCGGCGGCTATCAGAGGTGCTGACACACGGAACCGCCCGCGGCACGAACAACCTGGCTCCTACCTTTGTCTTTTGCAATCAGACCAAAGAATAACCTTAACTGTTGACTGTGGAATGACTTCCTTTTTTTATACTGCCTTTCCCTCTTTAGGTTAGTAGCGCTCTCATGGACGGGTAGAGAGCATGAGTTAAAAATAATCATAAAAGTAAACCTATAGGATCGGGACTCTTTTGTAAAAAAGCTGCGCACAAACTTGCAGAGCCTCTGATTAATTCTTAAGGCTGATAACATAAACCATAAGGGTTATTTTCGCGACTATCATGTTCTTCGTTCTCAATGAGTCATAGTAGAGGGTAAGCGCAAGGAAATGTTCCGATATAAGAAACAGCTGTTTAGGCTGGTAGGTAAATGATACCACTGCTTTACCACGTTCCCAGTTCATAACCGTCAGCTATAGTAAGGCGTAACGTGCACTTACCTTTTGTTCGCGATGTCAGAGGCAAAGCAGATGCCCAGACAATTTGAGATGCACTGAAGTATACAGTTCCGAATGCGTTTCATTTTACCTTGATTATGTTATCACTGCTTGTTGAGGAAATGAGCAAAAGACAGATTCGCAATCCTTTTCGAATAATGAAAAATGCCAACATTTACGTATTTTTCAGTGAGTGGAGATGAGGGATGAAGCAAATTTATCCGTTTTATTAAAACCCACATCACATACATTTATTTAGAACAATGTCACTTTATGACAAAAGAGTCTCTGTAAATTAAATCTCAATATACACAAAATATACTGATCATACAAACATAGGGGGAGGGGCACAAAGCCCATATGGAACTTAAGTAAGCTGATGTTCTAATAACTAATCCATAATCCTCAGTTCCTCATAACAGCATCAATTCTACCAAGACGTGGTGTTGACAATCGTTCCTCTCGGTTTAAATGGTTTATTTACCCCTCCCCTTACACTGCTCACATTGGCCACGCATTGCTTATAGGTTAGTTCGTGTGAGTTGACCTTGAACACAAACCAATATGATTTTAGCAAACTCAGGGCTGGCAAGAAACATTCTCAAGACAATAACATCACCAGCATATTTCGGTGCACCGGACTGTACATAGTACTCGAGTATTAACATCCCGAATCATTCTGGTTGTGATTCTGCACTGCAGATGCCGCGTTTCTTTATGAAGAACTTTAAGGGACTGAATGCATCCACTTCTTGAGGAAAGTTTCTTATTTGTAGAAGGTAGGAAACTAAATCTTGCGCAGTAAAGCTATCTCATTACAGTTTCCTTTAATCAAGTGGCGACTTGTGATTCAAGTTGGAGGAAAGTGTTTCCATAACAAGTTCCACCCTGCTACAGCCTTTGTCAATAATGCGCTATCAGCTCTCTCTCTCTCTCTCTCTCTCTCTCTCTCTCTCTCTCTCTCGCTCTCTCTCTCTCTGTGCACATTCCTCAGTGCCAAGAGGAAATAATACATAAATATTCAAAACATCAGTTAAGGACAAAGGCCTCCTGCTGATGCAGTGAGTAGGGTAGTAAATCCTAGTAGTCAATTAGGATAGCAAACACTAATAGCCTCATTCTTAATAGACTGACTTATTAACTACTAGATTGCGCACTTAAACCTACAGTATATTCCCTACTATAACAAATAAGAACACAGTTTCATTAAAACAATTTTTTTTTTTTTTTTGCTCACTAAGGCCCTACACGTACTAAAACACATGACACTTTTGGCACACAAGCAACTGAGTCATGCGTCCACGTCAATGCCTTTGCAAGTGTCACTCACTAGATTGACTTTTAACTCACTTCATTTCACTTCACCTCATTTTACTGTCGGCCGCTTATATAGTCTGTAGCCGGGCTTCGAAAGTTCCAGGTTCTTAAATTACGGAAACATTTTGTCCATTTAGAAAGCGATTACTCTGAGCCTAGAGGTAAAAAAGATCCGAGAAATACAGAAAGGCCTTTGTTTGCTCGGCTACATTTAGAGCAGATCAGGCAACAATCGCTTCAGCGGTCGCTCAGGCTTCCGTGCCGCTGCTACAATACCAATTCATTATACTTACTCAGAAATGGATGGTTGCAGATTGGATTGACACTATTTTCTTTTAGTTTAACAATTTTCAGTACCACTATCACTAAACTATCACTTAAGCTACAGAAAAGGAAATTCTACTTTTAGGTAACCGTTTTCTTTTTTTCTTTCTTTGCACACATATTGGCCTTCAGGCGTCACCTAATTGACCATCAGGGGAACAAGAACACCAACACAGAAACACACCACAAACATCCATGACCAAGGTGGGACCCGATATCGACTGCGCCACGAAGCACCAAAGTTAGAAACTAGCGAGCGCGACTATGAGCACCGGCAAGGGTACTTTTTGCATGTTTTCCACGTGAGTCTCTCCTTGGATTGCCTTGTCTACATGTTCCTGCTACCTGTTTGCAGAGGTCTGCCTATTGTGTCCTCGGTCTCTGCCGTTCTCAGTTCTATTCTTTGGTCACACACTGAGGCACGTTGGGCCCATCGGCAATGATGCTTCTGGCGACGTGTCCTCCCCATCTCCATTTCATCTGCTCCACCCATGCAGCAATGTCAGTCACCCCTGCTCTTCCTTGCCGTCTCGTTTGTCATCTTATCCAGTATTGCTATGTGCAGTATTTTCCTCTCCAATTTGCGCCTACAAATTTGAAGCATGGTCGCTTAATTTTTATTTAATTGTTTTTAATACCAGGTTTGGCATCCGTATAATAGTACTGGAAACACAGGTTTCCGCTGTGTCTTATTTTACAAATAATTTAGGAATCTGTCTTCTAGGATAAACACGAGGCTCCAGGTTGAAGCGACTTTTTATCTCCGTTATGGATTTATTTGAAAAAAAGTTGTTTGTTCCAAGTAGAAGTATTCTCTAACACACTCCAAGTTCGCGCCGTGGCCTTGATTTGTTCCTCAGTGAAGGGTCGCTATACTAGCATCGATTGCATTTCATTTACAGCAAACGAAAGTACTTGAAACGTCTCCAGTGAGCACCAAACTGAAAATGTAACCCACGATAAAAGTGCTCCTCGAATAAATAAATGTACAACGAAGAGAATAAAAATGAATATAAGGTTACAACTAAGCAACAAACTCATTCAGGGTAATTCAGTGAACATTCAGATTATAGTACACTCCCAAGAAGTAAATCGCCTGCGATTCAGAAGAGGTACTGCCGACATATCGCGCCAATCTTATATGTAAGTACTATTCCCTCTGCTCTTGCTGCAGATTGCAGAAGAAAAATCTGAAGATGCTAAGGATGGAAAGTTCTAGCTGGAGGTATGGCTGCTGGTTTCTGACGAACCAAGAAACATTGGCAACTATTCTCAATGAGTTTTCTAATGGATTTGAATACGGTAAATCTGTGTTTTGTGTGGCGTCGAAGAATAATTGTCTCAACAGACAGGAAAAATCAAGAGCTAAAGCTGAGCAACACTGAACACTAGATAAACTTTTAGAACCGATGTGACAACCGTTTTACGTGGGAATTTCAGATAACACTGGTGCGATGCTTACCCGCATCACTTCAAGGTGTTTCAGTGGAGCTTGTGAAGATAGTCGGTTCGTTTAGTAAAACGTGCAGTGGGATTTACTTACATTTAAGCTCTAACAAAATACAATTTTACAAATGACATTATAACGCTTCTTTAGTTACAGATCAAGCGTAGAGAAATAAAATTACGACCTGCACATAAGAGAATTACTTAATTCAAGAGAATGTTAACTAGAGAACTGAAGAAGATATGGAGAACAAGAAGAGTCCAGTAAAGAATAATCTGACAAAAAATATTGAAGACATTTATAATGAACCACACAGAGGTTTACTCTGCCAGTATGATTGCTATTGATGTGTGGGTGTGTGCGTGCGTGCGCGCGTGTATGTGGTGAAAACAATGGTTACAACAGTGTTCTGTGTTTCACCGTTTGACTCGTGGATGCCAAGCATGATAGTAAGAATCCTTTTAAGAATATTAGTTGTCATTTTCATGTTTTATAGGATTCCTCACTCTAGTGCGTATGTGCTTACAATGTATATAAATAGAGAAGGTAGCTATTATATTGCATCCAAAAATTCAATACCGAGATAGATGGATGGATGGATGGATGGAAGGGTGGGTGCTGGGTGGATGAGTGGGTGGGTGGATGGATGGATGGGTGGGTGGATGGGTGGGTGGATGGATGGGTGGGTGTGTGGGCGGATGGGTGGATGTGTGGGTGGGTGGATGGGTGGGTGGATGGATGGGTGGGTGGATGGATGGGTGGGTGTGTGGGCGGATGGGTGGATGTGTGGGTGGATGGATGTGTGGGAGGGTGGATGTGTGGGTGGGTGATGGATGGATGGGTGGGTGGATGGATGGATGTGTGGGTGGATGGATGTGTGGGAGGGGGATGGGTGGGTGGGTGAGTGAATGGATGGGTGGGTGGTTGAGTAGATGGGTGGGTGGGTGGATGGATGGATGTGTGGGTGGATGGATGGGTGGGTGAGTGAATGGATGGGTGGGTGGTTGGGTGGGTGGTTGGGTAGATGGATGGATAGATGGATGGGTGGATGGATGGGTGGGTGGATTGGTGGGTGGGTGGGTGTGTGGGTGGGTGGGAGGGTGAGTGGATGGGTCGGTGAATGGGTGGATGGATGGGTAGATGGATGGATGGGTGGATGTGTGGGTGGGTGGATGGAAGGGTGAGTGGATGGATGGGTGGATGGATGGATGGGTGGATGGATGGATGGGTGGATGGGTGGGTGGGTGTGTGGACGGGTGGGTGGGTGGATGGGTGGATGTGTGGGTGGATGGATGGGTGGGTGAGTGAATGGATGGGTGGGTGGTTGGGTGGGTGGGTGGTTGGGTAGATGGATGGATAGATGGATGGGTGGATGGATGGGTGGGTGGATTGGTGGGTGGGTGGGTGTGTGGGTGGGTGGGAGGGTGAGTGGATGGGTCGGTGAATGGGTGGATGGATGGGTAGATGGATGGATGGGTGGATGTGTGGGTGGGTGGATGGAAGGGTGAGTGGATGGATGGGTGGATGGATGGATGGGTTGGTGGATGGGTGGGTGGATGTGTGGGTGGGTGGGTGGGTGGGTGGGAGGGTGAGTGGATGGATCGGTGAATGGGTGGATGGATGGGTAGATGGATGGATGGGTGGATGTGTGGGTGGGTGGATGGATGGGTGGGTGGATGGGTGGATAGATGGGTGGGTAGGTGGATGGGTGGATGGATGGGTAGATGGATGGATGGGTGGATGGGTGGATGTGTGGGTGGGTAGGTGGATGGGTGGATGGATGGGTAGATGGATGGATGTTTGGGTGGGTGGATGGATGGGTGGATAGAAGGGTGGGTGGATGGATGGATGGATGGGTGGGTGGATGGGTGGATAGAAGGGTGGGTGGATGTATGGGTAGATGGTAGGTGGATGGATGGATGGGTGGGTGGATGGGTGGTGGGTGGTTGGGTGGATGGATGGGTGGGTGGATAGATAGATAAAGCAAATAAGCGATAATTAGAAATCTTTAAGTGTAAATAATTAAAAGGATTATAGAAAATTGTTAAGTAGTATACGAAAAGAATACCCAATAGTGATATATCGCTTAATTTACCCTTAACCATTATTTATATATACTATTTCTATACATATTGCTATTGATTTTCTAGCATTTAAAGATTTATTTATCATAGTGAGCGTAATAGTAGTTGTTGACATACCAGACAGGGATTACCAGTAGAAAAGAAAAAAAAAAAAAAGAATAAACCACACACAACCTTGGGAGTTGTAAAGAGTAGGGACAGACTTAACATAACGATACGTATTGCATATTAGGCATAGTTAACAAAATAATGTAAATAAATATATGTAATACAGAAATGAAATTATATTATTATAGGATGTTAGCATAAATTTAATTATAAGAGAGAAGATATAGCTGAAACTGTATAAGAGTCATTAAAAAGAAATATTTTGCAAACTTTTTATGACAATAGCCAGGGTGCTGGGGTAAAATGTATAAAAGAATGTCCTTGAGCTAAATAAAATACAATACAAAGGATAGCCGCGAGATTGTGAGAAGTACTGAAAGTTACTGCGAGTTAGCAGCCTCAGAAATAGAAAGAAGTTTCTATTGGCTCATAAAAAGAGACGCTCCTGAGAGCGGGAAAGAAAGTTTTTAATACTTACGTAGAACAAGGGTGTTCAAATATATATTTACGGAGACAAAGTTCTCAGCACCATTCGTTTTCATTTACTGTACAGTGCAGTCGTTTTAGGTAGAAGTGCATTTAGTTGTTCTAATGTTACAGTAATTTGGTATTACAGATTACTTACGGAAGAAACATCATATACCAAATCTAAGTTTTACGTGTCAGTGAACGCGTAATTCAGTGTCAGATATTATCGCAAATAAATATAGCGTGTAGATCAAATATGAAATCTCTTGGTAACAGTATACATAAATTGCTTAAACTAAGCGTTACAAATGTGTTATTTCTGAAATAGCTCCTTTTACCGTTCACACCTGTTAAGAGATATTTGCTCAATCGATGAACTCAGCCGACCGGAGCAAGTATGAATGATATATGAGAAACATAATTGACAATATACATAAACGAGGGGCAGGGGGAAACGCAACAACAAAAATACGTATATCTCCTTAAAACACATAATTTATACCATATACAGTTTTTGTAGAGCTAACCATTTCGAGTTACTTCGTGTTATTTGTTTCAACTTTTCTCAAACGGGAAGTCCTTTTCCTTTTCATATGTATTTTATTTTACTCCTTCGTGGAATGAGAATCTAATTTCAATGTCAGTCGCTTAGCGACAGCTTTTAAAAAAGTTGACTGTCACTTTAGCCTTGTGTATTCCCTTATTTCCTTTCTATTTACAAGGAAGCAAGGAATAAAACAATTTCTGTTAATATTTATTTCTATTAGTATAATGTAGACAAAAGACTAATGTTTTGTTAAGTATTGTTTGCAGAACAGACAGAGAAAGTCATATTGATGAAACACATCAATTTTTTTTATATTGCTGATATATATATAATATATATATATATATATATATATATATATATATATGAGTATTCACCTGATCTATGTTGCACCAGTATAAAAACGTTAATCAAAGTTAGACAAAAAAAATTAGACTTGCAAGTGTTGTCTTTAAATAATGCACGATATGTAAGTTTACATGAGCATAACATAAAATAGAAAATAAAAAATAAGCTTTCATTTCTTTGTTTTTATTAATACAAATTGAAAATACGTGTTCAGTTAAGGTGTTTACTACATTCACCATAAATTCCACACCTTCTTTATCACATACTTTATATCATGGATTTGAAATCCTGGCTAGTAATGTTCATTGCTGAGATCACAAATTCGGGATTAACACGTTCTAGGACAGAAATAAATAGAAAAAAAAATTGCTGAAATCTGTCGATTTTAGCTGAATATCAACTGTGCTGTAAGGGTTAAGAGGGTTTTTATTATCCTATGTAATTTTGACTTCTAAGTACTTTCTATTTTTGTCACATTTGTCCTGTGTCCAACACCCAGAACCGGATCCGTGGCCAATATATTTCTTTGCCTCGTCGATACCAGGCCCCGCGGAGAAATGACGTGATCGGCAATTGGCACTACACTGGTCCCGTGTTTCGGCAACAGATCTTACAGCTGATTAAATGCGCTCGAAGTGAAGCCCTGGTTAATAATCGGGTCAGGCGCATGATCTCTTATTCAACCTTGACATATTGCATCACATTCTCTGATGTATGAATAAATCCCAGGAAAAAAGCTTAGCTTGTTCAAGGAAAATAGATCAACCGTGCGGTTTACCAATGGCGGTGCATTGAAACCGCGCAACATAACCTAAAACCTCCACGAATTCATTTTCATCCGTTGTATTAACTGGTTAAAAAGTCGAACAAAGGTTACTTAAATTAGCCTAGCGTATTTTAATTATAGCTTAATGACAGGCTTTCGTTTGATTACTATGACAATATACGGTTTTATGTCAGCTGTACATGTAATGCCTTTGATGAGCCGCTACACATCACTGGGTTGCCATCTGTTGCGAGAGAACCAGTTTTTACTATCTCTAGCGCGTATGTACGATGTACATAGTGGATAGAGAAGTATTGTATTCCATCCAAAAATTCGATATCGAAATTTCACCGGAAATAACGGGGTTTCGAGACCCCTGAATCCAAATAAGCATTTTAGAAACATGTCCGTGTGTGTGTGTGTAGGGGGGTATCGGAGCTCAAAAACGAAAAGTCGGTTAAATTCCAACCTTCATATTTAAGTTCAGTATCTGACAAGGATGCGACACGAAGATTTTCAAGAAAATCCTCCCACCCTCTATATGGAACATTTTCATTTTTTTTATTTTCTAAAAATAGTTCGAATTTTATTAAAATTCTATATTTTTAAAACGTTTTCATGACAAACGAAATGTTTATTTTGATTTTTGTGGGAATAGTCCTGAAGAACTCTTCATTCTGGATGAGTTCTGTATAGTTTTGTGTAACCGTAAAACATATATATGCTGCACAAAAATATAGATATCATTAAACACACAATCATGTCATATAATTTTTTTTTAAACCGTTTTCGAGATATTGGTTTTCCTTTTAAGCTACTTAAACTTTTCGCGAACTGGAAAAAACTTCCTTTTTGTCTCTCTTTTGTTTACTAGCAAGCTAAGATAACCGAATTTCAATTATTTCACTTAGCGACCGGCTTTTAGAAGTTTGACTAAAGCTTTAGACTAGCGTATTCCTTTGTTTACCTTCTACTTACAAAGATGCAAGTAATAAGACTAATTCTGGTAATGTTTATATTCATTAGCATGACGTACGCTTAAAAAGTGTAAGCATTTCTGATTGTTAAGTTCATTACCTGTTGTTCGGGTATAAGCAAGACACTCCCAGAAAGGAAAGGGACTCCAGCAATCTCACCAAATACCACGGATAAAACGTCCTGCCGCAACACATCAACCGTCCTATTAACCCGAAACAAATGAAAGAAATAATAGGTACAGGAAATGATGGGAAAGGAAGTTTTTGGAGTAGGGGAACCATAGCGGCACTGCTGGGGAAACCACGAAAAATCTCATAGTCAGAATGGTCGGCCGATGAGAATCGAACTCATGATTTACCAATTGTGAACCATTTTTTCGGTAATTTTGTGTAGACTGATACGCCGATCCTCGGTTCGTTGCAAATTAAAAGACGACAAAGCTCAAGTCTTTCGCTTACTCTGCTTGTTCTGATACCCATTTCAGAATATTCTCAAATTGAAGTTAGAACTGCCGCTTCAAAATGCCCCAATTTCTATAGCCCCCTTTAATTGTTGTGGTCATATCGGGGACTTGACTATGAACTTTAGATAGCTTACTAGAGGCACGAACATTCACAATGCCTCATTGGAGGGTAGGGAATAATCCTCCTATAGAAAATCAAATCTGGAACTTAGGGGCGAAAAGTCAGCTCGTTCACCACTCTACCACGGGGACAGTGCCTGATACATTTTGAATGGTCTATTTCAACTTCAAGTTCTATCACGCTATGTTGGCTTTAATTTAAAACACTTAGTGGTGTTTTCTTAGATCGGGAAGAATTTATACTTCACGGTTTCGCCATTGTGCGTAAATGTTGACAAGGGAACAGTTCGTCATCCCTGGACGAAATCACGACTCTGCGGACGTAAAAGTGGTCACATTTTATCCAGGAACCTTCTCTTTCAAGGTATGGGGTTCTTTTACGTGCAAATAAATATTACAGGACCAACGGCTTTGCCTCCCTTCTGAAGGAAGCTATGCTAAGGCATTCTAGAAACTCCACCACTCTTCAAAGGGACTGAGACCGCCACCTTGGTAACCACTATACCATGCAGGGCAATTTGGCGTGTTTACCTTCCCATTATGTTCCCGACTGGCCCTCTTTTGCATTAGGGTATCCACACAATCGTACTGATTATAAAGTTGGCATATTTCTAGTTCCAAAATTGGGGCTTTTCCAAGAAATATGCGAAAGTCATTCTCACAGCACCCTGAGTCTGCACACCTTCAGAAATAGTTTATTACTAATCCGTCTGTCTTTAATGGATTGTTCTCCACTTTGTACGATTTTGATCTCAAGACCTTATAAGCCAGTAGCAAACAAAGTTTGTATTGTTCCATAACCAGGATGGTTGATCAGCAACTGCTTGGTATAGTAGTGAAGCAGAAGGAAATCAAATGTAGTGATAAAAGGGAAGATGAATCAAAGTGTTCAATCCAGTATTTGCCTGGCTATCGAGAAACATCTCAGATTGGTTGACCACAGACATTTGAACCTGACCCACCTAATGCAAGTTGTTCACAACGTGTACGCGGTGCCAATATGCTCACCTCTCTCCTACTTATCTGTAGTATTTCATTCCACCCCAAAATTGGACATTTCACCAGAAAACACGTTGAGAGAACCTTGAACAACATTACACATTATTTTAGGGAAATCAGTCTGCCAGTGAAGATCACAGATCAGAAACGAAAAGTCGGTTAAATCCCTCAATATTTAGGCTCAGGACATTTCAAGGATGTTACATGGAGATATTCAAGAAAATCTTCTCAGTACAAACTATTCTTTAGGGAATCATTTGATAAGTTTTATTTTCTCAAAAATGACTGATGTTTTGATTAAAGTGCCGAATGCTTGAGTTAATACATTACAAATAAATGTTATATCTTAATTTTCTGCGAAAAGCTTATGAAGTCCTAATCATTCTGAAGGATTTTTTTATAATTGATAAACTATATTAGACACATAAAACCTAACAACAGAAAAAATGTTCATGTCGTTAAATCATGCATATGCCAAATAGAAATTTTGTAGCATTGAGCATTTTTGAGATTTTTTTTTTATTTATTAAGTTGAATTTAAAATGTTATTTTACTTTCTCTATTGAGCACTATCTAAGTACATAGTGGGTAAAGTTAATCTAAATTTGCATTATCAACACCAAAACCAAATTCAAAATCTTATCATTGAAAGGAATTAAAAACAATTTTTATTAAAAGGGGAATTATGACTGTAGCGATAAAAAAATGCTTGCGCCAAAAACAGAATCTGCAGTAGTAAACGATGCTTCAATACATTCAAATACTTACAGGGTAGTATAGTAAATATCTAATCGATAATGTAAACTAATCCTTGTTCAGCTTGACAATGATCATTTTCTATTTCACCCAAAAATTCAATGTCAGCAGAAATAAAGATTTTGAGAACCCCTGAATCGCCCCTAAAACACACATTTTTAAAAAAAAAGGTCCGTGTGTGTATGTACGTGTGTTGGGGGGGGGTACCATAGCTCTAAAACAAAAAGTCCGTGAATTACCGAATTTCGTATTTAAGTTTAGTCGTTCAAGAATGCGAATAGAAGATTTTCAAGAAAAGCTCCCAACCCAAATTACCATTTATATTGAAAAATTGCAGAATTTTTTTTTCTCCAAAATGGCTCCAAAGATTTTTATTAAAATACCATATATTAAAGATAAATCTTTAATTTTCTATAGGAAATCTCTGAAGGCCTCTTCATTTTGGATGATGTTTTGTAAATCGTAAGATACATACTAAACTTAGTGCAAAAGAAATTGTTCTTGTTAAAATATACATTTTAAGTCATATACTTCCTGTGGATATCTACTGCCATTGTCATTGGTTTCAATTTTAAAATACTTAATTTTTTCTCAAATGGTAAATGGTCCTTCCTGTTTCTTTTGTTTTATTCTTGACCATGCAAAGTGAAGCGAATTTCTATTACATAACAACAAGATTTTAAAGAATTTTCTCAAGTGACTGAAAGGATTTATTGCTTTAGCCAAGTGTGTTCCCTTATTTCCCTTCTTCTTATAAAAACCTACGTAGTAAGACCATTTCTGCTAATGTTTATCTTGATTAGCATTAAGTGCAAAGAAGAATAAACTTTACTAATAATAGTAAAGAAAGTCATGTGAATGAAACTCTTCAGCTTTTTCCCGCCGTGGCCGAGTGGTTAGACCACTTACCTCTCACCTAGATGGCCCGGGTTCGATCCCAAGCCACTGCATGTGAAATTTGTGGTGGACAAAGCGGCGCTGGGGTACTCCGGTTTCCCCCGCCATCGCATTCCACCGGTGCTCCATCATCTTTCATGTATCACCAGTGTCACCGCCTGCGGTGCCATAAGTAGTTAAAGCGGGCGTTAAACACTACCAAAAAAAAAAAAAAAGAATCAGCTTTTTCCCATATTACATCTTCAGCAAAGTTATTAACTCATAGACAAGAGATTCAGAAGCGAATAAAAAACGCTGAAGGGGAGCAGAACAACTGACGAAAGCCAGAGGAGGAAGACGTACGAAAACCCATTTACATGTTCTCCGTCTTTTGATGTAAAGCCAAGACAAGAAGACTTGTGGGTCGAGGTCGACCATTACGCCCTACCCTGAACTTTTACACACGACCTGTTTGTCGCATTTCATATTCATATGTCACTTGAAAAGAGCAGCAAGTTGCATAGGCAAGAGGGCTTGTGTTTTATGGAGCTCCAAGCCAGTTCTTGGAAACCTTGTCTCGTTTTTCTATCGTTACACCGATAGAACCGAAGTGAGGTGTTGACAACAAAACCTCAGCGAGAGGAATAGGATTTTGTCTTGTTACAAAGTACTATATACAGACAAGGGAAATTATGTTACAGTAGTACAACTCCAACGTATGTACTTACATAGGTCCACATATTAGAAGTAGATGGAGAATAATACTGGACTTGTAATAAAGTTACAGTAGCGTGACGGAACTTAACATGAAGTTAAATGGTGCTAAACTGAAGACCTATTAGGATGCATTTTCATTTAACGTTACAGGAGTACTCTTCATTGGTGTGTGTGTGTGTGTGTGTGTGTGTGTGTGTGTGTGATGTCGGAGGGGATTCCGCACTGCAGCCAATGACTTATTGTAACGTCAGACCCCAGAAGGAGAAGATGGGATGAGAGCAATTTAGTGATTTCAAAGGGCGGCCGAAGCGGGGAAGAGCCACCATGTAGGGTCCATAGCACATTCCAAGTACTTCTCAGTCTCACCAAACTCCCTGAGACTACAGGCGGCTTCCAACGCTATCCCGCCGTCGGGAGTGGTATTTCCAAAGCGCAATCAATTTATTATTTTATTTTTTTATCTTTTGCAGTATATGAAGGGGCTCTATATTTATCAATTTTAGTATCTATTATTCTGACTCATAGAAATATCCACCGCAATCCTCGCCGACACTTACTACCTGAAAGAGATCGGTTGAATGAAGTTGAGAATAAATGAAGGGGCAGGAAGTTCGGGGGAATGAAGAAACCTCCCCCGCATTTGCCTAGTGACTTGAAAAACACCCCGAAAGAAACCCACGGATCAGAGAGATCGGACGCGGGAATCGATCCCATGTCCTACCGAATGCAGTCACAGACGAAACGCCTCAGCCGCTTGGCCTGTGCTCTTCATTGGTAGGTGCTATTATTTCATCCTACTGCTTAACACAGATTGTTCTAATTACCATTAACATAACGAGAAGGAAAAGTTTGACATTGGCAAACTCTTAAGTGACGTCGTGTTAAGTTAAGTTCCTCGTAATCTCGGCATTACAGCTTTTATCGAACAGTCAAGTAATGTGTAAGTATGTAGCGATGCTTATATCTAGAGATGTTGGCTCAGCACTGACGTGTATTGAGGATGACATTTAATTTAAGGGGAAACATTTTATATGGACTATCTTCACCAATTATTATTTACTTTCTCTACACGTACTATATACTTAGAATATACAGGAGGTACCTATTGATTGCACCCAAAAATTAGATAGCGTGAATTTCACCAGAAATACATGTTTTCGTCCCCCTGAATCCAAAAAAAGCATTTTTAGAAAATGATTATTGTGTGTGTGTGTGTGTGTGTGCACGCACGCGCCTGTGGACAGTATAGCTCTATAACGAAAATACAGTTAAATACCAAGCTTGGTATTTAATATTATAATCTTCCAAGGATGCGACACGAAGATTTTCAAGAAAATCCTCCACCCCCAACTACCCTTTACATAGAAGATTATCCAAAATTTTCGATTTCCTAAAAATGGCTCTAACAATTTTGATTAAAATACCTGTTTTAAAGATATTTTCATGACAAATAAAATGTATATCTTCAAGTTCTTTGGAGTAGCCTCTGAAGTTCTTAACATTGTGAACAATTTCTACATAATGGTAAACTGTAATAGATGGGGGGGGGACGTGCTGCACATAAATTGTAGATCCCTTTAAGACATGCAGTTTATGTAATATATATTTATTGTGGGGATAACTATTTCCAAGACATTCCTTTGTTTTTATTTCAATTTTAAAATACTTAAAACTCTTCTTAAACAGGAATTTATCATCCCTTTTTATTTTGTTTTACTCCTATTCATGCAAAGAGAGCTGAAATGTATACATGAAGTCTATAGGAAAGGATAAAATAACATATTTGAATGAAACCTGAATGCTTCTCTTATTACCAGTAATGTCTACAAAATGTCTACGTTTGTCACTTCTGTGTTCTCTTAACATTAAGTAGAAGAATAAATGTTATAAGAATATATGTATAAAAAAGTCACGTGCGTGCAAGACATCAAATTCTTTTTCTTCATATTTTACTTTAATCTGCGTCATTCTTTCTTAAGCAAATGAACACATTGCATGAATAATGTATGACGTTTTACAGCTTCAGAGAGACGCTTTGGCACTTCCAGTAGATTGATTTTAGTATGAAGGATTTAGCGACCAGACAGCACAAACGATTATGGCTAAAATATACTCACCGTCCTGAACACTGCCCATTCATGATTTTTTTATTTCTCGACCACTTAGGTAGAGAAGATATTGTATTCCATCCGAAAATTTGATACATCAATTTCATTGGAAATATGTTTTGAAACCCCCTGAATACCCCCCAACCAAACTAAAAAAAGGTTCCTGGGTATAGCTCAAAAACGAAAAGTCGGTTAAATACCATACTTGATACTTAAGTGCAGAATTTTCCAAGGATGCAACACTAATATTTTCAAGAAAACCCCACTCCACAAATTACTGGTAGAGCAATTTTTAAGAAAATAAAATTTTTCGAAATTTGTCCATGTAAAGGGAGTTCGGGTGGGGAATTTTCTTGAAAATCTTCGTATTGCACCCTTGGAAGAAGTCGAAAATAACCATAAAGCGGGGTATTTAACTGACGTTTCGTTTTGGGGCATTTTGTTTACAGACGGACTGCTAGAACAATAATAATATATATTTTACCTCTTCTTATTATTACACAAATTCTACTTATTGGCAGAAGTGGATTCAATTACAATAGGTATAAATCTGTGGTTGGCTCCACAGATTTCTGAACATTGTCCATAAAATACGCCAGGACGATTAAATCAACACATAGGACCATTTTTCTATCTGTTCTGTGAACAAACAATTTTTACAGAAGATTATTCTTTTATCTTCATCATGCTAATCAAGAATAAACATTACCATGAATAGACGTATTACTTATAGGAGAGATCGGGGATAAGGCAATACAGTAGGCTAAAACGACAGTCAAATCTTTTAAAAGCCTTCGCTATATTCAGTGATCAAGACAATGCGGTTCTCCTGCCATGGCCAGGAAGAGAAAAAGAAGATATAAAAAGTTTAAGTATGCCATAAGTGTGTGTTTTAAAAATATCTGCATTTTTGTGTGATAAGTTTTTGATTATCTCTTACAGTTTACCAGTTAAGCTAGTCATTCAGAATGAAGAAGGCTTCAGAGGCAATTCCTAAGGAATTTGGACATATATTTTGGATTCCATATAAATATTTTAATATGCTACATTTTAATTATTGCCATTATTATAAAATCAAAAATTTCGAAATATGTTGCATGGTAGTTTGAGGTGGAATGATTTTCCTGAGATTTTCGTGTCTCATACTAGGAAGATACTATCCTTAAATACTAAGTTATGTATTGAATCAACTTTTCGGTTCTAAGTTATGCTGTCCACAGACCCACACACACCACATACATACACACAGACCTTTTTCTAAAATGCTCTTTTCTGGATTCAGAGGTCCCCAAAACACGTATTTCCCATGGAATTTCGGTTTCGAATCTTTCGGTGGAATACAATACCTACCTTTTTTACTTACTATGTGCACTGTACATTCGTGCTCGAGAAAAAATAAATGCCTTTGGGGGAGGAGGTAAAATGTTCTCTAACCATGTACTAAGTATTATGCACTAAAGTAGAGACAGAGTAAAAAAAAAAAAAAAAAAAAATGTTGAAAATAAATGTGTTCCCCTTAATACAACAGTTTCAAATAATATCCAAAAATATATCTTAAACCTCTTCAACAACAAAAATCAATATTCACTAAAAATATTAATCTCACATCTGCTATGCACTATTTACTTTTTTTACATATGCTATGTACATAGTGTATAGAGAAGCTATTGTATTGCACCCAAAATTCGATACCGAAACTTCATAGGAAATATATGTTTTGGGACCCCCTGAATAAAAAGAAAAAAAAACAAAGCATTTTTAGAAAAAAATCCGCGCGGGCGTGTGTGTGTGTGTGTGTGTGTGTGTGTGTGTGTGTGTGTGTGCCTGTGGTCAGCTTAGCTCAAAATTGAAAAGTATGTTAGAAACGAATCTTGATATATAAGTTTAATGTCTTTCAAGGATGCGACACGAAAATTTTCAAGAAAATCCCCCATCCCAGTCACCCGTTACATGGAAAAAATGTCAACATTTTTAATTTTTTTAAAAATAGCTCAAAGCATCTTGATTAAAATCTCGTATATTTAAGATATTTACATGACAAATAAAATTCATATCTTGAAATTTCTGGGAATAGCCTCCCTGTAAACCTCTTTATTCTGGATGAATCTTTCTGAATTTTGTATACCTGGTAAACCTCAAGAGCTAAATAAAAAATTGCTTAACAAAAAATGTAGATCCCGCTAAAACACACAATTTTATATCATATCCTTTTTCCGTGGCGTTGGCGGCTTTCACAATATACCTTGTTGACGTTTTAAAATACTTAAAACATCTCCCATATGGGAACTAGTCTTCTGCTGGCCACGCAAAGAAAAGGATTTCAATGCAATAGCAACCATATTTTAAAACATTTGAATGTCGGTTTAACCTAGTGTATTCCCTTATTTCCCTTCTACTTATAAGGAACTGAGTAATAAGACCGTTTCTGCTAATGTTTATCTCGATTATCATGAAGTAGGTAGAAGAATAAGCTTATTAACAATAATGTGTTACAGAGATGTAGAGAAAGTCATGTGAATGGAATACATTAGATTTTTCCTCTTAGTTCATCATTGCATCTACTCCTGTCGATGCTTTCGGCTACTTCTCCATATTCCAGTAGAGAATGTAAATATCTTCTTGGCAAGGGTACATCGAGAAAACGTGGAGTGAGGATGGATTTATTTCGTTTGCCTTGCAAATTTATATTTATATTCAACAGTTACATTTGAATTCCCCTCTTAGTTTGAGTGACAGATTCTGAAGGTGCCCTTCGTCCAGGGTTGCCAGATCACATTCCTAAAATCATAAAATTTGAGGGCAATGTTTAAAAAAAAAAAATGAACAAGATATTTGAAAATAAGATGAAATTACACATATTTAAATTCTATCGACTTTCTAGAGATGGTTACTTTCTTTACTGCGTAAATTAAGTAGAAAGTATTGTATTCCGCCAAAAACTTCGAAGTCGAGATTTCACAGAAAAGTGTGTTTGAAGTCCCCAAAACAAAAAACAAGTTTAGGGAAATGTATGCGAGTATATATGTTGTTGTTGTTGTTTTTTTGTTTTTTTTCTTCACTGGTTTAAAGAGAAATTGCGGCCGACCCCTTAGCTCAGTCTACAGAGCACACGTCTACTGTGCCACGAGTCCCATGTTCGATTCCGGGTTGGTGAGATGGGAATATTTCTGTAGTAAACATTATTTCCTATTCTCTTAAAGCGCGCGCGTGTGTGTGTGTGTGTGTGATCTAATGCATAAAAGTATAGACAATCCAGAGCTCCAATGACAACTACATATGAGTTAACACATTGTTGCCGATAGGCAATTATGTTCCAATGGTAAACAGCGCTGATATGTCCATTACAGATAAAGATGGTTCCGCTGTAACGTATGAGACTCAGAATTTGGAGGTCCCGGGTTGCCCAATTTAACCATTGGTTATTCGGGTTTTTCCTGATTGGCAAGACGAAAGCTGAGGTGATGCATTTTACCATAGATTTCATCTTTCATGTTTCAGGTTAACTCCGAAAACTGGCCATGCTCACAAAAGCGGGGTACATATAGGAAAAATAAAAAATGAACAATTTCGGTAAATAAACACACGAACTTTTTTGTGTAATACCTACAGAAACAAAGGAAAAACATACTAGATGAATCGCCGTTAATAAGTGCCACGCAATAATGAAAACTCCCAAAAGTTATCTTAAGCTTGGTTTAACGCTTGTAGCAGAATTTGCAGTGAAGTCGTCCTAAGCTGTGGAACTATATGTAGCGGAGAGATTCTGCTGTGCGATGATGTTGGTGGAGAAGTTCCACGTTGTGGTACCTTTTGTAGCAGGGTTAGAGCAGTGGTTGGCTATTTTCGGTTTTGGGGAATTAGCTTTGACAATAAAATCCACCTCGGTGATATACGATTTGTCTTACCTGCTCTAAACGCCTAATTTTAATTCGGCATTGTCGACGTACATGTAGTTGAATGTAAACTAAATTATATTTCATTTATGCCCTGGATATGCTAATAAATGCATAATAATGTTACTAGCTGGTTTGTATCCCCTTCCTTGGTATGTAGGAATCTGGATCAAAAAAGAAAAATAGTAACGTATTGAAAAATTGTGAACTGTTTTATTTTCCTTAACTTGTACTGTTAGTGTCCTTCTAGATGACGTGAAGATTTTCTTTTCAGTTATTTCACACAACACCTATGTAAACACAATGAAATATAACACATTCAACAATACAGTACAATATCTGTGTTTTGTGAACTCGATTAGCAAGATTATACATCCACAACTTTGTTTCTTTTAGACTCTTTATATTCGGAAGCGCAGAAAAATGTCTTACATCTCATTAAGATGAACATCGTTGTTTACATCTATTGTATTTTATAGTTGCTATGACGGCAAGCTATTTTTAAATATAATTTTAAATAAATTAAATAGTTTACATTATAAACTTTCTCAGGTATACATATATTATTAATTTTACAATTATAATAAAATGCTTTGTGTGTAGCAATTTTATATTATTTTATTCACATTTTGTATTATTTCACAGATTTAAATCTCTCGAACTCCGGTTTTGCAAACTAACATTCATATATTTCTTGGCCGTTCCTTTTATAATCCACATTTGTTATACCTGGTCTTCAGATTTATTCGGCCTTTAGTGCCAGTGGGTTCAAATGCATGACGTCATTATCTGTTCAGCGAGCCCCTAGTCTCAAAGGAGAGGTGCGGAACTGAATATGTAACTGCATGCACTTCGTACTGATATTGATATGTGGGCGCTACAGAATTATTTTCTACCAAGCAGAGTTTTTATTTACTGCTGTGAAGAGTATGAACAAGCGTTAATTGTAATGGAGAGGTTGTGCCATTAAAGCCCTCTACGTTAGCATAACTGTCCAAATATTTGAGTTACTTATCAGCACAAATCCTGCGATTGCAAGTTTACGCAAACGAATGTTCTAAATGTAAGTAATGGAAGGGTAAGATACAAGTCCCATTTCACTAAGGCGATCTCGAGACAATTGAAATCCACCCCTTCTACTCAACGTTCGCTAGTCCTCTGCAAGAGGCAATGCGTTATAAACTCGCTAATTAGTATTCACGTCATGCGGAAACAAACGACTGGCGGCAAAGAACGAATAAATCTGAATACCCTATAGTTTTAGGCTTTATTAGCCATTCTTTATATTTTGCCATTATGTGTTTTACCTACACTTAGATAAACGACTGATTATAGCATTATTGCGCTGTAACATGTCTGTTAAACATAAAATTCAGATTTATATCATATATAACGTATCTTGTTCATGATGTTACATGGTATTTCTTGCTAGCATACAGTTTCTTCCTTTGTATGCCAAAAATGAATTATGATTATTATTTTTCTTCTGTTTTCGGGGTAATTTAATTAACATTAATTTATATGAGCTATAGCTAAATACCGCTTCACCGCAAAGGCGGTAGGCACAGGCGCCTGGATGACGATGAAAGGGTGCTATGCAAATACCATGCATAATTACATGCCTGATCAAATTATCATCAGCGTAACTAAATTGGCACCACGTGTAACTGGGTCAGATGGCGTGAGGTGCACAAAGGTTGTGTGGTGGGGATTCGGTAGGGACGTAAGAAAGGCAAAATTGTTCGCTGAATTGTGTGCGTCATATGGGAATTCCAATTTACTTTTCTTTATCCGATTTATTTGAAATATGCATAATAGTTCAAAGCAACAATGAGAAAAGTAACTGGTCTGCCATAGAATATAAAATTCACAAGAAGAATATACATTTCAAGCATTCAAGGCAATGCATCTGTGAATTTTGGAAAATTCAAAATATGCAAGACATCTCACCTCTTGAAATTTATACTGTTATTACACAAAATAAGTGATATGTTTGCCATTTGTCAAAATTCTACCTTTTATTGTTATTTAAATAATAATTTATTATTGTATGAATTCATTTTTCTAATAACAATGAGTCACATGATGCGTTTTTAAAAATATTCATATAAAATCCAGTTTTACAGCTAATGAGTCTACAACCAGATGTCATATACATATATATTATCCACCTATATTAAACCAAATAATGTAGAAAATTATTACTTTCGTACGCTTCAAAGTTGCTGATGTTTTCAAATCTAATAATTAATTGCAGCAGTATTTCGAAAATGTATATGACCGTTTTCTATAATGTGCTTTGGAGAGGCAGTATACACAATTTGAAACACTTAGTGAAAATATGCATTCTTTGGAACATTTTGAGTTTGGAAAGGTCTAGGGAAAATAAGAGTCAAAGTTAGAAGTGTTTATTAATAAGCATGCGCCTGCCCATCTATAGCATCAGCTAAGTGGCAGTTAAAGTGCGCCAAAAGGAGAAAACTATACCTTTTCTTAAATTTTAGATTTCATATCATTTTGTTGTGATATTTTTTAATTTTTTTTTTTACAATGTTGGTAAAATTTCACAGATGTATCACCTTAATAAAACAATCTCATGTGTTACACTCACATGACTTTCTCTAGCTGTTTTAAAAACTTCTTACATAAGATTATTCTTCTTTCTGCACCTTCCTAATTGAGATAATCATTAGCAGAATATTCTTATTACTTAGTTCCTTATAAGTAGGAAGAAAATATGGGAATGCACTAGGCTAAACCGATAGTCAAATGTTTTAAAAGCTGTCGTTATGCGATTGCCATTGCAAATCGCTTCTTTGCTTGGTCAGGAGTAGACACTTACTGTCTGAGAAAAATATAAGTACTAAACAACTGAAACCAAAAGGAACATCATGAAAACGGTTACCTCTACGGTAAAAATTTAAAGGTCATAAATTGTGTGTTTTGACGAGATCTACAGTTTCTGTGCAGTAAGTTTTTGACTATCTCTTACAGTCTAGCAGTTATGCAAAACTCGGCAAAATTCATCCAGAATAAAGAGGTCTTCAGAGGCTTTACTCAGAAAATGCAAGATATACATTTTATTTGGGATGTAAATACATTTAATATACGGGATTTTAATCAAAATCGTTAGAGCCATTTTTTAGAAAATCAAAATTTTCGAAACTTTTTTCATGTAAAGGGTAGTTGGGGGTAGAGGGATTTTCTTGAAAATCTTCGTGTCGCATCCTTGGAAGATACCAAACCCAAATACTAAGTTTGGTATTTAACCGTATTTTCGTTTATGAAGCTATGCTGTCCACAGATACACACACGGACCATTTTCTGAAAATGCTTTTTTTTTACTTTCTCTATACGTACTATGTACATAGATTCGATACTGAGATTTCACTGGAACTACATGTTTTGTGTCCCCCTGAACCCAAAAAAAGCATTTTTGGAAAAAGTTCCGTGTGTGTGGGGGGGGGGGGGGAGGCATAGCTCAAAAACGAAAAGACCGTTAAAAACCAAACTTGGTATTTAGGTTTGGTGTCTTCCAAGGATGCGACACGAAGATTTTCAAGAAAATCACCCCACTCCCAATTACCCCTTATATGGAACTTTTTTCGAATATTTTGATTCTCTAAAAAGTGCTCTAACAGCCTCTAAAGAGTACTTTATTGTGGATGAATTTTACGAATTTTGCAAAAAAGCTAAACCGTAAGAGATAGACAAAAATTTAGCACACAAAAAATGTAGAGCACATTAAAACACATAATTTATGTTATATACATTTTTCGTGGAGTTGATCGTTTTTGAGATATTCCTTGTTTTTGGTTTCAACTTTGAAAATTGTATACTTTTCTTATACAGGAATTTGTCAAGTCCTGTTCGTACAAACAAAGGAACTGCAGTCACACAGCAACCAGCTTTTGAATATCACTTTAACCTATGTTACTCCCTTATTGCGCGTCTGCTTACAAGAAAACAAGTAATAAGACTATTTCTGCTATTTTTTTTTCTCGTTTAGCATGAAGTAAATAGGGACATAAGCGTTTTAACAATAGTTTGTTGCAGACATTTAGAGAAAGCCATGTGAATGGAACACGTCATAAAATTTTGGGATTCAGGGGGTCCTAAAACATTGAATTTTTGGGTGGAATACAATACTTCCTCTATACACTATGTACAGAGCTAGTGTAGAGAAAGTAAAAAACAAAATTGTTGTTCTGTTTAATAACTTCTAGAAGTACAAGAAATTATATTTTAATTGTGGTTTCTAAGAAAAGTGCAATAAAATGAAACAACGCCAAGTAAAATGTTAATAATTGTACTATGCAAAATGGAATACTATCACTGTCTAGGAATATGGCTATACCTTTAATGACTAGTTGTAACAAGCGAAAATTAGGCTTTATATAAAACAAAAATGTTGTATTGCAATCAAACTAGGCACATACGAAGAAAATTACGATGTAGCAATTATTCTCTGCCATGTACTTCGGTAAGGATTTCTTGATGTATTTAACAACTCGCCACGAAAACGCGTCAGACATTTTACTTTCTCTGCCATGTGCATTAGGCAGAGAAGGTACCTATTGTATTCCACCCAAAACTCCGAGGCTGAGATTTCATCGGAAATATATAGACAGACAGGCAGACATGCAGGCAGGCAGGCAGGCAGGCAGGCAGGCAGGCAGGCAGGCAGGCAGACAGACAGCCAGACAGACAGACAGACAGACAGACAGACAGACAGCCAGCCAGATAGATAGATAGATAGATAGATAGATAGATAGATAGATAGATAGATAGATAGATAGATAGATAGACAGGCAGACAGACAGACAGCCAGCCAGATAGACAGACAGACAGACAGACAGACAGACAGACAGACAGACAGACAGACAGACAGACAGACAGACAGACAGACAGACAGACAGACAGACAGACAGACAGACAGACAGACAGACAGACAGACAGACAGACAGACAGACAGACAGACAGACAGACAGACAGACAGACAGACAGATAGATAGATAGATAGATAGATAGATAGATAGATAGATAGATAGATAGATAGATAGATAGATAGATAGATAGATAGATAGATAGATAGATAGATAGATAGATAGATAGATAGATAGATAGATAGATAGATAGATAGATAGATAGATAGATAGATAGATAGATAGATAGATAGATAGATAGATAGATAGATAGATAGATAGATAGATAGATAGATAGATAGATAGATAGATAGATAGATAGATAGATAGATAGATAGATAGATAGATAGATAGATAGATAGATAGATAGATAGATAGATAGATAGATAGATAGATAGATAGATAGATAGATAGATAGATAGATAGATAGATAGATAGATAGATAGATAGATAGATAGATAGATAGACAATTTATTTTCAGTCATTAAGTATGAAACATACATAGGCTGCGTCATGAAAATAAAAATTAATGAAACATTCTACATACAATAATGTTACAACAATACATTTAAAAATGGATAAGATTAATCCAACTTCAGGTCATACATTTCTGAAATGCTATAAAGAGGATTTGCCTTCAAGATTGTTTTGATCCTCCTCTTAAAGTTTAACAACGGAAGAGTCTTGATATTTTGAGGCAAGGTGTCGAAAATGTTAACAGATATACATCAGAAACTGTTAAGGGTTTACTATATTTGCATTTGTTAATATAAATATCAGAGTAATTTCGAGTGGGATAATTATGGACAGAAAAACATATTGAGAAAAGGTTGATATATTTTTTTAACATATAGGAGGGAATCCAGAACAAACATTGAAGGCAATGTCAGTATACCAAGTTGTATAAAAAGTGGTTTACAGTGAGTTCTTGGTGAAGCTCCAAATATGATACGCACAGATTTCTTCTGAAGAATAAATAACTGACTGGAAGAGGTATGATTGCCCCACAACAGAGTACCATAACTTATGAACATGGGCATAATACACTGACACAAGAGTAGAACAGGAGACACTAATAAGAATAAGCTTTTATTTATTTTACTTGATAAGTAGATAATATGAGTCTGCCAGCCCAAGCCAGTTTCGATATGGATGCCCAGAAGGACCCCTGAAAAAAAAGGCTTTTAGAAAAAGATCCTGCATTCGTGCGCACGTGTGTGCGTCTATATGCAGCATAATTTAAAACAAAAAGTCTGTTAAATAAAAAATTTGGTAAATAGATTCAAAGGATGGCACACAAAGATTTTCAAGAAATCCCCCTCACTCCCAACAACCCTTTTTATGAAACATTTTTCGAATATTTTAATTTTCTCAAAAATTATTCTTAACAAATTTGATTAAATGATTAAAGATATTTGCATGGCAAATAAAATGTGCATTTCAAAGTTTCTGGGAATAGAATCCAAAGCCCTCTTCATTCTTGATGGCTTTTGCTTAACGGGCAGATCATAAGAGATAGACAAAATATTAATTACTACACAAAAAATGCAGATGTCGTTAAAAACACCAATTTATGTCAGATTGTGTTTTATTTTATTTTTTTTGTGAAGTTAAGCGTTTTCGCCACATTACTTGTTATTTATTTTAAAATGCTTAATTTTTTTTCTGAAACGGGAAGTCGTCATCGTCGTCTTTGTTTTATTTACACTTGGTTCATGTAAAGAGAACCGAATTTCAAAGTCACTCGCTTAGCTACAGCTTTGACCTTAGTGTATTGCCATACTGCCCTTCTACTTGACGGAACCAAGTAATATATCATTTATGCTAATGTTTATTTAGTATGAAGTAGATAGAATAATTAGCTTTTGTAAGAACAGTTTGTATGCATAATGGGTAGAAAAAGATATGCGAATGAAACATATATGATTTGTACTTTCTCTAGCACGTATGTGTAATGTACACAGTAGATAAAGAAGCACCCAAAAATTCGATACGGAGATTTCACCGGAAATTTTTTAGGGTCACCTGAATCCAAAAAAAAGTAATTTTAGAAAAAGTTCTGCGTGTGTGTGGATAGTATAACTGTAAAACGAAAAGTCCGTTAAATACCAAACTTGGTATTTAAATTCAGTATTTTCCAAGGAAGCGACACGAAAATTTTCAGAAAAATCCTCACACCCCCAACTACCCTTTACATGGAACATTTTTAGTTTTGTCAAAAATGACTCCAACCATTTTGATTAAAATGCCATATGTTTAAAATATTTTTATGACAAAAGAAATGTATATCCCAAATTTTCTGGGAATAGTCTCTAACGATCTTTTCATTCTGAGTGACTTTTGCATGACTGATAAACCGTAAGAGATAGAAAAAGTTTACTACACAAAAAGTGTAGTTCTCGTCAAAACACACAATTTATAGCATATACATTTTTATTTATGGATTAAAATGTTTCCGAGGTTGTTATATGTTTCAGTTTCAAATTACTTAAACTTTACTCAAACCCGAGGTCATCTTTTGTTTCACCTCTCACTTGTTTTAACTTCTGGCAAGCAAAGAGAAACGAATTTCAATTGCTTCACATAGAGCCTAGCTTTTAAAAGATTTGAGTATTGATTTATCCTAGTGTATCCACTATTTCCTTAGTACATAATAAAATAACAATATTGTATAACAAAAGTTTGTTATACAACAGTTTGTTAGAACAGCTAGACAAGGTCATATGAATGGAATATTCAATTTTGTCCCCTGTTGCAGTAACTGCTCAAAAACTAAACTGATATTATGATTTCCCATTTGCCTTTATATAGTATAGTGTGAACTGTAGAACTTAAATAATATATCTAAAATTCATGAGATTAACCATCTGATGATCTAAAGTATTTAAGCTAAAAATCATAATTAGCAAACAGTCTGTAATAAGCGAATATTATTATTAGTAATAATAATAATGATAATAGAGAAATTACGCACTTTTAAGACGCTTGATAATAATTTCTGTCAACGAGACAGTCGATTTTTGGGCCTTTCTCTTCATACATATAGGGTTTTTTCCAAGTTAGACGGAAAAATTTTGGAATTAGATAGGTAACCAACCAACCTCTTTTGAAACACTTCCATAAGACACCAATAGGCTGCGATGATTCGTTTCACAAGGTACATTCGCGAAATTACGATATACCTTTATTGAAATAAACTTAATTACAATGGAAATGACGGGTGTAATCAATACTTACTGCACCAATTTAGCTGCCCATTGCGATAATTACACACGATGTTGAGCCTTATAATAATAATAATAATAATAATAATAATAATAATAATAATGAATAGGACCGGGAACACAGGTATAACACAAAGACTATGCTATTCCATTTAGCTGTTCATACCTGTTATTAAGAGTGTTTGTGGGTCTGATAAACACAAGCGAAATGACATAATGTGCAAGAGAAACAGCTATGCCTATAAAACAGCGGAGGGACCCCTCTTCATCGAAGACATAAGACACACCTTCGGATTACAAGCATACAAAATCGTCCTCCAAAGGAGACAGAAAAAGGCTGACGAAATACCGGAAGAAATAATGAAGACTGACGTTATGAAAACAAAAATCTGGAGGGGACCAAACTTGGAGTTTCGCCACCTGTATTCACGATTAGCCGCCAGGGGTTTCACGGGAGGATCTGCCAGAACGAGTCATTCCATGAACCCAAGGAGGAATATATCTGCAAGAATTGCAACAAGTCATGCCTTAAGTACCATCTAATGAAAAGTGAAAGCAGATTTCAATCAATGACCATGCTAATTAAAGATTGGTAAAAATGTATAAATACAGTTATATATTGTGTTTATTAAATAAACGATGTGCATTGGATACACGATCAGTTGGATGTTGAGTAACTTGAATCTAAACCACTCAAGATAACAATGCGCATATTGCCGTTAACAGATTTGTTTGTGTTTAACAGATTTCTGTACCAAGACCCACGAACATGCTTAATAGTAGGTACGTACAACTAAATAGAATCCTTAATAGCTTAAACCTACTACACCACTATCTATAAGGTTCACCAACATGTATAATTACGGTTATGGACAGCTAAAATTGGTGCCTATACCTGATCGTAATTTATTTCATTTCAATATCGTGAATATACTTTCTCAGGGGTTTTGATTAAATCGATTGATACAATTAATTTTTTTCGAGCTTACTAGAACGGAATGAAGAAATTAGACATGTAAAACTTGAAAAAGTAAGCCATTAATGTTACACATGTTCAGTTTATTCACCCCAAAACACCAGGAAAACATGCCAATGGAAGAATTCTATTTGAATATGTCCGAGATCAGTAGGCATGTTTTATTTCCTTTTTGACTCTTTTGCTCAGTTACATACTCAGTGCGTTGACTTCTTCTCAATACTTTACACTTCATCTTTTCTTATGTCGTCCTGCATGATAAAAATCCTTCGGGCGTAAAACTCCTTAGCATGACTTCCTTCGGAAGGGAATTAAAGCCGTTGGTCCCGTGTCGTAGATTTACAGCACGTAAAAGAGCCTCAAAGCTGATAGAGAGGCCTCTGAGCAAAATTTAGCTATCTTTCAAGCCCAACATATGAAGGCGATCCAGACAGTAAAGAACGCTTTGGCATAACTAAATAATAACGAAAGATATGAACACAAAACTTTATTTACAAAGTTACAGTATCTTACACTATTTCTCAACGTAATTGCTATTACTCTCACGTATACCGGTGTTTCAATATCTATGTTATACTCTTGCATCGTTAAAGATCTGAGCTAAGATGTTGATGTTTTTACCGGTTGCAAAATCTTTTGCACCTAAAAGTCATGTATGGTGACCAAAGTGGAATACCGATTTTTTAAAATGTTTTCATCAACATTTGTTTACAATTCCTTCATAACGATTGATGAACTTCCACCCTGGTCTTTGCCGGGCACACTGGTTCTTCCTTGATTACTCGTAAATTATGCGCCATTTCCTCACTGAAGACTCGTTCATTGCATTGTCACTATACACTATTTTGTGCATTAAAAAACGAATAAGTGCTTTGGCGGCAGAAAAGTACCTCAGTATTGAAAAACTGATACCACGTGGCAATAAATATCTTAACAGAACGGAGAATTCGTTGATAATTAGTAACTTTGCAATAAAGTTTTATGTGATATCTTTCGTTATTATTCAGTATGCCAAAATCGCCTGTCACTTTCTGGATGGCGCTCGTAGAATGGGACGCTGAGAACCGCAGCAGTTACAGAGCGCCCACAAATAAAACTGAACTTCGATTTCTTTTCTCACATGCAGAATAGTGAAATTTTTAATTAAAACAAACATTGAACGTTACACGTGGAATGAAATCGGGACATCCATTTGGCGTACGGGGCAGCATCTGGTTCTGGTCGTGCGGCTCAAAGGCTTTACCAGCAAGGATTTCCAAGCCGATGGGTTCCTCACCACAGTACAGCCACCATTCATTGCTAGAGTTGGGTCGAGCGATTCGTTTTCAGTAATCGACTCATACGATTCGTTCATCCAATATGAATCGATTCATACGATTCGTTCACGATTCATTAATCGTCGCCATGCCTTCTCTATGTTTGACATAATATACACGGAGATGATAGTCATATGGTAGCTACTTAAGCATAAGGACAGTAATTTATATAAAAAACGTTCTACTCTTTTCCACCTATTGTAAACATATTTAGTAAAATTTCCTCCATTACTCGATAAAAAATAAAAAGTTTGTTTAAGTCTAAAATTGACACCTAAACTTTAACTGTATGGCAGTATTTGTGTAATGTTATTACGCAGAATAATTATTATTCATCACTTTCGCGGTTGCGCACCACTAAGTCATGTCATTGTTATAAATACGTCATTATAAGAAAACGCTAGTACCCAGAATAATTGTTATTTTCCTCAGGAATATTCGAGATAATTTTAATGCATTAGAATAGTATGTTCCCATACTTACTATGTTGCAGCTTATTGCTTTATTTGCCATAAAATTTTGTTTCTGAAGTTATATATCTTGCTAATGTAGTGACGATTTAGCTGTGCATATATTATATTTAAGATAAATAAATATATAACACAGTTATAAATTCTAACGCTTGCTTTTACATGTGCAATAACTCATACCTAATTCTTTAAACATGAAGACGCTCGTGGTGGCTTCCGCAATGATCGGCAGTGTTCGTTTTCTTGTGTATATTGTACATTATATATAAAAATATATGTAATTTATATATTTTATATTATATAAATATATAATGTATATATTCATGATACCTGCAATGGTTGAAACGATTCATGCTATTCTTTTCGATTCATGCGATTCCTTTTGAACGACGATTCACTGAGACTAGCACGATTCTCACAATTCTTTTTGAACGACGACGTCTGCTATGGTTGACACGATTCATGTTATTCTTTTCGATTCATGGGATTCTTTTTAAACGACGATTCATGTTGAGACTAGCACGATTCTCGCAATTATTTTTGAACGACTATTCATGCCAAGATTCATGCAATTCTTTCCTGTAGTCGTTCATATGAACGGTGCGTTGATGAATCGCCCCATGTCTATTTATTGCAGACTGTGTGAACTGGACACGTTACACAGACGAACAGAGGCTCAAAGATGGGGACGTTATTTGTGTCCCTAAGGTTGAGGAAGCAACGTTGCGGTGTGCAGAGAACAATTCTCCAGCGAGTACTCGAGTCATTATTTATTTATTATTTCATTTGCTTCTATAGAACATCGCTTCAGTTATAGCAGCAGTTGACTGCATTGAATGCATACATTAAACACAAAGCACATAGATATAGAAAATAGAAAATACAAAAAAGTTATAAGAAACAATAGGATAACTATTGAAATATATACTCTGAATATATAAAAGCCATGCATGCATAATATGCATAACACTATTTATAAGTTTCTACACCGCTGCACCGAATTAGACCAAATTTGACACACATAACCTTTGACACAAGGGGAAAATTCTCGTATAAACTTAGAATACGAAATTCCGCTGCATTTCACACGATTAGCTATGTAATTTTATACGAGGTTGCAGAAGGCCACAAGACCATCTATATCTTTCTCGACAATCATAATAGCCGAGAAAGTCATACAAATAATTATTAATTAATTTTTCAGACCTCACAAAATAACAGAGGTACAGATTGTTCGTTGATCTCCTTCGACATTGATAATGAAGTTGATGCATTTTCACTTGAATTGTTAAAGTTTCATAAAACACACTGTAAAGTGTAATAAATCTAAAACAAAAATTAATTAATGCAGAATTGTAATTTATGCTGTACTGAAAAGAACCGTGCATCTTCCCTTTAATCACAAGCTCTTTTCCAAAACCTACATTTCTAATTACGTTCCACCACTGTGCTTGAAGCATCACCGCAATACCTTCCCTCATTTAACTACTCCAATTTTCCTAGACACAATTTGAAACTCCTAAAGCTGTTATGATTGTACAAACGTTCTTATGCCAACTAAATACATTTTCATAACATTCACGCATCGTTAAAATCTCAATTGTTTCACTTTAACTTTACAACAGCGTTATTTTGTGTTCATTTCTACAAATTAATAAATATGATTATCAGATTACCATAGCTACGTTAGTTGCAAAGAACAATTGATAGCTTAAATAATTATACACAATAATTGACTACTGAGATGGTACCAGAAACTATAGGATGATATTTAAAATGTTTCAAGAATGGTATGTTTCTGTGAAAACATGCCATTTAAAATATACGGTTTGACGTGTTCCATTTTTTTCAAAACATTTCAATTTAGCTACAGCAAAAAATATGCGGAACTTTGAAACGCACAGTATAGGCGATTTAATTGTTCTAGATTCTTATTTAATTACCAAACGTAAATATTCAGTATTTATATCAGAAAAAAGTACGGAAATGGAGCTTAGAAGTTTAAGAAAGAAAATAGTTTGAAACACGCAAATTTGTTAGCTAAACATAATGAGGCAGTGTGAACACTGTAAACTAGTAATGATAAGGTAGTTTTAATTTATGTATCTCCATACCTGTTACCTGAAATTACTGTGGCATTACAACTTGCGAACATGCAGGTCTCTTTATGTAAAATATACAATGTAGAAGAAGGTAACAAATATAAGCTCCTTCAAAGTCGTTTTAATCTTTTAAACACAATAAATCCAATACTATTCTAAATAGAATCAGATAATGAACGCTATATGTTGCACGAGTTTGTTTTTCATTTTTCCTTTTAATTAAAATTCCATTTATTTAATGTTCCAAAAGGAATTTTTAAAAAGCAAACCATGCTTCTGACCTCAACTGTTAAAATTCATCTAGACATCTACCGTAAAATGGGGGTTTTCCCAACGTCTGAGAAAATCTAGACCATTTATCTTTTAAAAGAAAATGCTCCGAAAATCCCAGCATTGCAAAATAGCTTACACATTCGGTTAACTGGCCTACTAACTCTATACATTTCAATTCAATCGGCTTTCCTTTATTAAAAAGCTATTTTGGTGTCTTACTCAGCAACATTGAAACACAAAGAAATGGGAAAATATCACGATCCTGGGAGTAACCTGAAGAATGGTACCTCTGGATAGTAGTAATCCACATATATTCTCAATACTTTCTTCAGATGTAAATCCCAATGTTTGGCAAAATACGATGTGTGTGTTTGTTTGCTGCCCCAAATATCAAACGTGAATGACACGTTAAAGTTTAAAGTCACTTTTGTAAGATAAGAACAGCAAAGAAATAAGTATAACATACTGCGGAAGCATACACATATACTCTGTACATATAGAGAAAATAATACTCCATATTATTTAAGCCATTATTGTTATTGAGTCATAAAGAAGCTGAAAACACTCAGAAATGTATATACGACTTAAATATTTAATATTTAAACTCTTTGATGATAAATATGAACTATATATACATATATTACATAGTAGATAATAGTTTATTTTCGCAATGTAAATGCATGAAGCTGCCCTTTCGTAAATTAATTCCCAATATAATTTTAATAATCGCGTAATTATAAATAAAATATTACTCCCATATAAAAGTGTATAACACAAATAATAAAATAATAGTATATATAATATAATAAGTAACATAAAAGAAACTACTATGACCGCAACGACAATTAGATAATACTACAAAACGTTCTCGTTTCACAGCCCCTTTTGAGATACAAACTAGCTTCTCCGAGGAAAGATTTCATACTGAAATTAAAATATATTCTAGGAATGACGATGGGATATATATTTAAGATTTAACGTCCTTTAACCTGGTTGGTCACATCGGACGATGAATAAATGAAATTAATGAAATGATGCTCAAATGATCTCGGGGTCCATGGAGCTTAAAGTTACTCGACATTCGTCTTCTCAGGATAAGGGAAAACTCTGAAAAACTCTTATCCGGGTAACTCACCCTAAGCGAGATTCGAACTCACGAACCTTTTGATTGTGAGACAGACACGCTACCAGCACACTACCCAGGCGGGCTATAATATTTTGAAAAATACTGCTGTGTCGAGCAAGAGATAAATAGATTATACCAAGAAAAAAAACCGACTTAATTAAACAGGTAGGTGAGAAGATTCTTCTTCAATGTCAGAATGTGCAGAAATGATAAATGGTTTTCCTTATTAAAGACACTGAGTTGGAAAGCGAATTAGGATTTATAAAAAAGTTCAGATGATCATAGGCAAACTCAAAAGTAAGCAGTACTGCGAGAGATCATTAATATGTCAAAGAAATGATTTTGCAAGAATGAACACTTCAAATACTCACCTGGTGGAGCCAAAGTGAAAGCCCTGGAACTTAGAAATGTTCAACATTTCGGACGTAAATGGTAGTATACAGCCTAACGGGACGAACCAACAATGATTATTACAAGTGCAACACTAATTTACACACAAGCTCTTGAAAAATACAGTATGGCCTAGTACACAAACGCCGACGAGTATAAATAACCTAAAATAAATAATATATAATATAAAAATATTTATTCAAAATCTTCTCGGGCTTCTAGCCAGGTAAAACCTTGGCTTGACAAGTTTTTACCTGGCTAGAAGCCCGAGAAGATTTTGAATTAATACGTCGCCAGGAAAGCTTCAGTTCTTATTTTAAAAATATTTAGTTACGAAAGTTTGATGAGTTATTAAAGAAATATAAGAACAATTATAGAAAAATAATTTGTTATGACAATACGATAATAGCATTCAATATTAAATTATTTAAATAAAATAATGTGGAAAGTAATATAGTTAAATATATATATATATATATATACATAAATTACATTATTAGTAGATAGAATAAACTTATTGTAGTAAACTACAACCAGCACCTTTCGATGGATACCAGATATGCACTTTATAGTACAGAATAGGAAGCAGCCGGATCCAAGTTGTAAGTTGCTGGTTTTCCAGTCATATTTTAGCTTTAGAATAATTTGCTTTATTATATCATATTTTAATTCATGTTCACCTTAAATTTTCTTTTTTTATATTTTAAATCCTTGTTTACTGATTTTAATTTGAAATTTTAGTTTTAGATAGTCATTTATCTGAAAAAATGTAATGGATAAAAATTGTAATGCTTGTTTTTGGAAATAAAGTTTAAGTTTGAATATATGCCCGGTATAGTAACCCAGGTGCCGGGGTAGCATGTTCGGATTTTATTTATTTACTTATTTTTGGTGTCATCGCCTGCGGTGCCATATGTAGTGAAAGAGGGCGTTAAATTTATAAAATACTATTGGTTGTAATATTAAAAGTTTAGACCTCAAACCCTAAGCAATGGACAAAGATCGAAGAAAAGAAGGGCGTAAGACAAAAATTATATGGAGTAAAATTGCCTGGTAATCAAATCTCTTTATAACATGTTATTTGATAGACAACGCACATGGTCAACAAACCAAAAATGACCTCTCTTACTGAGCTGCGAAGCTAATAGATTAGATATTTCCAAGAACCGGGACAAAACTGGTGGAAGAATTGTCACGAATCGAGTTACTGAACAAGATTGATATTACAACCAAAAGTAAAAAAACATCTTAAGTAAACTTATTTACAAACGAAACACATGTAATGAAGAAGAATTTTAAAAACGTCACAATTTCGCAGGGTTGGTAACCTTCTTTATGTTCGTGTATTTTAAAAAACCCCGATAGTAAATGTTATTAAAATTCCGAAATAATTATTGAATGGTAGAACATGAATAAAAGAAGTCACTGTCAGAAAGGATCTGAACCACCAACATTCGATTTTCCAGGTCTTTGCTCTCCCATCTGAGCTACGAAATCGATGCTGATAGGCAAGTAAATTTTTTGGTGCTAGGATATTACGGATAAAACGTAGGCTCCTTGGAGATAACATACAACATTGTCGACATACACAATTTTTCATTCTGATTCTACTTTTCCAGTAAAACTAAATTATGTTTTCACAACGAACCTAAACCTTATCAAGACCGAACTTCCGCACCACCTTCTGTGGTGTACGGGAAGGCCAAGTTCAAGTGCTTCTTGAATGCCCTTGCCTATACTATATGGAATGTTGGGAGGTCCAACTGTACAGAAATCGGTAACCTTTCTTTTGAGCTGCCAAATACAGCGATTCGAGGGCTTATGAATAGTACCAGACCTGAGCATTATCAAACTTCCGGCACACCAAATACATAGAAAGTTGCTTTTCCTAATCAGTTGTATATTTTCCAATTCCTCTACTCCCCTCCAGGGTTTTTTTTTTTTACAGTACAAATGAAAAATCTGTTTTTAGTGCAGTAGTATCTAAGAACATGGTGTTCTGTTGCGACAGAAAGCCGATGCACCACTTCTGTTGCTCTGGTCCCCCCTTTTGGCTAGCGTTCTGCTCCGGTCGATTACTGCACTGCAACATATTCTTGTATGTTTGAATGTCTGACTAAATGCAAACCAACCATTAGTCCCTTAATATAGTACATACCCTTGTTTTTACAATAGTCTTAATGCAAATGGCATTTGAAGACTTTTTAAATGATCTTCGTAATAGATTTACAACCTATCACCATTCTCAGACATTTTACCGTCTTGTATTTTAAACGATGAGTATCCTCAACAAATCTATTTCGACAATGTTGCAATGTTCATTTTCTTTCAAACAAGAGAATCGAACCTACAAGTATTGGAGTTCTTTTAAGATACACTCAGCCCCGCCAGATGACTCCATAAATCGGTGCTCCGGTTTCGATTACCATTGACGGCCTGAGCTTGAGTTTTCCATGGTTTTTCCTGGTAGAATACTAGAGTACGATTTACCTTCTGCAACTTCGTTTTCATTCCGTTTTCTTCAAACTCGTTCCAGGTTAGCGCATCAGTAACGGGTAGATAGCCCAAATGCTTATTAAAAAAAAAAAAAGTATTCCTCGCGGTTTATGGGTCGTTCATTGCCCTATCTGAGCAAATCCAGGCGTGAGACGGATCTTCGAGCCAGGATCTGTTGGGAGTTCCACGCATCTCTGTGACCTACCTGTCTGCCTGCGACCTATAGTCACCTCATCTCCTGGGGCGATTGCTGCATTATATCTTAATTAAGTCGCTGTGCGTGATATAAGCTACTTTAAATTATACTCAATTAAAGATATAACATTCGGATACGTTGTTATTAAGGAGTGCATTGGGGTGTGTAAAAATAAGTTTAGTGCACATTATACTGTAGACGAAAGCAGCGCGTGCTCTCCGAACCGGTTTTAGAATAGAGCAGACAAAACTGGGAGTTCTGAGCAGACAGACCCCGCCCCCTATTTCTCCTATGTAGGTAATAAATACTCCTCGTACTGCTGTTAACTTGCAATCCCTCAAACGATACCCGGTCTCTCCAGTTATTACTTATAATTTTTAAGAAAACGTCTTGTGCGTTACAAAGTTTCTAACTATCGTTGATTTTTATACGTTCTAAAAGTATGTATGCGAAAGCTTATTTATTTACCACATTTTACTCAAAATAGGTAGTTTAATTACAGATCCTGGCTGATCCAAGTACCTGGCTGTTGTGGGTATGATTCTCAACTGGGTGAGCACAAATGTGTTGAGCCCAGTTATTACCCATTAATGTTATATAAGCGTTATTACCCATTAATAACAATAATAATAAAAAATAAGGTTTCGTGAATTTTAATTCTTTCTTAAGAATTACTGATGCTATCGGTGCAATTCTGACCATAAGGGTTAAACCATCTAAAAACGTCTTGTATAAAAAAAATTCAGCTCGTATCCCACGAAGCATTTAATTCAGGCAACCAACTCAATTTTTGCGAATACTCCTTATAGACAAATAGACGGCAATAAATGAGCAGATGTAGCAGTTCATGAAGCATCCTAACTACCAGTCAGTGAAACAAATACTGCCATTACTCATAACGATTTTATAGACCATATTAAAACGCAGATTAAGGGCAATTGGATAAATCAATAGTTCAACATTTCAAATAGCAAACTTTTTTATGCATGCCTATCTACACTTCCTCGCCATCGACTAAAAACGGCAGGCATTCTTGACCCTGCGTGTCACCATATGCAAGTGACCCTTCACCCCACTCTTTCTCGTTTATTGTGATGGAACTGTGCCAATGCAATTACGGGATGCATGTTGATCCAATTTGTTAAAAACTATGTATAATTACAGTTGAACCTCGATATCTCGAATCGTTACAGAATGCCACAATAAAGTCGACTTATTGAAAATTTGATAAACATTATAACTGTACATTATATACAAATATATATATTTGTATATACATGCTTATTGCATTATCCAAGTAACTTATATTGCACAATATATAATATAAACAGGCCTTTATATACATTTTCATGACTTGAAGAAATCTATCTTCGGCTCTATTTTCTGTGCTCTCCACATTTAGTGATGTAAACATAGTCAATGGTCATTGTGCCTGAATAAACAAACATTATTGTCGTTTCTAAGGCTTGCAGTGGCGTGTCAGCTGCACATCTTCGTGTCCTGTAAGGTAGACCATCTTCAGGAGCCGGCGTAACTGTAGAAACTTCAACCTTTCCATTAGCACACTCATTAACAGTGAGGACAGCTTTCCAAAAGCAAATTGTTGTTGTTGTTGTTGTTGTTGCCGATGTTACATCTTCTCTAGACAGTTGCAGAATGTGGATGCCATCCAAGAGATTAATATATAGACAGATTTGGTCCTTTCAATGCTCTTGATTATCTTTATTATGAAGGATAAATGAAAAGACGTTGGAAAAGACTTGCAGAGACAGGAAATTCGGGGGTTGAGAGATAACTACCTAGCATTCGTTTGGCGATCCAGAAAACCCACGAAATGGGTCAGGTAGGCCGGCCACGGGGATCAAACCCGCGACCTCTCAATGTGGTTCAAAGACGAAACCGTTTGAGTCATCCCGCTTGGCTTACATTCCCTTCTTCTGATGAAACAAATACTTATATAGAATTATCAACAGCGCATCGAGGATACCCGACTAACGTATCGATAATTAAAATTGTACTCGTGTTTCTTGTTAACTGGAAGTGGCAATGACACTTGCAAGGATTCTAATTAACAGTTTCTTACCTACTTGTTAACGAGAACACCTGAGTAATCGCCAGGCACAAGGTTTACATACAAAGTGGTGTTGTGAATGCATGCAACATAACCGGTTTCATAGTGCTCTCAAGCGATTGTTTCTACCTGCAATTATCACTTCTAATATATATCATAAACATAGCTACTTGACACTGACATAGTCTTGACTAATACTGGAACAAAGAATAGGTGGGAACAATTGAGGTCACCATCGGAGCCTCAAATAAGATCCTGGTTTATCTCGCATGGAACTTCATTTTACTCTCTCTAATTCGCACATAGTGCATTGGTAGAGAAGATAGGTATTGCATTCCACCCAATGGAAACCGAGATATCACTGGAATATTCGTTTTAGAAATATGTGTGTGTCCATTTGTCTGTGAACACCTAACTCAAAAAGGAAAAGTCGGTTAAACACCAAACGTGATACTCAGCATCTTCCAAGGGTGCAACAAAGATTTTTAAGAAAATCGCTCCACTCTAAACTCCTTTGCATGCAAAAATGTTCGAAATTTTCGATTTTGTCAAAATGGCATTAACAATTTTGATTAAACTACCGTGTGTTTAAGATGTTTTCAGGAGGACAAATAAAATGTATATCTTGAATTTTTTTGGCAATAGCCTCTGAATGACTTTTGTATAATCCGTAATCTGTAAGAGATAAATAATGTAGAACTCATTAAAATACACATTTTATGTCATATACTTTTTTTTTTGTAAACCTAGCCATTGACCAGACATTCCTTGTTATTATTTCAAATCTTAGATTATTCTCAAATGGGAAGGTGTTCACCTTTTTTATCCTGATCATGTAAAGAGAAGCAAATTTCAATTGTAGCACAGAGCGGCCGCCTTTTAAAAGATTTGACTATTGCTTTAGGTTAGTATATTTCTTTATTTACATTCTACTTAAAAGGAACTAAATAATAACACCATTGCTGCTAATTGTTATCTCAATTAGAACGAAGAGGAGAGGATGAATAAGCTTTAGTAAGAATAAATTAGTTCAGAAAGGTAGAAAAACTAATTTTATTTATGTACGCTCTTTAAGTGCTAAGGTTCCTAGCGTCCCATTGTATGTTGGGCCGTGAAAGACCGCTTTATTTTATTCATATGCCTCTTTATTAGACTTGAGGTTCTTTTATTGACGTAAATCTACAACACAGGACCACCTAGTTTATTTCCCCACCGAAAGAACGATTTTTACATCCGAAAAAGTCCATCACATTCCGCCGTGTTTGAACTCATGACCTAGAATACCAGGGTAGCATGTTACCGCTAAACTACGGAGGACGACATAAGAAGTAGAGAAAGCCATGTGAATGGAACACATCAGATTTTTATTTTTGGTCTCGATGAAACTATATCTATGCTAGAAAGATGCCCATAACTTCAGCCTGAGTAGTGTGGTGGTAGCGTATCTGCCTCATGTTCAACAGGTCGTGAGTTCGAATCTCGCTTAGGCTGAGCTACCCAGATAAGGTTTTTTTCGGGGTTTTCCCTTATCCTGAGAAGGCAAATGTCGAGTAACTTTAAGCTCCGTGGACCCCGAGATCACTTGAGCATCATTTCACCAATTTCATTCATCCTCTAATATGACCAACCAGGTTAAAGGACGTTAAACTTATAAACTTTAGTAGGAGTACGAAATAAATGTAGTACCTTCCCTATACAACATATACATAGTACGTACAGAAGAAATAAAAACGGGTTCCCTGCTGCTCTTCAAGTAACTGTTTCGCTATTTTCATCTCCTTAAATCAAGAGTACTTAACTTAAATCACTTGTGACGTATAAAAGTCATCTGACATAACGCCGTTTTCAAGATTCATAGGTAGAAGGAGCGGAGGGAAGTCCAGATTTGCGTTAACTATTTATCTATAGAATGAAACAGCATTCCACTTATGTCTCTTCAGCTGGTTCTACTCTATGAATGAATGAATGAATGAATAAGTGTATTTATTGACATAACAATATTATACTTTGAACTTCAACAATCGCACGGGTCCACAGACGGTACGTGCTTTTGTAATACACACTAAAAAGAAATATTAAAACAACAGCAAAGAATTAAAAGAGTACACACGAAAATAAAAAGACAAAGGTAATACACAATAAAAATCAACACTAAAACAACAACAACAACAACAAGGAATTAAAAGAATAAACACGAAAATAAAAATACAAAGATATTCAGATACAACCATTTAAATTTAAAGCACAGAGTACACCTTCATAAATGTACCCTCTTATAATAGATAAATACACCTAAAAGAAAAATATATACATAATATATACACAATACATAAAACCATAACACAACAATTGACTTAAGTATGACATAAAATATCTGTAAAATATTGTAGTCATTTTTGTTTAGTTGTTCTATTCCCTCCCCCCTCTTCTCAGATCTCAGCAGTCTTGCCTTAAGTATAAATTTACCTAACCCGTCCACGTCTTCCATGCCTGCCAATAGCGACCAACATGCTTCTAGCTCTACATTCGCGGTGGTAAATGGTTTACTCTAACAATAATTTGTTACTGCCCTTATCTTATGTCTTATTTCTGAGCTAGCTTAGAATCGGGACCAAGAAAAAACAATATGCTCGCTGACGTCACAGAATATTCAGTTTACCGACATGTTTTAACTATTTCAAAGATGATAGGAATAGACCGGAATTTTACAACAGTGTATAATAATTACAAAGAATAACAAAGTATTATTTTAACAAAGAAATTTAGTTTATAAGATTCTACTATGTAGCCCATTAGAGCGGCTTTCGTTTCAAAATTACATTTATTTTTTTTAGTATCGATGCTATGTAGACGAGTTTAGTAAAAGAGCTCTAAATATCACACTTAATATTTGCAATTTATTAAGATTATACAAACATTTCTGAATAATGAATTATTTCAGATGACATTTAAAAGTGGAACCAAAGAATAATTTTAATCTTACTGGTAATTTATTGTTCAGACGTGATCACATTGGTAATATTTTGTATGTGTAAATTTATGATAGTCTTATTTTCCTTTGAGTGTTGTAAGAGTAAATTTCATTATTTTTTGTTAATTGGTTATTATAGCAAGCAGAACAACACTGTATGTGTATGAGTATAAGGTTAACATTTGGTTCTGAATAAACTACATTTTAAAGATTCTCTTCGTTTAAGAATTTTCCATAATAAATACTCGGTTTACGTGTATTTTTGCAGGGCCATTCCATAATCCAGTTTCATTTAATATGTGGATAAATAATTCATAGATTTTTTATTTCGTTTAGTCTTAGTTTGATTTATATATATATATATATATATATATATATATATATATAACTGTTTCAGTTCTAGACCATTTTCAGTCCATCTGTTTCTAGCGATTTAACACAAAATATCGAATTTCAGAGTAATTATATAGCGTGCAATCTCTCTCTCTCTCTCTCTCTGTCTCTCTATCTCTCTCTGTCTCTCTCTCTCTCTCTGTCAAATGATGCTGAAGAGCAGACAGACTCTGAATCAGATGTAGCAGCCAGAATGGGTGGTCAATCCGAAGCTTTGTATGAGAGTGAGGAAGAAGAGTGAAATGCATGAAAGGAAAGGAAATTTGGAGCGGATGGAATGAATGGTGAGGGAAACAAGAAAACCGAGAGTAAACCCGTCCAGATACATCCACCACAAATTCCACCTGGATGAGGTCACCTGAATTCGAAGTGGCGAGCGGTCTAACCACATGGCTACGGCGCCGCCCGGTTGAAATTCAATAAGAAAAAAAAAATTTGATGACAAACTAAGTAACTCGCGATATGTCCGGTATTGAAAAAGAGATACGCTTCAATATTGTCCGTCACGTTAACAATCCGAACCACATAGGCGGAAAAGTCTACCCAAAGTGACCAATTAATAGGCAGGGTTAACCATTATTGCTAATGCAGGATGTCTCCTTAGTTTTCAGATTTTAGTAACTCTGCTACTTGAAGACCTGAACTCCAACTCCAACTCATAAAAGCCACTCCTTGAGTTTTTCTGGTTTTCCTGGTATCTATGTGTATATTGTGGTACTTTCACATTTACCTCTATTTCCTCTCCCATTCATTCCGTTTTCTTTTCATCTTTCACGTGTGCTTCTAGGTTTCGTGGCGTATGGAGATGCTGGATAGATAGCGCGGATGCTGGTTTAAAGGAAACAGAACTCTAGAAGGACATTTATTAGCTCCCGGAATTACATGAAGTCATCATGGATTACTAGAAAATTATAATAATAGAGCCACCCAAGGATTAATATTTACCATTTTATTAGGTATCTTCTTTGCCACTTTACAACTATTTGAATATATTGAAGCATCATTTACTATCGCAAAATCAGTTTTTGGTTCAACCTTGAACCAAATAGCTGCTTGGCATCGCCTTCTCTAGGTTAACTGCACCAGTGAGTCGGGTCTTCCAGTCTGGAACTGTTACGGACTTTCGCGCGTCTCTGTTTTCTGTCTGACTGCTGCTGCTGCAGCCACCTCTGTTTCTCCTGAGGGTATGTTAGGTGCAATAGATTGGTGTGGGTTCCAACGTGTCCACTCCGTTGAATATCCCACCTATATCTGTACATGCAGAAACTGGAAAAGCAAAAGTGACACTGTTGTTTTCATCTTCTATTCTTTGTAGTTTAGCGTTCTTTAACCTGGTGTATCATGCCATATACGGCGATGAATGAATGGGTCAAATGAGCTCAAATAGAGATTAAGAGTTAGTCGACATTCGCCTTCTCAAATAAGAGAAAATCATTATTCTGGTAACTCATTCTAACCGAAAGAAAAACTCGGGACCTTTGAATGTGAGACAGACACGCTACCACCGCACTACAGAGGCGGACACTTTTGCCACCATCTTCAAGTTCAGTTCGCCAAGGATAGTGTACCGTAAAATTCAATGAAATGGAAAGCACTTCCCAGTTCTTTATGGTTAAGATGCATCCGTACAGTTATATGAATCCAGTTTACAAATAAAGAAACGGTGACTCACCATATAGTAGATGATCTTCCGGTTATACAAGATATTTCCAAACCTTCAGGCAACAGTTGACTTGATAATATAGCTTGCACTGCTCCTTTTCTGTTCTTTTCGGAGGAATGGTATCAGAAGTTGCGGTCATCGACACCATATGACCGTGTGTGCCGCCTTTCACTATCTCTTTCTGTCAGCCTTGACCTGAAACCAACACACGCATGGGCACACCTACTCACCTATGCTACAAGTTTTCAATCATCCATGTTTCAAAATGAAACACTGCGACCTTCAAATCTGTCTCCGGTAACCTTCATAAATTCATAGGTCTTTTGCATAAAATAAGATAAGATGAAAAAGACAGCAATATATCATCATAAGAAATAGGACATTCCACCTTTACCACGCTAGTATATTTTGTAAAAATCAGTTGCCTAATCAAAGATGGTTTGCATTAGTTTCGAAATCACCAAGAGAGAATTAAATTTGACTCTTGTTGAATCTATTAGTTTTTCCACAGCAATCCATATTTATGTATCTCCAAAGTAGCGAATATTAATCTGTTGTTACTTTCTCTATACGTACTATGTACATAGTACACCCAAAAATTCGATACCGAGATTTCACCGGAAATAAATGTTTTAGGGTCCCCTGTATCCAAAAAAAAAAGCATTTTCAGAAAAATCTCCGTGTGTGCGTGTATGTGAACACGATAACTCAAAAACGAAAAGTCGCTAAAATACCAAACTTAGAATTTAAGTTTAATATCTTCCAGGAATGCGACACGAAGATTTTGAGAAAATTCCCCCCCCCCCACTATCAACTACCCTTTACATGGAACTTTTTTCGAAAATATTTATTTTTTCAAAAATGGCACTAACGATTTTGATTAAAATATCGTATATTAAAGATATTTACCTGCCAAATAAAATGTATATCTTGAATTTTCTGGGAATAGCCTCTGAAGACTAATTTATTCTGGATGAATTTTACTGAATTTGGCATAACTGCTAAACCCTATGAGATGAACAATTTATGACACAAAAATATTGAGCACGTTAAAACACCATTTATGTTATATACATTTTTTTCGTGGAGTTGGTCGTTTTTTAGTTATTCCTGGTTTTTGATTTCACCTTTAAAAACATATTTTTCTCACATAGGAATTTTTCAACTGCTATCCATACAAACAAAGGAACTTCAGTCACATAGCAACCAGCTTTTGAGTATCACTTTATGGTACTCCCTTATTTCCCTTCTATTTACAACGAAGCAAGCAATAAGACTAGTTCTGCTATTTTTTCCCCGATTAGCATGAAGTAAATAGAAGCAGAAGCTTTTTAACAATATTTTATTGCAGAGATATAGAGAAAGTCATGTGAATGGAACACATCAGATTTTTTTTTCTTTCAGAAGAAGAATTGAGTACTTTCGGAATCAAAAATGGAAAGTAATGAGGACCATGGATAGGTAGAGTCAGACTGAAAAATTCAATGCCATAGCCGGGATTTGAACCAAGAATCTCTCGGCATTAAACTTGTGGTTTACCGGGAAACATGCGAGTGAGTTGAGAAGTTTAATGCGTACCGGCAAATTGCCACGGTAGAGCAACCTGCTAGAGATTGTGAGACCCGTGGTTCAAGTCCCGGCTATGGCATTGAATTTTACAGTCTGACTCTACCTATTCAACTCCTGTCCTACACACAGTTTCCGTCAGAAAAGAAATTAATGAGGACCATGGAGTATGAACAAAAATTGCTGTATTATATTGTTGTATTCCATTCTGCTGCACTCGAAAAGTATGCAGGCACCTCAATAGCAGAGATTGAGGTTTATGCCAACTGGGGAAATAATCCCTCTGTGCCAAAATCTACTTTAGAAAATTGTTTTAAGAAAATAAATAATTGACTGATAGTTTCAATTTTAAGCAGAATCTTGTTATGTCAAGGCAGTATTCGATACAAATTGCTTGATGCGGAGTGGAGCTATGCTTTGAGGTTCATCTCTTACTCCCAAAGAGATCTTAAAGCAGGTAGTCAAGCGAGACCAACAAGTCAATTAGGAATTCGACATTCGACTTTGGAAACTCGTAGTTAAAAATGTTGAATGGTTTATCGGTGTGCTCCTCACATTTGTAACTAATTGATTCGGTGAATGGAGTTCAGCATGCAGGGACTATCGCATAGAGGAGGGAATGACGAAATCGATATTCTAAACGGCTTATTCAAATGGCGTAAATTCATAACTTGCTACTTTCCTCTCTTCTATTTAACTCTGCAAGTAGTTTCCGTCACTCATTTTGATTTCAAAGATGATATCAGCATTAGAGGCTCGATGGTATACATTTTGGATTCAGATAGCCTGAAAATGTGAAATAACATCTGCTACGTAATAGTCATGATTATTATGAACAACCTGATACAACTATAGTCACTCCCAATAATAGTAGTTTCAAAATTCTGCATTCACATGACTTTCTCTACCCTCTATCGTTTATAAGTAACTATACCAACAATTCTTTTTTCTTCTTCTTCTTTTATGTAGCTTAACGTCGAAGTATGAAATTGGTGAAATGGTGCTCAAATGATCTCGGGGTCTATGGAGCTTAAAGTTACTCGACATTCGTCTTCTCCGGGTAACTCACCCTAAGCGAGATTCGAACTCACGACCTGTTGAATGTGAGGCAGACACGCTACCACCACACTACCCAGGCGGGCCACCAACAATTCTTATGAAGGCTTACTTCTCTATTTCATTTTAATTGGAATAAACCTTCGCAGTAATAGCTGCATTACACATTTTGTTATAGATAAAAAGGAAACGGCGATACGCAAATTTAGCAACTGGGCGCTATATACCAGCAATCGCGAGAAATAACTGAAAATCGACAGTGTGTGTGTGTGAAAGAAAGGCTAAAGTACAGAGATGTTCGAATCATTAATAAGGATATCTCGGAAATGGCTTATGTCACACAAAAAATGTTGTTTGGAGTAAATTGTGTGTTTTAAAGAGATCTACATTATTCGTGTGGTGCGTTTTCCTCTGTTGCTTATCTGTACCAGCTGTATAAGGTTATACAAAATTCCATCTGAATAAAGAGGACTTCATAGTTAATCCTAGAGCATTTAAGATAAGGCATTTTATTTGCCATGGACATTTCTTTAATTTATGGCATTTTAATTAAAATCTTTGAGGCGAATTTTGAGAAAATAAAACAGTGCAAATAATATTCAATGCGAAAGGTAGTTAAGGGTGGGGATTATATTTAAAATTTTCGTGTTGCGTCTTTGGGAGATACTAAACATATATACCACGTTTGAATTTACCCAATTTTCGTTTTTTTATTGTGCTTTTCATACGTCTACTATGCACATACTACCCAAAAATTGATGCGAAATGTTTTGAGATCCCGTGAATTCAAAATTGATCTTATAGAAAAAGGTGCGTGTGAGATGTGTGTGTGTGTGTGTGTGAGAGAGAGAGAGAGAGAGAGAGAGAGAGAAAGAGAGAGAGACTATGAACAGCATAACTCAAACTACCTATCTCGTGGAATATTATTTGTGCTGTTTGCTTTTCTAAAAAATGACTAACGATTTTGGAGGACATAACTGGCAAAACATACACAAAAACTCACCTCACAAACAACTGTAGATTGTGTTAAACAAACACAATTTATGTCAAATTCAATGTTTTGTGTAGTTAACTATTTCTGATATACTTCTTAATATTGATTTCAATTTTAATTGTCTTTAAAATAGATGTCATTCTCGCCTTTCTTTCAGGCAAAGAAACCGTCATTTCAAAATTATCACATAACGCCGAGATGCGAAAGATTTGACTTTTGCTATGCACACTGTATATAGAAGGACATTGGCAACAAAGGCAATCTGAAAATGATTATCTCATAAATGTGAATTAGATAGAAGAGTACTGTTTTAAACGCTCATCTGTTGAATAGGCAGGTAAAGTAATGTAAATGCAACTCACAGGATATTTTTTAAAAATGCGTCTTTGGGTTTAGAGGTCTTCATAACATGGTGAAATGCTAATATCTAATTTTTGATGGAACGTAATACCTTCTTTATCTACAACGCCTACCTACGTGATAAAGTGTGTTGGTACTAATGCATAAACACCTGATGAAAGAAAGGGTTGTTTTTGTATAGGTCTATAAGTGTTTGTTGTTCTATGCTGAATTAAGCACTGGCAGGGTAGGGTAAGAATGAAATAATTTATAAATTAAAAAGTACTTGGAGAGTATGGATGATATGGGTTTGAAGCAACCAGGGGAAGTTTCCGTGTCGATTCCCCTTACCTACTTTTACCATAGTGTGCTTCCATCTATCGGCATTGATGTAAAATTGTAATGAGACATAGTATAGAAACAGAGTGCGGGAGTTTATTCACAAACTTGCGAGTATGCATGTCCTTATGTATTTGACAATAGGTTAATTATATCACACCAGTTGAGCATGAGCAAAACCTCGTTAGAGCGTGCACAATTCAAGATGTGCCAGTGACCAGTTGTCATACCTCATCGAGCTTAGAGGAAACGCCGTAGATTGCCTATACCTTGCGTTAATAGCATTCTTAAAAAGAAAGAAAAAAAAACAAACATAAATCCGCAAGGTGTAAAAAGTTAGGGGGTAGTAATAGACATATTACTGACAGAGCAGGAGTATTCGGACCAGCAATTCAATTTAATTTTGCACCTATTTATGTGAGATAATGCATAAATATTAAGTTAATATTGTCAACGAAGCTTTTAGGAGGTCAAAATGTTCATTATAATGATGTATACCGATGTGCTGTGGTGATTCCTGGCAATTGGCATTAAGAGACTATTATCCTTAACCGCAGGACTTTTCTATTCAAACGCTTGACCTAAGCAGGTTCAGAAACTGCACCCTTCGCATTTTGCTTCTGAAGGTTACCCAGAGTTTTGTTTCCATATGTCTGATCCGGCATTTTTAAGTGTAGGATCAATAACCGAGAAGCTACGTGTGAATTAATTTCCAAACCACCAATCATTTTTAAAGACAATGATAACCATTTAAATATCACAACCCAATACCCTTAGATTACTGGGTTATTTTGTTTATTTTAAAAACAATGAAATTCTACATGCACGGCGATACATATAGAGTGTTTCTTCTTGTCTTTACCATGTGACAATTGTAATTTAATTTATCCAAATACTGCTGAAAGTGGATGAAATATCATCCTTTTTCTAAGGCATCGCAGAAAATGCCGGATGGGATATAAATTCGTTCCGCTTCAAGATGATCGAAAATGGCTTAATTTCATTTTTCAATTTTGGCATATCCGGCATTTTATCATCTACTGGTCATCTTAAAGGAAATTTTCATTCTTTCCAGTCGAAAAGACTTTTTCAATATTGCAAACAAAGCAATCTTTGAACTCCTTAACTATGAGGAGACGTAAATTAGCATCATTGCATCATTTTGACTTTGCTTCTGTTTCATTATCCTGACGATTTTGATGTCAAGTCAGTGATAGCATTTTTGACATGAAAAGTTCTGCACAATAAAATTTGTCAGGATTTACTGGTCGATTAAACGATGTGCACTCAGTTCTCGAGAAATTACAAAGAAATGAAGAACATTTAGGGCAATGTGCAGGACAAACTGATCAAAATAAATCATACACAAAAATTAAAATTAAGCTGTAAAAGAACATCAGTCACTAAAGAATAACATCGGTAAAGTTTTGCAAGGCGCAAACCTCGATTTTAATGTGCAGGTGGAAGTCTCTCTAGGAGACTTGTTCATTCTAGGGATGTCTATGGTCCTACTACAATGCTAAATAAAGTATATCTATAGTTTCCAATTAGTAATTTTTTCAGATTTTATATCATATATTCTTAAATTTAAGGTCATTTATATAGGTCACTTTTCAGTAATGTTTAGGTCATCAACTTCCGAGCACAGCTGATGACTGAGCAAAATAGTTTGTGATCACCCATTTAACTTCGGTACTTTTTCATACCTCATTGCTAATATACATACTGATACTGACACAAGTTTGTAACATCGTGTTTAGAGTTTTGGGTGATGCCCCAAATGGTCATCTGAAAACTCAGCAATAACGCCGGAAGTTCACTTCCGAAGTGAACGAGTATGCGATAAAGGAAGTCCACGACTCCGCTTACTGAAAGCCCAGATAAGCTGGTGCGTAAACCATTTGCTGAAGTAGGTGAGATTATCGAGTTTACTTGGGAAGAAATGATTAGATAGGCTAATAAGAGTGATTGCAATCCAGAGCAAACATAGCCAAAATGTGTTTCACGCCCATCCTCGAAAGTAGGATTATGATAATCCACAATGGATTGTATGATTATTTCATAGAAGAAAATGTATTCCAAGATATAATACCTGTACTAAAAGTACACAGCTAAACAACGTGCAATTTACTCAAGTTGCTTTTAATAAGTAACCTTTGAATTACTGGAATGCAATGACAATTCAGTTCTAAGCTGCACAACTTACAGTGCTTGTAAATTTTGTGCTTAGAATTTGCAAAAGTACTTTAAAATCGTAAAATCTATTACTCAAGAGATCTTTCGTATCTACCGTATAAAGTGATACTACAAAATCAACCAATTTCATTATTTGGCTAACGAATCAGGTAATAATAACGTTGTTACGTTAATGATTTCCTTATATTCTTATAGATTACTAGAAAATTAACATTGCATTCAGCGTAAAAATGCCTCGAATGCAAAGTTACGATTTCTAATGTTTGTGTCATCTCTACCAATATCTTTAAAGAAATGCAATTAGGGTGTTTTATTTATAGTAATCTTGCCACTCAAATTACTATGAAGTTCCAAACAACTTATAAAAGGCACAATTATAATTAGTAATTCCAACAAACGAGATTACGTATTTGTCTATATTAATTCTAATAATAATAATAATAATAATAATAATAATAATAATATACCACTGCAGACCTTACCTACGAAACTAGGGCTACCAACCTGACTCCATGCCCACTTATGCACGGCAGAGATGATATGGCATCACGTATCCCCCAGCCGGAATATTGGCTAGCTGGCTGGGACCGCATCCTTTCGCAGCACCTCAAATTTCTCACGATGCTGTGTGGACATTAGTCCTACACTCGAGACTTAAAATCAGTACCCCCATTAGTGGAAACGAACCCGGACACATTCCGTGGCCGGGAACCAAGCTCCACACTCTAACCCCTCCGCCACGACGTAGAACATAATCATTCCACTATTAAGAAGTAAGGCGCATGCAAACAACTAGGCTAATTTCCCAATACATTGGCACCGGGATTAAGAGCTTTCACTACTGAGTTAGGGACTTCCGCGCGTCTCATTAGCCTGTCTGCCTGCGGCTTGTGGCCTCATGTGGGAAGTTAATACACAACAGATCTCTCAATAGGTAGCACTGTGTTGCCTAGTTTTTACCTTTATCTTTATAAAATACTATATAAACAAGCACATAATGTGAAGGTCACCTTGAAAATATTCAGATAATATAATTATAAATATTCCTACAAGAAAATTATAGCATTTCGAAATATTTTTTTTAAAAATTAATAAATGCACTTATCTCCTTTTCGTACACTCATGTTTCAGTAAAATAGCTGGGTTATGTAAAGCTGTTCTGAAAAGAAATGCCACTGCAGAAGCGATTCCTCCAACTGGACATGTTTTGCGGTTTCACAAGCGAAGCGAGAGTTCGTGGTGTTTTTATCTTTTTTTCACTCTTTCCCTACTGACTTATTCGTTTTGTACATGACCGGGACCGCATATTACCTCATGCAAGGTATAGTGTGTTCAGTAAATTTAGAAACAATTAGACGTTTTTGTATGCAGTTAATCTGAAGGATTTCGTTTCAAATTTATTCCCGTCCCCTCCTCAATGAAGAAGTATCACTACGTAAGATCATTTAGATGCTCGTTTCTTGAGTTCAACTTCCAAATGGGCATTTAAACTTATTTCTTATAAATGTTTTACTTACCACTTTATACAGGATTTTTCCTAAATACCGAATGATGCAAATAAAACCAAAATTAATACAATATTTAAAAACATCAAATTTAATATTTTGAAAGGCAAATTTTACGAACAAACAAAAAAAAAAAAAACATATTTAGCCACTAATGTACAGGATGTAATCTTGAAAAATGTTAAATACATATTTCCATGTTTTATGAGAGTTAGTTATCTAATTTAATTGAATGAACATTTACTTATTAGTATTACCTACATTTCTGGATATATTTGAAATATAAACGTATTAATTACGAGTCATGGTAATTAATTCACCGCCAACAGTGATGAAAAGGATCAACAAGAATTTACACCTCGACTTAGCCACTGCAGCTTTATAGATAGGGAGAATTTTAAGTTAATTTTATTTAACGTAACTTTTAAATTAACTTTAATTATTAAGTATTATAGTTATATTGTATAAATTGTGAATAAAATTGAAAGAAGAAGAATCTTTTGTAAGGAGCTTGTTTGCAGAATAATTATAGAAATTCATATCAATAAAACACATCAGACGTTTTTAATAAGTACAGTAGCTTCCGTTTATTAAATATTTTGTTAAGATTATGCATTATATATTTTCCTACTTTATTTTCACTCAAAGTTTCAAAGCCAATTTTAACGCTTAAAAATGTCAATTTTATTTTTAACAAAAATTGTTTTATCCGAAACTAAAATTTCCCCCTTTGTTCTGGTTAACAGAGGAATGTATGGAGGAATCTTTATGAACACATTTGCAGAATGGTCACGGCAGAATGGCTTGTAAAGTATTGGATTACTAATCAACAGGATGACGTGTTAAAATATGGATCAACAGTTACAACTTCAGGCGAGAATATTTTAATTGCCTTGTTGATGAAAGATTATGAACACCTAATTCCTAATTTACTTGGCTCGCCGGCCTAGGGTTGGACGCCTCTGATCTACATTGACTCCAGAAAGCGTGCATATCAACAATAACGCTGGGAAAATACTGACTTTATAAAAATATCAAATATCAAAGGATAGTTTAAAGTTAAATATTAGTTTTGGGATTAATGGTGATAATTTCTTTCGTTTTAAGTTTTAATTGCTCAAGAAGGGACAACGATGTTTAATTTATATATTACATTGTTTTTCTCGATTTTTATTTTATCGGCTAATTTCTGTAACTCATAAGTGGAGCATAGGGCATCTTGACGATGTTTCCATAATAAGATTTCAATTTCTAGTTCGCGAGTTTGCTGTTATGCGGCATGCTGACGAGGGCTCAGCTCGACACCCACAGATGGCACTCTAAGACGAAATCACGATTGCGGTTGTGAGATCGCGGAATTTTGTTCAACAGCCTTCTTCTTTCAAGGAACGGTTATCTTTTACGTGAAAAAACATTGCGCGGCATCCAGCGACTTCACTTCCCTTCCGATGAAAGCCATGCGAATGATTTTTGCAACGGAAAAAATAAATCAGAACGCCACGGAGAGCGATTTCTTTTACTAGTTTATATATTTTTAAAGTTTTATCAAAGTTTCTGTATAAGATTTTTACATAACAAACATTTATAGGGTTACTTTTTAATATATTACCTGGCAATTTCGTATATTTGATTTAAACTTTTAAATACATTAGTGAAGTCCTAAAAGCTGAAGCACTGATGAAGCTGGGTAAAAACTTTAATATCTGACTTTGACACTTTTTCCTCAACATCCAATTGACCCCAAAACTTTTCCTCTTTTAAATACATGTACTACCTAACATTAAGAAGCGATACTTACAATAATAATAATAATAATAATAATAATAATAATAATAATAATAATAATAATAATAATAATAATAATAATAATACGATAAAATGAAATATAAATATTACTTATTTTAGATTATCAAAACATGAAATTATATGTATTTAGACTTCAATTATACAATGAGCTCACACAATATATTAAATACCTAGGTAAGAAAACCAGAGGTTGGTTGCAAATCCTTTATATCCAATACTTTTCAATATATTTTTAGATTATATAACGGAATTGAAAATGTAATTTTAATTGACAAAGTACGTAATCAAGATAAATTGAATAATTCTTTTTAATTTAATTTTATTTGTTTACTATTTATTATGAAAATAATACCTATTTTAGTGATAATTTTCGGATTGTGATTGGGAAGTGTAATATTTAAATATAGATTAAATTATTATTTAAACTTATTTAAATATTACGGATTAATTATTTTTTTTCAGGTCCTATGTGATTTATGTCTTTAATTTTTAAAATGTTATATGAAAACGAAGTCGAATGATAGTAGGGTGTCAAAACTGTAACTGTAATACAGCTTGGAAAGGTACAATCTGACGAAAAATTCAATTGTGTTTTTAGATAACAGGCCCAAATTTCGATTTATGCTCTCTTAAAGGGATAAGGCAGCGCGATGGGTCATATTCATTTATCTTTTTTTAAATGCAGTTTTGCGGTTCCTCAAAATTTTTCAAACTTGGGTGGAGTTTGCTTCAAAACTACTGAACCTATTTAAATGAAAAGTTTCTTGTAGTTACTGAAGCACGCATAATACAAACGTAACATATTATTATTATTATTATTATTATTATTATTATTATTATTATTATTATTATTATTGTTATTATTATTATTATTATTATTATTATTAAAATCCAAAATATAAAAGAATGTGTAAAAAGTTTGTAATTTTTTATTTTGTATATAATCAAAAATATTTAAGTAAATTTAGGTTACGATGTATACATATTGCTTAGTGCCTTAAAAATGTTCAAAAAATACTAGTATGCTTGAATATTGTAGAAGTAAAGTGCACCAAAAGTATTAGTTTGTTTTCCAAAAGAATGTTGTCAATTATAATGTGTTGTTTATATTACTGGAATCAATAAATTATTGATCATTCATGCCATATTTATTTTTATGCTGAGCAGAAAAGGTCTGGAAATGTTCAACTGAAGTTATGTATTGAAATACTGAGATTGTAAAAGAATCAGTATCCAGTCGCCGTAGGTCACGGCTTTATATTTAATCTTTGGCTCAGTCAGTCTGATTCTACTTTTTCACTTTTAGCCTACACATTAAAAAAATTAATAACTTTGTTTTGTGTATTGAAAACATTTATTTTTAAACCGTAAGTTTTACACTTTCTGGTGAAGCTATGTCATCAGGAATTAAATTGCAGCAAGCACGCTTCCAAAAACGAAGAAATACACCATACATTTTAAAGTAACAATGATTTAAAGTAAAATTTACAGATTTTTCAACGCATTTTATGAGCACTCGTGCATTTAATGCAACACTAAGAATTCGCAATTTAAAACGTTGTTTAATAAGTTTTATGTTGAAATGTGCAAAGACCGAAGTCGCTGCCTAGATAGAACCTTAGGCCGGGGAGCCAGCTCACATCTGTGCGCAAACATTGCTGTATACATGACGAATAACAACAGACAGTGACGTTTCATGGAGGATGGTACACGAGAATACTAGATACAAATTTCGCATAGAATGGATTATTTCTGCTTTCAGAATGATAAAAAGGTTGAATGGTTTATCGTGTTCTAAACAGTTGCCATACGAGAAAAATAATAGCATCAGACGAAATTTTAATTCAGCACATGCTGAACTTAGGCTCTTCATAACACGCCAAAAAGGAATGGAGTGACGTCACACTTCCGCTCCGTTTACCAGCGCCCCAGTCAACACGCAAGCAAAAATCAGTCTTTCAGAGTGTTAAAGGGTCGGCTTGTGGGAAACATTTGACATTTATTCACAGGACTATTTAACTCGAGGTACCAAATCAAATAAATGACGACGGCCTACTACTCAACCTGCAAATATGCATGAAAAAGTTATAATTTTTAACGGCTTAAGGACTATTCATATTTCAATTTTAAACTAGCCCGAGCAAGACTGGCAAAACTCTACCCCCTGCTCAACAAAAGATCTTCACTCAAACTAAAAAACTGCACACTACTTTACTCTATTAAGACCACTGCTACTATACGCTTGTCCAGTTTGGGGAGGAACTAGTTCTTCTGAAATCAAACGTATCCAGGCATTTCAAAACAAAATATTGCGAATCTCAACGAATGCACCATGGTTTGTCAGAAATAGTCAACTACATAGAGAAACTAGAATCAGCATCATTCAACAGTCAATTTCTTCACAAGCCGAACAGTTTTACAGCAAACTAAAAGACGTCTCAGGAGCCATTCACTATTCTCTTGGCAGAAAATCTAGCTATCCAACTCGCATCAAGAGTCGCCTACCACTGGACCAGCTCTCACAGCAAGACTTTCTGTAAAATAAAAACAAAAAAAATGTACCTACTTATGAGGGGCCCAATGGGGCTTACCTCATTTCAATGTTATTCAGTATCATGCATGTAAATAATGTCTAAAATCAATGATCTGTAGAGCGCACTTGCGCTGATCGATCAATAAATCATTAAAAAAAAAAAAAAAATATATATATATATATTTCAATTCAATCTCCTATGTCAGGCTTTGCGTAATAAAATAAGTTTCTTTTTATGCCGGAATTTCAGGATAAGAGTAGAGAAAACATTACTTTTGTATAGCAGTGTCCCTTTGTTAATCTGCAAAAGGCTTCCGTTCTCTGAAACCTTAACTATCAACTTACATAGATCCCTTGAGTGCATTATTATATAGTTCCTGGGCTATAACTACTGGTACTGCTTACTGAGTGCAGGGAATTTCCATCAATCACGTGTATATTGATTGCTGAGCAGCGCCACTACACGTGCTACTTCTCCACCTAACACGGGGCTTCAAGCCCCAATCCCACGAGGATTTTCCTTCTGCACAGCTTTAAGCTGAGATTAGTGACAGAATTACGATTCCAACAGTTTCCTGGAAAATGGTGTAATAACAAAATTGTTGTTTTGACAAACTTTAGAAGTTTGCTAATTAATATTCTGCAAAGATAATAACAGTAACTGGCGGAGGCTACCAGCTCCAGAAATGTTGTTCCACTATAAAAATATTATTTACTTGTACTATATGAGGGGGGTGGCAATAGCTGGGCGCTAAAATACTCTCACTTTCCTGGTCAAGGAATTCCACTGCGCATGCTCTGAGCCTCTCACCTTGGTTTACACGATAACTAAAGTACACTTTTCTTTCCATGTAAACATTTCATTAATGTGCTTATTTTGAAATCTGTTTCAATGGCAAATATGTCGATTCCAACTATTGTTCGGCGCCAATAAAGATTGTCTCGTTTCCTTATGGCTAGATTATTCTCTTTCTCATCCCCCGGCACTAACCTCATAATGTTGTGAGATGATTGACCAATCAGAACATTCAGGCAATCTAGTTTTATCTTCCTTGAGGGGAGTGCAACGACTATCCCTGCCTATCCATTTGCCAAGGTAAATAACCTTTCTTTAAGCAAATCTCAGCAGGAGTGCCTGAAACACGTACACTTACACTAATGTTTGTCCTTAGGGACAGGATTAATATGCCTGTTCCCGACTAAGTCCTATGAGGGATCCAATTGTAAAACACACAACTGGTCACAGAATAATATTACTGCAGTACTGTCTTCCCGAGACCCAAAGGTTGCTTCAAAAGGGAAGGAGGCAGAGTATTTTGTGTTTAATAGCTCAGAATTCAGTCATTACTGAGGACGAAGTCATTACCAGCGCTTGGCAGTTTTATAGCGATCCAATTTTTAAACAAAATTTTTAATTAATCCTGAGCTGAAATATAAAAAAAAATTAATGGTATATAGGTGCAGCAATTGAAATTAAAACAGTTTTTCTATAACTTTTTACATTATTTTTAGAGCAACCCGAAACCCCCTGGCCTCGTCACGTCTCCAATTCCCTACAGGCAGCAGAGTTGCCAAAAGCATTTCTCAAAATTTCGCCCGAACAATTAAAAAAAACGCAAAGTTGAAGTCGCCCAATATTCTCATTAAAATATGCAATTTATTTTACTATTTTATATACATAAACACACACATACTCTTGGAGTAGTTTCAAAAGATACTTATAGCCGGTATCTCTGTAAGATTAGCACAATCATAATAAGTGGCATAATATTGGAATACTAACTAGTGTGATACAGATTCAGGAAAGAGTATGAAAATACGAGGCGTTTGCGCCCTTAATTATATTGAAATATTACCTGAAGCATTTGTTTTATTAATTACTTCCCTCAGTTGGGACATATAGACTTATAACCATACAATCTTATTAACACGATGATAAATGTTGCATTTTAGGAGCGGATTTTGCGATGTTGCTATGGGGACATACTTTTTGTTCATATGGTTTTACTTCCCGCACTAACGCTTTTGATCACGATTAAAGTTAATTATTAAAATATCCACAAAACCAAACTAGCAATTCTAATATAATAGAAGTATAATGAAACATTAACTACCAGCGCTGAAATTTCTTTTGCTTTCATTGAAACCATATTGCATGTGAGAATGCCAACTTGTGATCCATCCATAGCAACAATACTAATAAGTACCGAAAATTAACTATATCGCGAAAAAAAAAAACAAGTAATTATTAGCAGGCTTAAAATAGCATTGTAGAAGTAAGTTTTACTCACGTCAGAGAGGATTTAGTATTTGTCTTTCGCCAATTTAGATTTAGAGCTCTCTTCCCTACCAAACGGCGCATAAAGTTAAAAGCAGACATTAATAAGAGTTATATTTTGCAGCCCAAAAATTCGCAAATCGCCTTCATCAAAATTTGGTCGTAAAAAGCGGATTTTAGTAGCCCAATCGGCGACTTTTCGCCCAATCTGGCAACACTGGCAGGCAGTGGTAGGCCGTAAGGAGCAAAGTTATCCATAGATAGGTAACCCAACAGAGAGGCTCCAGTGAAATATTTGGAGTTCTTTTGTAACAGTACAAGAGAGGCAAGCTTTCTGCTGCAGTAGTTCGTAGTGTTTTGTGCCACCAAAGACAGCACCATAAAGATATCTGGTATTTCAACATTGCAATTGCACCAGATTCTTCGGATACAAGCTTGATGCATGATAGAAACCAGCTACCACCACAGGGAACGTTATCAATGTGAGATTTAAGAAAATACATTCCAAGAATTACCACGATTCTTAGATTCTTCCTGTTACTCAAGGAACATTAAATAATGCACAAAATTAAAATGATAGCAATAACCTAAAAAGAGAAACCCTCTATGCAAACGCGGCAAACGACTCAAAGTGAGTAGCAATGCAGATTAAAGATCGGAAATTAATTCAGAGCTCTTTTTTCATGTCGGTAAATAGGTAAAGCAATGCTGACTTCATTTAACAATGAGGACTATCATGGAAAAGAATCGAAAATGAAAAAAGAAGGTATTTGATAGACATTTTTAATTATTATTTATTTAAAGTCGCTTTTTAACTCCCGGAATCACAATTATGCAAAAGGTTATTTAGATATAATTCCATATAGATAATATATGCATATCTTGAAGTTTGATAGGAGTGCAAAGCATTAAATACAAAACTTTGCTGTAGATTTGAAATGAATTACTAAACAAGGAATTAAAATAAGATGATATAAGCGATTTTAACTGATAATACCATTAGATGATAACCTTTCTACATTATTTGACATTTTAATTATATTAATAAGTTATACTTAATATTAAACATCTGTGTTTTATTTAATAAACCAGGGCAATCAAGAAGGTGAAAGGTAATTAATTACATGTTCTCTGCAGTTCGGGCAAGGATGCTTAACTGTTTTATGAGGTAACCAAAATAATACTAATTAAAACAATTACAGTTCCCCTCAGGAGAAAGGGATGAAGTGAATGAATCGCAGGAGGCTACGAACCGCGGGTAGATTAGGCAATTGATGTAGAGCATTCCAGTTTCTGACTTGAAGATCGTCCCGCTACAGACAATACCTAAAATGGTAATGATGAGCGACCTGTCATGTGCATCAGCCTTCCGGGAGTACAATTTTTCTTGGAGAAGCATCTACGTCATCTGTCCGTCACTACGGAACTTGTATGCTAATCTAAAAAATTATAAGGAAACAAAATGAAAGGAAAATAGGAAAGCAAATCTTTGTAGAGGAGAAACCACCCAAGCATACGCCTCCGACTAGGAAACCCGATATACTCAAGGTTAGAGTGGAAGTTCGGCGGGAATCGAAATCGGGACCTCTAGAATGGGAGCCTCACACGCTAACGCGGTGGCAGTTCTTTCGTCGCTGAAGTTATTAAACAAAAACATTCCGTATTTTAAAATGTAATAAAGGTTTCAGCAATATAACACCAATACGAAAGCCAGAACTATGGCAGAAACAATATACTAAAATATCCCTTGTAACACGCATTTGGCTTTTAGAGGACTTTCAGTCGGCAAAGGAGTAATTACAAAGAGTTGTATAACCTGCACTTCACGAGCAGCTGATTAGAAACACTTAATGCATAACGTTGTCCCAAGCTATACTTAACCCAGAAGGTGACTGGCAATTAGCAGGTCGTAATGTCCGAGCAAGTAATAAAAACAGCAAACTGCGTCACCATAGCTTTGCTGGTACTGTCGTTTTAGGACGTACACTCATCAGAAGAGCAAACACAATTAATGGGCTTTTTAAGAGTTAGGTTCCGTTTATTTAATACCTACGATTTGTGGTTGGATTACTACACACTGAGCACAAACTTAGTTCTAAAATAATATTTAACACTTTCACCATTCCCCATTATTTTATTGCTTAGTTATATTATATTAAGGAAGTTTATCTGTGAAATTTGTAAAATCCAAGTAGAAGATATTTTGTTGAAAGTTGACAACCATTACACATTAACAAAAATGGTATTACCCTTACAAGCCGGAGGCTACCAGCGCAACCGCCGGCTTCACGTTCACTTACAGTAGAGGTCGGCTATCATCCAACCGATACGGGGAGGTGATGTGGTCAGCATCACACACATCCCAGCCGGAAAGTTCGCTGCCTATCGCAGCTCCTCACTTTTCTCACGATGCTGAGTAGACACACTATACCCGGGACTTGAAATCGTAACCCCACGGATGGTGAACGAATGCGAGCGCAGGACTTCTATATTGCAAAGTTATTTATATATTGTTTTGTTGTTTAAATTGGTTATTATAATAAAATGGTATATACCAGTATTTAAAAAAATATTCATACCAGAAGTTCAGGTTCTACAGTAAATTAGATTTAAAAAATCATATGTTTACTCCTAATTATTGTAGAACTGTTATTTTTTGAGCTCTCCAAAGATTTTAATTTTCAAAATTTAATAATTTATCTCTAAACAATGAATGATGTTTTTTAAATGCAGTGCTGTTCATTTCCTTTAATGTAATTTTTAGAAGCTGTACAGGAAATTGTAAACAAATTAGAAAAAGGCCGCAAAGTATGGAGCATTTTGAGTACCTCTGGAAAAATGCCGGAAAAGGATTAAGGTTGAGCATTTCTATTAATATGCATGCACCTGTCCCTTCACATTTAGAGTTAATTGGAACTTTAAATGCACCAAATGGAATTTTAGTTTAGAATTCATATTAATTAGTCGGCTTACCCTTCTCGTACGTAGGACTGACACCCTCCCCCCCCCCCCAAGACTTACAAGCGGATGCCTTTGGGTCAGAAGCCTGTATAAGCTATTAAGAAACATTTTAATTTTTCAAAAATGTTGGTCAAGGTTTCACCTTTTATTGCCCGAATTATTTTACCACATATGCCGTTCTGCCTCTAATTGCTAAATCGTCTTTAATAGCTCTTCCGAAGTCACTATCTCGGAAACGATTCGAATAGCCATGAAGGTTAAGGCGATAGATAAAGGACTGGCCATCCATTCGAAGCTAAACTTCGTGAGTTCGAATCCTAGCAAATTCAGTCAAATGTGCCTGCGATGCAGGGCAGGGAGGGCCCAGTAAAATAACCGGTGTAATGGCATGCTCGGAAACTGATGGGGTTATTTTGAATGTAATTGCTTGGATTTTTGCAACAAAACGGTAGTGATTTCTCTTTACAGAAAAATAAAGAAAAATCACTACCGTTTTGTTGCAAAAATGTTATAACAGTATTAAAAAATCTGATGTGTACCATTCACATGACTTTCTCTATTATCCTGCAACAAGTTATTCTTAAAAAGCGTATACTTCTATTTACTTCACGCTTATCAGAAAAATTTAGCAGAAATAGTCTTATTACTTGCTTCCTTGTAAGTAAAAGCGAAATAAGGGACTACCATAGGTTAAAGTGATAGTCAAAAGCTGGTTGCTATGTGACTGAAGTTCCTTTGTTTGTATGGACACGAGTTCACAAAGTCCTGTATGAGAAAAGTATGTTTTTTACAGCTGAAAACAATAACAAGGAATATCTCAAAAACAATCATCTCCACGAAAGAATGTATATAACATAAATTGTGTGTTTTAAAGTGCTCTAAATTTGTAAATATCTTACGGTTTAGCAGTTATGCAAAATTCCGTAAAATTTACCCAGAATAAAGTAGTCTTCAGAGGCTATTGCCAGAAAATTCAAAATATACATTTTATTTGTCAGGTAAATATATTTAATATACGATATTTTGATTAAAATCGTTAGCTATTTTTTAGAAAATCAAAGTTTTCGAAAAAAGTATCCATGTAAAGGGTAGTTTGTGGAGGGGGGATTTTTCTCAAAATCTTCGTGTCGCATCCCTGGAAGATACTAAACTTAAATACCAAGTTTGGTATTTTACCGACTTTTGGTTTTTGAGTTATCCTGTTCACAGACACATGGACACACAGACACACGGACACACTGACACACACAACGGACCTTTTTCTGAAAATACGTTTTTTGGATAGAGGGGACCCTAAAACATATATTTCCAGTGAAATCTCGGTATCGAATTTTTTGGTGGAGTGCAATACCTTCTCTATACACTATGTACATAGTGCGTATAGAGAAAGTAAAAGTTATATTTTATGCCTGAATATAGATTAGCCTTGATGTATGATCCCTATTTATATAGTTGCATTTAAGTCAATATGGTTAAGAAAGGGTTTAGCTATGTTGTATGTTATGGAACTTCATCACCAGCATAGTTTCATTACCAAGTGATTCCCGTATTCCAACGCCCAGGCTCCATAATTTCAGGCACTTTTCGCAGAACTCTCATCGTTATGCAAAAACTTAACAATACTCCTAATACTACCTCCTACAGCTAAGCAAAACCGATATGATTGTTCAACATCCAACTCGCGTGCATACAAGACATATAGTGACGTGAATAAAACGTAGCCCATAAAGGAAGGCAGTTGATTATGTTCTAAAGACAAAGTAGTCCCTCCCTCTTCCAACGTGAGCTGCTGTGTTTGCTGTGCATAAATTCTAGCCGCTGAATTGGCAAGATATTTTCGCCTTCCAAAAATATAGCCCATCTGCCAATAACACTACACGATGTATATTCCCTATTGAGTACCACTAAGGCAATCCTTCGTTGTATTTAAGCGCAAACATAAAATATACCAAATTTAATAAAAACGTAGAAACTAACATTTTGTCTTAAGTTTTCAATTGCAGTGAGGAAAGTGTCATATAAATGGCGCGGCTTTCGTTCAGTTTGATACACACAAATAATTTCTCACCCCTTCCTCTAAAAAGCTATGTTGTGTTAGTCCAGTATTTCTTTTGCACCAGTTGTAGCGAAACTCTTTCATAGAGGCGGAATCCGAACCACCCCTCATTTCCTAACGATTATAAAATCGTTAATTTTTCTGCGCTAGAGGAGCTACGGTAATTACTTACTAGTTTATTATCCACTATCCCTTATTTAGGTATTGATTTATTTCAGTGAGTTTAAGGTGCATTTGCTGTAGATAATGCAACTCTAAATCGATTTTTCACATTTCATTTCTTACTTCTATTCATTGTTGCTGCTGCAGTAATAGTTCATTTATTTTTTATTCATCAAACTGGATCAGGTAATCCACCAGGCTTAAACAGAAACATTGATAAAATCCCTTCCCATCTTTATTTTTCATTCAAACATATTTTAGGATTTATTATTCTATTTATTATTTTATCCTAACTTTCCTTAAAAGAATCCTATATTTTAGGAGGTCCTGATAATTTTACACCTGCTAATCTGATACATTCAACCAAGTTATTTTTCAGGCCAGTCACATAGACACCTGATATCGGTTGGGTGGAATCACAGGTTGGTTATCCGAAGCTGCAAATCTTATGGAGGATAGCATGACTGCGATCTTTTATGCATATAATGTACTTCTCAGTGACGATCCCAGCTCAGCATTAAACCTCCTATGTACTTATCTATTTTCCCTTATCTATTCTTATGTAATATATTTTCTCCTGTTCGTTGTACAAATTTAGTTCCAGTTAACATAAACGTTTGTCATGGATTAGTTCCCTTTATGTCATCGATAATCTTTAAAATGTACCTGCTGATCGATCAGTTTATAAGAAAAGCATCTTATACGTTACATTCACATCTTATAGATTTATCCTTTTATCTATTTCATACTAATCATTTTACCTCTAAAACTAATTGTAGTATAATAAATTCATATGACAGTTCTGTTCCTGATACTTAAATGCATATTTTGAAAAATTAAAAAAAAAAAATTTTCATCATTTTCATCGTGTGGAGTAATTTGAATTTGGCGCCAGTTTTTTAATTTAAAATTAATAATTCAAAAACTACTTATGATACATAAACTAAATTTTAAAGATGTAATTATTGTATAACATAAATGCATGTTAAAAATTTCAACCTGATTAGTTGGATTTAGGATTTTGGGTGATGCATCCCCTTAAGTAGTTACAGAATACGTTTTTTAATAATATGTTGATGAATGAGTAGAAAAATCCATGTGAATGTAACACACCGGCAATAATTTAAAGATCTGTTACACCCTTACTTCGAACAGCATTTTAAATTGTATGCCCATGTCATTTGCACATAATAGATCGTATTTTGTTTGCTGCATCACTTTAAAGCCCCGTTCACAATAAAAAGTGCAGCATAAACGCAAGAGTTGCACCCCTGTTATTTAATGGAAACATTCACACAGAGTCACGCAACGCGCTACGAAAGGCAAGACATTGCAACGTCATCTACTGTAGAATCATGGTGCTCTTCTATTTGGCAATTTTAAATGCTGACGCCAGAGGCTGTTTTGTTGTTTGCTTGGTTTAACATCTTTGTATGTCCTATATATTTATAAAAACTATATGAATTTTCGCACTGGATATTATTGGTAATTTTATTCATTTTAAAACTAACGATGTTCTTGGAAGATTTTCGCAAGCAATTTTAAGGACTTTGAGGTTCCTGCCACTTCTTGAATTGCGCTACACCTGCATTGTGAATGGTCAAACTTTCAGGCGTGCCCTTATGGTACGTTATGTTGAGGTCTTCGCTGTGAATGGGAAACTAAAGCCTTGGATATTGCGGTCACCTTTGGTGGATATCTCTAAGAATGAATAACTAAGAGGTTCGTACAAAATTCAGTTAGGTTCAACCTTTGCTCAGTTTTCTTTTTACTCAAGTATATCATTAGATGAATTTTCCAACTGTTCAAAGATTCTCACGAATACTCTTCATCGGCATCAGGTAGTAAACTCTTGAGACAATGAATATATAAACATTACTAAAATAATTAATAAATTCAGAAACCTTCACGCCTAAACCGCACCTTGTATCGATGGAATAACTCGAGCAAGTTTGCGTTTTATACGATCAATATTTAAGTTTATTATTGAAATATTACTTTTGTTCTAACCTTAGTAGATTGATCTTTCATGAAGCACTACCCTTCATAGTGAATTAAACTGCATATACATTGTTTAGCTTAGCGTTTTCCTTGCCCTAAATGGCATACAGGATGGAGGCACTAGATCGGTTAAAATTATTTATGTAAGTGTTTTGCCTGTATTCGTAATTTTCTAAAAAAAAAACAAAAAAAAAAACAACAAACAAACGTATTTGGCAACACTGCTTCTCGATAATGTCACAAGCACGTGCTCCCTGTGCGTCCGGCAAGTTGTTGGCAGTTCTGATGAGGTGGTGAAAAAGAAGATCGCGCGCGCGCCTCTAATGTAAACAGAGCTCTGGAAGTGTTGAAGCCTACTACTTACGCGAGGTCGTTGGATAAAACACCTTTGAGGGTTTACTACTGTCCGTTCCTGCTTTCATTGGTTGACAGTGGCGTCACTCCTTAACACCGCCCTGTGCTGGCACGCACGCTGGCTTGCGGTGTACAAATTTATCTTAAAGCAAAGTTTAACGTAACATTTTAATTTTAATTTCTAGCTAAACTAGACTTGCGAGAAAAAGACTTGGATGAAATTGTTCTGAACATAATTCAGCTCTTCATTCTAACTCGCTAAATCACTAAAAAACTGTAGTAGATTTTTTTTTAAAGTAAATCATTACTTAAGAAACAAAATTCCAAAATATATATTTGTTACACTTATGTAAACGTATGCTGCATCAAGCACCATCCATCCTATATATCATTCCTAACTTTAGCAGTTGACCTGTCAGAGAATTCTCAAGCAAAAACTGCATCTGCATCCTTTACTGCGTTTAATGACCCACAATTCAACAAGAACCGGCTCCACCTATAGCAATGTTTTACCCGAGGCAATTGTGCTTGATTACTATTGCAAGTACCTTTCATGTTTTCCTGAATCATCTTCCTCGTTTACGAACATGGTAATTCAATGATATATCCATACTTGGCTTTACCGCTATTAAAGAGTAATGCAAACACTCTCAGAGTTCCTTAAATAGCGAAAGCGTGAAAACCCAAGACATGAAGAAGCTAGAATAACTCTTTTGCTTGTAATCGACAGTAATGCTTGCCCAAAATGGAAAGCAGCGTCTACTGAACAGCTAAATTTGCTACGTTTCTATTGTACTCTGGCTCACCTGATATCTATTATGTCTTTCAAATTTGCTGAAGCCCAAACCTGACCTTTCCACATCAAATTAATTAGTTTAGATAATATGAAGGACTCTGAGAAAGAAAATACGTGCATCCTACAACATGTAATTGTGCTGCGAGTTAATCTAACGCAATGTGCCTTATGACGAACTCAACTTGATCTTCATTAATGGAAGGTAATTTCAGTTCATACTGGTTAATGCTGGTTCATTTTAAGCTTAGGTACATATAAACAGCAGAGCCTATGTTTCTCTTGTAAAGAATTTGCTTTGAATGTCACTCGTTGCTGAAATCCGAAGAATAACATGCATGAGTAATTTCAAAATCTTATTGTAATTAGTTATCTGTTGTTAATAAAACAGATGAATATTGTGTATTCTGTAAATTAACCAAAGACAGCGAATCCGATAATTCCTTTTTTGTTTTTGTTTACGTATAGTAAATAGAAGCAATATTGTGTTTCACCCAAAAATTGATACCAAGATTTCACCGGAAATATACATTTTTGGATAGGTTGAATCCAACAAAGAAGTATTTTTAGAAAAAGTTCATTGTTTGTACGAGAGAGAGAGAGAGAGAGAGAGAGAGAGAGAGAGAGAGAGAAAGCGAAAGAACATCATAATCAAGAATTGGTTAAATACCAAGATATTTAAATTCAACACCTAACAAAGAATCAACACAAAGGTTTTTAAGAAAGTCCATCACCATCATACCACGCTTTAGATGGAAATTATTCTCAATGTGGCTCTAACGATTTTGATTAAAATGCCATATGTTTAAGATATCTGCATAATCAATTAAGTGCATATTTTAAATTTTTTTGGTAATGAGTTGTTAGGTCCTCTTCATTTCGAATGATTTTGCATAGTTAGTAAACCGTAAGAGATACACAAAATCTTCTAACACAAAAAAGTAAATATAATTAACACACACAATGTATGTCTTTTTATGGTTTGCTATTTGGAGATGTTCCTTGATATTGTTTTGACTTTTTGAATACTTACATTTCTTAATTGGGAAGGTACTATTCGTTTTTTTCTCATGGTCCAGTAAACAGAATAAAAAATATGTATTTCTGGATTATACTTATTATTATATTCTCTACCCAATATGAAATATAATGAATTACTACTCTTAATAATAGGGCAGATCATAATAGTTGGAATCTGGTATTTTTAATGTTATGATTTAATAGATTTCTCCATACTGTGAATAGAGAAAAACTTGCCACACAAAAACTGTAAATCTTGTTAAAACACACAATTTATGTTAAATGCACTTCTTTTTTTGGGGTCAATCGTTTCCGAGATATTTCTATTGGTTTCAATTTTAAAATACGTACACATTTTTCAAATGAAAATCGTAATTAATTTTTCTTTCTCTTAATCAAGCAAAGATAACCGAAGACGGTTCTAGTGACCAGCTTTTAAAAATATTTGACTTTCACATTAGCCTAAATTATTTCCTTATTAGAGCGTAATCTATAGGGCAGTATGTAATATACGTAATTTAGCAAATGTTTTATAATAATATATGTGCATGAAGTAGGTAGGAATATACAATGTAAGAATAGTTTTTTAGAGAAAAGATAGAGAATAACATCAGGTTTGTTCCCTGTTTTCATTTTCTCTTCGTGTTTAAGAATCTGCAGACTCGCTGCCCTAGGCCATTTGAGGGATTTGGCCATCCCTGAATACATTTACTGTTTCAATAGGCAAGACTGATGCAAAGATGCTAACTGCAACCGCGCCCCGTCCTTCGTCATTCCATTTAAGGAAACCGGTTTGCACACACAGAACTACCCCAATATGTGATTCATCACTCTGTCTTCCCTACCTCAAGTTCTTCAGGCTAAAGAAAGTGCGAGATTCCCTGAATCTTATTTTCAGGCCAGCAACTGATTCAGAGTTGATGTTGCGGGAAGGAAAATCATGTTCTATTCTTTATTTTAATACTTTCTCTACATATTTTGCAAAAGAAGTATTAAGTTGCAGAAAAAAAGTTTTAAATGCGAATTTCTCCGAATGTTTAAGTCTTAACATAATTTGGAAAAAAAAATTAAAAATCTGAGGTGCTCTATTCACGTGACTTTCTCTACCTATTTTGCAACAAATTATCCTTACAAAAGCTTATTCTTCTCTCTACGTCATGCTAATGGAGATAAACATTAGCAGAATGATCTTATTACTTAAAAGTACAAGAGAAATATACGCACTATGTGCAGTGTATAGAGAAGGTATTGCACTCCACCAAAAAATTCGATACCGAGATTTCACCGGAAATATATGTTTTAGGGTCCCCAATATCCAAAAAAAGCATTTTCACAAAAAGCTCCGTGTGTGTGTGTATGTGTGTGTGTGTCTGTGTCCGTGTGTCTGTGTGTCAGTGTGTCCGTGTGTCTGTGAGCACGATATCTCAAAAACGAAAAGTCGGTAAAATACCAAACTTGGTATTTAAGTTTAGTATCTTCCAGAGATGCGACACGAAGATTTTGAGAAAAATCTCTCCACCCCCAACTACCCTTTACATGGAACTTTTTTCGAAAATTTTTATTTTCTCAAAAATGGCTCTAACGATTTTGATTAAAATTTCGTATATTAAACATGTTTACCTGACAAATAAAATGTATATTTGAATTTTCTAGGAATAGCTTCTGAAGAGTAGTTTATTCTGGATGAACTTACGGAATTTTGAATAACTGCTAAACCGTAAAAGATGGACAAAACCTTACTACACAAAAAATGTAGAGCACATTAAAACACAATTTTTGTTATATAAATTTTTTTCGTGGAGTTCGTCGTTTTTAAGACATTCCTTATTTTTGGTATCTGCTATGAAAAACATATTTTTCTCATACAGGAACTTGTCAACTCCGATCCATATAAACAAAGGAACTTCACTGACATAGCAAACAGCTTTTGACTATCACTTTAACCTATGGTAGTCCCTTATTTCGCTTCTACTTACAAGGAAGCAAGTAATAAGACTATTTCTGCTAATTTTTTCTGATTAGCATAAAGTAAATAGAAGTATAAGCTTTTTAAGAATAATTTGTTTGCAGGGATATGGAGAAAGTCATGTGAATGGTACACATCAGATTCTTTGTGTAGTATGTTTGTGTTTATCTTATGGTTTATTTGTTATGCTAAAATCTTTCAGAATGAAGAGGACTTCAGAGGCTGTTCACCAGAAATTCAGGATTTATTCATCTTTAATATACGGTATTTTAAGCACAATCGTTAGAGCCATGTTTGAGAAAATCAAAAATTTTGAAAAATCTTCCATGTAAAGGGTAATATGGGGTGTGCAACTTTTCTGAAAATCTTCGTCGCAATCTTGAAAGATAGTCAATTTAAATATCAAGTTTTATCCCCCCCCCAAACACACACGCATATAGGAATATTTTTTTAATGTTTATTTTGGATTCAGTAGTCCTCAAAACATATATTTTCGGGAAACCTCTGTACCTTTTAGTGGAATATAATATCGTCTCTATCTGCGTCAATCTGTGTGGCTCAGTTGATTAGGCCCCAGCTTACCGATCCCAAGGTTGCAGATTCAAAACCAGCTCACACCGATGGTTTATAAGTGAGCTTAAAAGCGATAGTCCCATAAATTTACTAGAACGTAGAACTCCTGTGGGACAACATTTCAGAAAAGAATGTTGGTATGTTCTTGGCAAATGACAGCGTCGCTAACAAGCATTTTTTTCTCTCTACCTATTATGTACACACATAGAACTTCGTAGAATTTTTTTTTTTTTTTTAAGTTTAATATATATTAATTGTTAATTAACAGCAATAATAACCTTCACTCCATGGTTTAGATTTTTTTTGTCTGTCTTCACAGTACTCCTTCCACTACATCGCTGTAACCAGAAGGCCTGTAATTGTAGACGATTCTGGAATTGTTGTATTAGCTATCCTATGTAAATTATGTAATTAATTAGACCTATATTGCATCTTGTATCTTCTAAATTATTTCATTTACTTTTAATTCTTCTCTGATTATTTATCATTTATATGGACCAATGAAGTGCATTCCTGCCTGTACTAAATAATAATAATAATAATAATAATAATAATAATAATAATAATTGTATCTTCCACACAAGCCGTGTGTAGGAAAAGAGTTGGACTGAAAAATCAATGACATTGTTGAGATTTGAACTACGGTTCTCCCCATCTCTAGCCGGTTGCGAACACCTTGTAGTTGCACCGGGAAACATGAGAGTCAGTTGGCGAATTTAATGCCGTGGTATCTCAGTGGTTAGAGCAACCGGCTAGAGATCCGGAGATCCGTGATTCAAATCTCGACTATGGCATTGAATTTTTCAATCTACTCTACCTATGGAACTCTTTTCTTATACACGGCTTGTGTGAAAAGAAAAACATTAAACTAATTGATCTAATGTTGGTTAACTATGAAGTCCAGGGCTTAAAGTACTTACATAAGACCTAAGACATAAGCTTAATCATTTAATTTATAATTACTAATTATTTACTGTTAATGGAAAATACTATTTCATTTAGATATTTCTATCATTAATAAAATACAAATTTGAAACGTTTTGTAAATGTCTTGAGAGGGGCTGATTCTCATTACGATTTATTACTGGGAAACTACAAGTGATTAAACAATAGCCCTAATGCAAGAAAAATCTAACGTTGTATACATAATATAAACCCAATTAATGCTACATAACTTTGTCTCATTTTTGTTGTTTGGAAGCGAGACGCGAGTTTTTTAAGAGCAAACAAAAAAACATCGAAGAAATCGACATAAAATTCTTCAATCGATACTCGGTTAGAGCCTTAGGGACTAAGGAAGAAGTCAGGAAATCAGGTAGAAGTGAGTGGAAGCGCTGGTGGAAGCGCTGATAAAAGATAACATCAACATGAGCAAAGAATGTCCTCGAATCTCTGCCGTTGGAAAAAGGTTTTTATAACCCCAGGGAGACGGGAGATACGATGGCCTAAAAAATATGGCGGTAGCAGTTCACATAATACTTGGATTATATACGGGTCTAAAACCCAATTCTTGCACTGGAGGAAGTAGAAAAAGAAGCCAAGGAAACTATAAATATGCACAATTTTTCAGTTTAGATTTGCGTGCCCTGCCCGTTACTGCATATTCGTTGTTGGGTACTTCGGTATTCCTAGCCTGAGCTTCCTAAATAGTTTTTCTACGCATTTGCACCACAATAAAAAACCTCAGCTTTAGTTCTTTCATTTTTATCCATTTCTATTCATAATTTGTTTTGTGTTAAGCAATTATTGGCAATAAACAAATATAAGATTTATATAACTATGTGTACAGATTTAAATTATATACTTAATGCTGCATTGGAAATGCTAAAACAGAGTTTAAGTATTATACAAAGAAGCCGTAATAAAAGTGAAGTTTTCATGTTATACTTTTATGGACCTCCATTCCTTACACTACTTCCTGAAATTTTTACTGTCGAAACGCATCCAAACAAATCACACCAAAATTCAATAAAATAGTATAAGGAATAGAGGTCCATAAATGTATACAGTTATATAAATCCAGCCCCCAATTCAAACAAATAATCCAATTCGATTAGAATGAGAAATTATAATAATATGAGTTTATTCAAAGAGATATCAATTATTTAAGTTGCGTATTTGTAATCTTCTAAACGAATGGACAAGAAAACTGATGTAATGGAGGCACAAATAGCAAACAGGAATTAATGATTTATATGTAAATCAATCATAGGTATGTGATTTTTAAACATTTACATTCATGTAAACAGTGCTGCAAAGTACTAATATAAAAAGGATGACAGAAATATATATTTTTTAACAACTAAGTTTTACGCTTATCTAATAGTTTAGTCTTCACTGTGTAATACCGCATTTATTAGATATTACTCCCATGAGTAGTTCTATTACAACAGCTTCAACACACTGGTTTTAAAATACTAAGTCCAAAGGTTTGGTTCTTTTCAGACTTCGTACTGTATTGCTGTTTGCCACCATACGCAGCACCTCGATGTTTTCATGTACACGCACCCGTCTTTCGTGCTTTGATATCTTCTATGACAAATTCTACATTCAAGTTCCTGTAGATATTGTCATTGCGTACATACTAAGGTGTTTTTACTATAGCCCTTAGTACCTTATTCTGAAATCTCTGAATGATTTCGACATTCGTTTTCATGGTGCAACCCATACATCCATACAGGTTTCAGCACTTGTTTATAAATCAACAATTTATGATAGAATCATGAAAGGTAAAAAGTAAATAAAAATCTTTCAAGGACCCTTAAGTGTATAATGTGGAAAAATACCTTTAATTTAAATAAGAAAAACTAATTATATGATGATAACAAAACTGCATGAAATTTGGAGCACAATTTTGAACACCGAATTCAAAAATAATGATGGAATTAAATTCGATGAAACAATTTATGGAGAAGATTCTCTAAAATAAACCTGGAAGTTAAAATAAAAGAAGAAGAGCAGTGTCATATACAATACTGATAAAACAACTAAAACTGTATGGGTACATGAGAAAATAGTCATTTTAGTAAATATACCAAGCATGTACACCAGAGGAGCAGATTATCAGGAACACTCAGTCAAGGAGAAATAGGTATTGAAAATATAATAACAAAACTTAACACTGCACCTAATGCTCCTTAGATAACAAGTGCAAAAATTAAGTGACCGACGAAAGAAAAATTAAGATTCATTTGCGATAGTTACATAAGGGTTTCGAAAATGTGCAAATCTATGTTTTCAAGAGCATTTACTGACAAAAGGCATCATGCTATGTGAGTAACAGAGCGTTTTTTACTCTCATTGCATGTAAAAAGTCTGTAAAGTCTAATATGAATAATTATTTCTCAGCAAACATACATCGTATTAAAAAAACAAAAAAATCATATTGTAACTGAAGCAGCGTGGGCGGGCCTAGAATACGTGTCTTTCAAAGCCGGCTGGTTGGAGAGATAAGGGGAGGAGTGCTCTCCTCCGACATAAATTCCAGAAGCTCTTGCGACTCGACAAGATAATTCTTGAAGCTTATTTCCCCCGCCTGCCGCGAACTCTCGAAACTCTCTTGAACAGTATTTAAGAGCGAAGTCCTATATGCATTTATTCAATAGTAAAATACACTGTAATATTCCTAGAAATTATTGGGAATGTGTGCAAGGATAGGAACGTAAAGCTAAAATGAGAGGGGAAAGGAGAGAGAAAATTTCATGGAAGAAAAAACAACACGAAGCTACTCACACGTATATATATGTGTGTGTGTGTACATACACTCGTATGCATCCTCCTTCCCCAATCTACCCTACAGAAGATTTTTGGAAGTAACAAAATACCATACAATAAAGATATTTACATGCCAAATAAAATGTTTATCTTGAATTTTCTGGGATAAGCCTCTTCATTCTAGATGACTTTAGCATAATTGTAAACCGTAATAATTTTGCTACAAAAAATTATAGCTGCAAAACACACATTTATGTCAGATATATTTTTAAGGAGTAAACAATTTCCGAGACATACCTTGTTATTGGATTCATTTTCTAATACTTTACTCTTTTCTCAAATGGGAAGCTGTCCAGGTACTCGAATAGCGACCAGCTCTTAAAACAGTTGACTATTGCTTTATCCTAGTGAATTCCCATATTTCCCTTTTACCTACAAGGGAGTAAATAATTGGTAGTTTTTAACTCGATTAGTAGGTACAAAAAGAAGCTATTCTAAAAGTAGGCTGTTGGAGAAGACTTAGATAAATTAAACTGAATGGAACACATCAGACTTTTACTTTCTCTACTTAGTACATAGGTAGAGAAGGTATTACATTCCACCCAAAATTTCGATACCGAGATTTCACCGAGAATATATGTTTTAGGATCCTCTGTATATAAAAATAGCTGATATGTTTCATTCACATGACTTTAACTGTTACACAAACAACTCTGCATAAAAAAAGACATTCTTTTATCTAGGATATGCTAATCAAGGTAAACATTATCAGAAATTGTTTATTATTTGCTTTTTTGTAAGTAGAAGGGACATAAGGGAATACAACAGATAAAATCGATAGTCAAGTCTTTTAAAAGCTGGTCCTATGTGAAACAACTGAAGTTGCGTCAGCTTTGCATGCCCTGCAGTAAAACAAGAGAAATGAGACGAAACCTCACTTTCTGTTTGAGGAAAGTTTAAGCAGGTAGTTTAAAATTGAAACTAATAACAAGCAATATCTCAGAAACGGTCAACTCTACATAAAAACAAAAACAAAACGTATATGACATAAATTATGCATTTTAAAGAGATCTGCAATATTTATGCCGTAAATGTTTCTCTATCTCTTACGGTTTAACCGTTATGGAAAATTCTGCAAAATTATCCAGAATAAAGGACTGTTCCCAGAAAATTCAAAATATAGATTGAGTTGTAAATATCTTTAATATACGGAATTTTAATCAAAATCTTTAGTCATTAATGAAAAAAATATTTTTTTTTTTCAATTTTGTTTCCAAGTAAAGGGTAGTTTGTAGTGGGGAGGGGGGAATCTTAAAAATCTCTGTGTCGCATCCTTGGAAGATCCTAAACTTAAATACCAAGTATAGTTTTTATAGGTGTTTTCGATTTTTAGCTATGCTGTCCACAGGCAGACACGGTCATGGGACCTCAAAACATATATATCCGGTGAAATCTCGACATCAACTCTTAGGGTGAAATACAACAGGTACTTCTTTTTCCACTATGCACATTACTAGAGAAAGTAAAATAGTGTGTGTGTGTAGTGTTTGTGTGTCTGTGCACACGGTAACTCAAAAACAAAAAAATCGGAAAACTTGGTATTTAAGTTTAGTATCTTCCAGAAATGCAATAAGAAGATTTTGAGGCAAATCCCCCGACCCAAACCTACCCTCTACAAGGAAAAAAAAATCAAAAATGTTGACGTTTTCAAAAATGGCTCTATTTTGATTAAAATACCACACATTAAAGATTATTTACATGAGAAATTAAAAATATATATTGAATTTTCTGAGAATAGCCTCTGAAGATCTTCATTCTGGATGGCTGTGCATAGTTGGTAAACCGTAAGAGATAGACAAAATCTTACTATACAAAAAATGCAGATCTCGTTAAAATACACAAATTGTGACATATATCTTTTCCAAGGACTTCATCATTTCTGAGTTATTCCTTGTTATTTGTTTCAGATTTTAAATACTTATACATTTTCTCATACTTTTCTCAATTCCTGGCCATGCAAAGAAATGAATTTCAATCACATAGCAACCAGTTTTTAAATTATTTGACTATCGCTTTAGGCCAGTGTATTCCCTTATTGCCCCCATACTTAAAAGGAAGCAAGTAATAAGACCATTTCTGCTAATGTTTATCTGGATTAATATGAAGTGGGTAGAAGAATCAGCTTTTAAACAATAATTTGTTACAAACATGCAGAGAAAGTCATATGAATGGAACACATCTAATTTTTTCCTTAATTATCAAAATATAATTGTTAAAGATGTTCAGCATTTATGTTTTTACACATTAACCAAAGAAGATCCGCAACAGCTCTTAAATATTGTTAGCTATCTAGAAGTTTCTGACAATACGGGTCGTTTATACCAGAAATATCATTTACAGAAACCATAAACTAAAAGGAGAAAATAAACTTTTGTGTATTTGCAAAGAAAGAAACAACATGGTTTTTGGAACACAAAAGCTGCCAGAATACCAGTTTGCAGAGCAAAATATGGATAAAATTTATGTGTTTCAAAGTGTGTAGGAATTGCAATGTTTACTTTCCCTATATGGAATTAAAGTAGGGGAAGTATTGCACTCCAACCAAAATTTTCATACCGAGATTTTGCCGGCAATACATATTTCAGCTGCCCTGAACCCAAAAAGGGCGTTTACAAAAAGGTCCGCTTGTGTGTGTGTAAGTGGCGTGTTATTTATGGACGCTCTTTAACTGCTGTGGCTCTCAGCGTCCCATTCCAAATTGGGTGTGAAAGACCTCTTAATTTTGCTCAGAGGCCTCTCTATCAGGCTTGAGGTTCTTTTACGTGCCGTAAATCTACGACACGGGACCAACGGCTTTACTTCCCTTCCGAAGGAAGCCATGCTAAGGATTTTTACACCCGAAAAAATCCTCGTCCTCCGCCGGGTTTGATCCCACGACCTTGGGTATATGAAGTTAGGTGTGTGTGTGTGTGTGTGTGTGTGTGTAACTAAGAAACAAAATTTAAGTTGCAAACTAAACTTGATGTATATATATATTCAGATTTTCTAAGGATGAGACACTAAGATTTCTAAGAAAATGCCCCAACCACAAATACATGGAATATTTTTCGAAATGTTTTATTTTGTCATAAAATGGCTCTACCGATTTTGATTAAAGTATATGTTTAATATATTTTCATGACACATGAAACGTACCTACTTCTGAATTTTCTTGAAAAAGCCTTTTAAGCTCGCTTCATTCAGATAACTCTTCCATAGGCGAACAATAAGAGAGAAAATCTTACTACACAAAAATTTAGATCTCGTTAAAGCAAAGGATATGTGCACATGACAATTTATGCAAATGTTTATTTTGTAACATGAAGTAGATCAGAAGATAACGAATTTTTGGTAGATGATGTAACATTTTTTTTTTTTTTCTGTGAAGTGGTACAAAATTTACAGTAGCTGTGGCAGACACAGTGCTATATTAAAAATCTGATGCGTTCCATTTACATAACTTTCTCTACTTCTCTGTAATAAATTATTGTTGAAAAGCTTGTTATTCTAAATATTCCATGCTAATCAAGATATGCATTAGCAGAAATGGATTTATTACTTGCTTTCTTGTAAGTAGCAGCGAAATAAGGGAAACACTATGTTTTAGAAGCCGTTGCTGTGTGATAGAAATCAATTTCTTTGCATGACCAGGAGTTGACAAATTGACAAACGAGAAAAGTTAGGTGTTTTTTTAAAACTACAACCAATAACAAGAAATATCTTTGAAATGTTCAATTCCACGAAAACATAAATTGTGTGTTTTAACAAGCTCTGCATTGTTGTGCAGTAAGCTTTTGTCTATCTGCTACGATTTACCAGTTACACAAAAGTCATCAAGAATGAAGAGTTCTTCAGAGGCTATTTCTAGAAAATTCAAAATATAAATTTTATTTGACATACACGGTATTTTAATCAAAACCGTTAAAGCCATTTTGGGTAAATCACAATTTTCGAAACATTTTCCATGCAAAGGGTAGTTTGAGGTGTGGGGGGGGGGCTTCCTTCAAAATCTTCGTGTCCCATCCTTGGAAGATACTACGCTTAAATATCAAGTATATAAGTATTTTACCGTCTTATTGTTTTTGACTTATAGTTTTCACAGACAAAGGATCACTTTCTAAATTTATATTAATACAGGGATCTTAAAACGTGTATTAACAGTCAAATATCGGAAATTTTTGTGTATTGCAATACCTTCTCTACCTATATCCATATACTATGTACAGAAAGTCTTCTTCTTCCACTTCAGGGATAGGCTATATTGCCCCTTCCGGCTCAAAGTTATATTCCCATCAGATTCCTAGGACGCCCTATTGAGCACCGTTCTTTTGGTCTATAATTTAGTGCCTGTTTTGTTATTCTATTGTTATGCATTCTCTTTATGTGTTGGAACCATTGGTACTTAATATCATTTATCTTCTCCTATAATTTATATATGTTTAATTCTTCCCGTATTTGTATATTTGGTATGTGATCTTGTAATGTGTAACCTGATATTCGTCTAAGAAATTGCATCTCGGCTAATTCTAATCTTCTCCTGTTTGATATACTTAAATTACAGTTTTCGCTATCATTTTATTTTATTACTTTCCTCAATTGAGGGCTGCCATGTAGACAAAGTATAACTATACAATTAATATTTTTAAAAATAATTTACAATGCTAAAAATAAATCGTATAACTAAGTACAAGTAACATATCAAATTAGAAATGATAAACTTCAAATCTAATACAAATAGCACATACAATCTTCTCAAATAAAACACTTTAGTAAGTTCAAAATTACAGAACAAAACTTAATGAATCGTTATAGCACCAGCATTAAAATGAATACAAATGATTTCTGAGGATGAGAATAGATCCTCTGATTGCCATGATCGCTATTGTATGCAGTAGGCGTTTATCCAGACCATAATCTTTCCAAAATTGGTGTAAATTTTTGGGGATTGTCCCTCTGGCTTCTATCATTAATCCGGTGACTGATATATTTTTAAGATTATATTTGTCCTTGTAAAAGGGAATGGTAGATTCATAAATTGCCCTTTTTTCTGTGTCCACTTCTTCAGGTTGTTCACAGTGGGACTCAAAGCGAACAGTAGGATCAAGTATCACTCCACTACCATCAGATATCTTATAAGCAATGATGTCGATGCGCCTGCTGCTACCATTGTTGGACAAACCATGCACTTCCTCATGGACCTCAAAACCTTTTTGTTTCATGCTTGTTGCAATCAAGCTCCTAATGTTATGTCTGCTGTTAGCCAGTACCTTATAAAATGTCATTATTGTTACTTTTCTGGTTTTGTTTCTTAATGTTCTTTGTGCAGTTCCACATTCATGTTGGAATTTATATAATTTTTGTTGTATATCTTTCTTTGCTCATAGGATGTCCAACAGCCCAAGAAGTTAAAGGTGTTTGCTTGTTCTATTATTTCTCCATCTATTACTATTTTTGATTTTATAGGGAAATTTTCTTTAAAAGCCATTGTTTTTTATTTATTTATAGATATTTCTAGATTATAGTTCTTTAGTATCTATTACCATTTGTACAGTGTTCTTTGGAGTTCATCTTCTGTAGTGCCAAAAATGACCTGACCGTCAGCAAATAAAATTACAGAAAGTAAAAAGATATTTAAGTATAAATATTGTGCTGACAGTGATAAAATGCATAAACTCCCAAAACTTAAATAATATAATATTTTAGCGATTTTATGCATTTAGTCTCCCCTTAACACATTCGGGAACGTTTAATTTAAGGTATTAAGCATATGCATTATTTTAAAATAGTTCTTTTTGTTAAAAGCAAATAATGCCTGTAGAAATTATTGGCCTAGCTTAGAATATTCATTGTATATTTTATGTAATTCTGGGCAGGTGTATATTATTTTTTCGCTGTAAAGTTTACAGTGTTATCATGTTCAAAATCCAAAGATTTTCAATGTTTTTGAGCATTTTTATATAATCAATTCAATTTTTACTTTCTCTAGCCCCATATGTACAACGTACATAGGGATAGAGAAGTATTGTATTCCACCCAAAAATTCGATACCGAGATTTTACCGGAAATACATGTTTTAGGACCCCCTGTATCCAAAAAAAGTATTTTCAGAAAAAGGTCCGTGTGTGTGTCCGTGTGTCTGTGAACACGATAACTCAAAAACGAAAAGTAGCTAAAGTACCAAACTTAGTATTTAAGTTGTCTTCCAGGGATGCGACATGAAGATTTTGAGAAAAATCCCCCCACCCCAAACTACCCTTTACATGGAACTTTTTTCGAAAATTTTGATTTTTTTAAAAATGGCTCTAACGATTTTGATTAAAATATCATATATTAAAGATATTTACCTAACAAATAAAATGTATATCTTGAATTTTCTGGGAATAGCTTCTGAAGACCTGTTTATTCTGAATGAATTTTGCTTAATTTGGCATAACTAGTAAACCGTAAGATATAGACAAAAACTTACTATACAAAAAATTTAGGTCTTGTTAAAATACACAAGTTATTTCATATACATTTTTCTCGTGGAGCTTACCGTTTTCGAGGTATTCATTGTTATTAGTTTCAGTTGTGAAGTACTTATACTCTTCTCAGACGGGAGTGTCCGTTTTTCTTTTGTTCTACTCATGGCCAAGAAAAGAAGCGATTTGTAATGACATTCGCATAACGACAGCTTTTAAAACATTTAACTATTGGTTTAGCCAGTGTATTCCCTTATTTTCTTCCTTCTTATACGGAACTAAACAATAACAACATTGTGCTAATGAGTACCACGATTAGCAAGGTGCAGAAAGAAGAAGAATCTTATGTATGAAGTTTGTAGAGCAGCTAGAAAAAGTCATGTGAGTGTAACACATCAGATTTTTTTTCTGAATCCGTGAAACAACTGATGTTTCGTGTTGATGATGTTATATACCGCAACCTTCGCACAGAGAAAACATGTGCAAATTTTATAATGAAGCACATCATCAGAAGTCTAAGACTTAAGAAACACATGTTGCGCCTGAAGACAACATAGCGTGATCTGCGCGTAAACAAAGACACGAACTTGCCAGGTGACACCTTGAAGTAATTTCCTGCGTCGCACTTCTTCTGTTCTCGCTCTTCCTACTTTCATCCTTACATCGCTAAGCATCTCACAGGTGTGACGTAATAATATGGAATGTACAATCCCAAGTGTGTGAGCGAGGATGATTTCCAAATGTTCAATTACACTTGAAGATTGTTTACACTACGGTCTAGTATACTCGCCACCAAAGTAATGGAATGACGCATGCTTTAAAAATGCCCCTGCTTCAAGGAAAATAACGTATAACCAGTGGGAAACATCTGCAGTATGCTAAATTGCTTAACATAAGACAAATAATTCACTCTAAAATGGGTAATCAATTCACAGTATCTGACAACACAAGTTAGTGTAAATTCAAACGACTATGAAGTAGGTTTCCAAATAATAGCACCCATATGTGCGAGAAAATGAGGTCTGTGTAACCATTATAAGCACATGTTTCTAAACAATGGAATAACAGTAAAATTGCAATGTTGTAACAATGAATAGAATGCTAATACTTTCCTGTTTTAGTAGTATATACGCACAGCGAGAGAAAGAGTACTATATACCGAAACAAATCAGCAATTGCAACAATTAATCGTCAAACTTTTCCATCACCAAAAAAAGCTAACAGTGTGAAATTACCAGGGAATATGTGGCATACGTTTTCTGGGGTGCCAAGTATGTGCTACTTTCCTTGGAAAATATATCAACCTTCTGGTCCCAATTTAAGACCAAAATATCGAGAAAACATCGAATCTGGCATAAGATGTCATCTACCACCAACACAATCTTCACCCTTACAAATGTATTGCAAATTGGTGAACATAAAAAATTAGTTATGCTTTACTGCATTATCCTCCTTATTGCTCTAATTTAAATCGAATTATATTTCCATTTACATCCTAAATTGAGAAAGTACTTTGGTGGAAAGAAATGTTTGTCCGATGAAAAACTTAAACAGTCATTGTGGACGAAAGAAAAGTAATGCAGCATTGCTGGTGCACTGATGTTCAAGAGAGACAATGTTGAAAACTGAACAATTAAAAAATCTATGGCATGATTTTGTGCTTCATTCCACGAATTTTTCAAATGGCGCTCATACAATGTTTCGGTGAAATATGAAAATTGGCTTCTGCACCGATGTCGTGCATCTTTGAGGGTTACCGTCCAGACGTCTCTTCGTCCACCACAAATCTCAAATGGTAATCACAGGAGTGCGAAGTTAGCATTCCTAATCCTCCTGCCCAAAAATGTTGCTGGTTCAGGATTACCTGCTTTAAACTCTTATACTGAATGTGTGGGGTTTTCTTCATAGCACTGTTGAATAGTGTGACAATGCCCTCGTGTATGTGATCGCTCTCATGCTCGCTCTGGTATGCGGTAGAGGAACTGGAATATGCGATATCGCAGTTAGCTGTAAACAACGGCACGACGTAACAGGAGACTTCGGAACGTGACACGTCGACATCTGGTACACCCGAGATTTGTTTAGAAGCGTCCAGCATCTTCGACAAGTTTCTAGAAAGCTCTGTGACGTCATTTTCTAGATATAAAAGAAGAAAGAACTGTAGTGCAGTGTGGTGGTGTGTTGTGAATTCTACTGAGTTGCGAGTGCCTGGAATGTTAGCGCGCAGTGTTGCGCGAGCCGTAGGATGGCGTGCAGCTGTAAACTGTCTGTCTATACGTCGTAACGTCGAGCGAATAATAATTGGAAGCAGTGAATCAGAGACGTTATTTGTAATCAATTTGTAAATCAATAAAGGCATTTGTTGTCCGCCTGGATAGTGTGGTTGTAGCGTGCCTGCCTCACATTCAAAAGGCCGTGAGTTCGAATCTCGCTTAGGGTGAGTTACCCGGATAAGGTTATTTTTTCAGGGTTTTCCATTATTCTGAGAAGACGAATGTCGAGTAACTTTAAGCTCCATGGACCCCGAGATCATTTGAGCATCATTTCACCAATTTCATTCATCGTCCGATATGACCAACAATGAACTTAAAAAAAAAAAAAGGAAAGAGGCATTTGTTAGTTGGATTCCACCTAAAAATTCGATACCGGGATGTACTGAAATACACGTTTTGGTGTCCCTGTATCAAAAATAGTTTTAGATAAAGGGCCTGTGTATGTGTGTGTCTGTGTTTTTATGTTTGTGTGTCTGTGAACACAGGTAAATCAAAAACAAAAAGTCAGTTAAATACCAAACTTGATATTTAGTTCAGCATCTTCCAAGCATACGACACCAAGAATTTCAAGAAAATGCCCCCACTCCAAAATATCCTTTACATGGAAAAATATTTTGAACATTTTTACTTTCTCAAAACGGCTTGTTGATTTTTACTATAGTGCCGTGAATTAATACATGACAAATAAAATGTATATCTTGACATTTCTGACTTCTGAAGCTCTTTTTATTCTGAATGACCTTTAAAACAAACAAAAGTTTACTATACAAAAGGTGTACATCGCGTTAACAATCTATGACAAGGTTTTTGTTTCTTTCGTTTCGTATCTCTTTTGCTTAATTCCTGGACATGGAAAAAGAAACGAATTTCAATGTCAATCACATAGCGACAATTTTAAAAGATTTGACTGTCACTTTGGCTAGTGTATTCCCTTATTTATCTCCTACTTATTCAGAATTAAGTAATAAGACCACTTCTGTTACTGTTTATCTGATAGAAAAATGATGATGATGATGTTGATGATAGAAAAATCTTTTGTAAGAATAGAACACATATATACAGTCATGTGAATGGAACACAAATTTTTTTTTCCCTTGTTCGTTAAGAGGGAAGACAGGTCTAGAGCAGCTAGGGACTAATTGTGCAACTAATTCTGAAATTTTGAGACAAATGCATGAAGTAGATTTTGTGAAAAAATATTTTTTAATTACTTTACCAAAAAATCTTATGTGTACCATTCACATGACTTTCTCCATATCCCTGCAACAAATAATTCTTAAAAAGCTTATACTTCTATTTACTTTATGCTAATCAGAAAAAATTAGCAGAAATAGTCTTATTACTCACTTCCTTGTAAGTAGAAGCGAAATAAGGGGCAACCGTAGGTTAAAGTGATAGTCAATGAAGTTCCTTTGTTTATATGGATAGGAGTTGAAAAGTTCCTGTATGAGAAAAGTATACGTTTTTCATAGCAGAAACCAAAAATAAGGAATGTCACAAAAACGACGAACTCCACGAAAAAAATGTATATAACATAAATTGTGTGTTTTAAAGTGCTCTACATTTTTTGTGCGGTAAGTTTTTGTCCATCTCTTACGGTTTAGCAGTCATTCAAAATTTAGTAAAATTCATCCAGAATAAACTACTCTTCAGAGGCTATTCGCAGAAAATTCAAGATATACGTTTCATTTTTCAGGTAAATATGTTTAATATCCAAAATTTTAATCAAAATCGTTAGAGCCATTTTTGAGAAAATCAAAATTTTTGAAAAAAGTTCCATGTAAAGGGTAGTTGGGGGTGGGGGAATTTTTATCAAAATCCTTGTGTCGCATCCCTGGAAGATACTAAACTTAAATACCAAGTTTGGTATTTTACCGACTTTTCGTTTTTGAGTTATCGTGTTCACAGACACACGGACACACACACACACACACACACACACACACACACGGACCTTTTTGTGAAAATGCTTTTTTTGGATATTGGGGACCCTAAAACATATTATTTCCGGTGAAATCTCGGTATCGAATTTTTGGTGGAGTGCAATACTTTCTCTATACACCATGTACATAGTGCGTATGGAAAAAGTAAAAAGCTCCTTATGCTTCAGTTTTCAAAATTTTGTAACAAAACCTTTATATTCACGTATCAGAAATACCTTTTTCAATTATCGGATGCGTTTCAAATTAATTATTACTGCTAGAAAAGTATGATAAATTACTCGTTCATACTTATTTTTGAGGATTAATTAATTTTGTTTACAAATATATAATCAATATACTTAGAAAATTAATTCCATAATTTTATTTATTGTGATATTAAGGTTCTCTGGTAGAAAAATAAATGATTGGTTGAAATGTACACCGCAAGGAGCATTTCGAACATTTACATTCATTGGAAATTCATTTAGAGAAATACGTCTTTTAACATTTAAAGGGTCATTTGCTACCATTAAAACTTCCTCTTAATAGGTCACGCTGCAAGTGGCTGAAAATAACTTCGGAACATTAATCTACAGGGATCATGGTGTATTAATGTGCTATAATCCAAAATTTTGGTCAATTTTCACAGGTTGGGCCCCTTAAACATTAAATGTAGGTAACATTTAAGGCGGTGTCCAAGTACGATCGACCGATGTAAAGAACAAAATAATTATCAAAACTATTATAAGAAATATTGTAAGAAAATTTCACCACTACTGTTTTGTGTGTAAAAACTGGAAATTTAACGCAGTTAAAAGTAGTAATTTATTTCTGACCGTACACCACGTGATCAAATAAGTTACAAACTGCTATATCTATATGCATATCACAGAGACAAAAACGATATGAAGGAAATATAGAAAGAGCACGATAAATGTATATATCTATACCTAGAACTATATTACAATCATTATTATGTGAGAGTAAAATCGAACGACCTTGGAAACCATAGCTAATCAAACTGGAAACCGGAATAGAACACAAATCTAATCGCTGAAGATACGTTGCTTTTTTTTTTTTTTTAACTTTATTTAATAACGCATTGGCCACATATATAGTATCTTGCACAGCATGCCACATTTAATGTACTGTCAAGTTGTTGCTATTGTTATTTACTAATAGTGAGTATTTGACAACACGGACATTCACTGCTTTGACCTGGTCGTGCCGTGACCCTGTAGTTAGACCATTCGCCTCTCTCAAGGCGTCCCGGGTTTGATCTCAGGCAATCACATGTAGTATTTGTGGTGGACAAAGCGGCACAGTGACGAGTTTCCTTCGGGTTCTCCGATTCCCCCCGTCATCGCATTCTATTGGTGCCCACCTTCATTCCCTGTATCATCAGTGTCATCGCCTGCGGTGCCATATGCAGTAAAAGCAGGCGTTAAACACTATTAAATACATTAAAAGAAAACCACCTTGACTCAAATATTGTACGCTTACATAAAACACCAGAACATTATATCGAAAAATTAGAATTGGGAGTTAAAACCGTCCTTGTGTCGCATAATAAAATTGACATTAATTTGGTAGCAAACTTATCGAGATAGGAAACAAACCAGGAAAGTAATTCACACAATTACCGGACACGAGTCTTTCCGGAAACATTTGCGGAAAATTGAGTTATTACAGGAAAATCTCCCTTTGTGAATACTACAATCAGGTTGCACAGCCTGCCTCACCAGAGAGTGACGTTTGGAAATATGGTCAATCCCGGAAACAATATCCCCTCTTCAAACATCCTTCACGATGCAATTTCTAAGTGTAACGCAAACATTCTGGACGCTTTTTAAAAACAATCCAGTGTGCGGATAGCAAGAAAATTCTTTATTTATAACTTTGAAGGATATTATTTTATTTAACTTTAAGTCTTAATATTGATTCTGATAATAAGGTGTATGCATGCAAACCCAAACGGACCAAGTCAACCCCGCACATCATTTCATAGCAAAGCATTACATATGATCAGGCTAGTAGTAATAATAATGGTATTATACTCAGGTCAAGAAAATCGAATATTTGCTTTCCGGTATAAGCTACATCTGAAAAATAAAATGTTGAATGTAGATATTTTAAAGCTCTGCAAACCAAGCTTTAAACTAATTTATATGCAGATAATGTTGTACCGTTCATTATTTCTGTATTTCTGTACTATTAAAATATAAGTGCATCGCTTATGGTATACCATTAGCATATGTAATCACGTTTAAGTCAAGTAGGTCACGAACTGGAGACTGCCACAGACCACAGAAAGCAAGAACCATTCACTGGTTGCAAACTGGGATTTTGTTCTGCTTGCAGGGTTAGCTGACTGCGGTGACATGCTTAGAACGGCTGCGCAGAGTGCATTTGGAGGAGGCTGAAATATGAATAACTGAAACATACAAAGACATACCGTCATTCTGTGGTCTCGAAATATTTATCATTAAACAGGGTAGTAAAATATGTGGAGCGAATCTTTTAATCAAGGATGCCAATCAAAATGTGTGTGTGTGTGTGTGTGTGTGTGAAGATTTTGTTTGCCTGTTTATTGACAAGCAATATACTATACTAAACTGGCAATTTATTTACATCATTTAATTTTAGTACACCTAAATTTACGTTCCTATTGCAGCCATACATCCTATACTTTATGATAATTATAGAGCGTATTTTTGGCATATAACGATTATAGGTCATTGCATTTATCTGTATATGAAAGGAGCAAGAGTTTTATGAATCAGTTTTTAAGTAACGAAGGCAAAATATAGTCAGGCGGGAAACTTTTTTTTTTTAAGTAATGTCCTTTAACCTTTATATAGGACGATGAATGAAATTGGTGAAATGCTGCTCAAATGAGTCCAGATCCATGGAACTTAAAGCTTCTCGACATTCGTCTTCTCAGGGTGAGGGTAAATCCGAGAAAAAAAAAAAATAACCGGGTAACTCAGCCTAAACGAGATTCGAACTCGGGATCTCTTGAATATGAGGCAGACACGCTACAACACACTACAAATACGGTTCAATGGGACGAATACTGTCATACAGATTGCAATTTATATTATAGTAAAATTGTACATATAAATATCTAATTGTTGTTTATGTGTTTATTTATCATTCAAACAACCTACATTAGTGCCTTGCAACGCATACCTATACCTAGTAATGCACATGCATATTTACAATATTTGTACGCAAACTTGTAGATCTTTGTTGTGGTTAATTTACGCTGTACTACATAAGACCCTTTCTACACATTTAATGGAATGTACAATTGAGAGATTTTGGGGTGAAAATCTCACGATATTTTGTTAAGAAGCTTTTATATCGAGAAAAACTCTAATCAAAATTCTTACATAAATGACTGCATTTGCGTGTGCCGCAGCTTTGATGCTTTCGAAAAATTATATTTTGGTACTCAGTGGAAAAGGAAGCAAAAACACTACGCGTCTCCTTACTAGTCAAGAATGTACTTACCGGGTCTCTGACGTCATCGATCCTCGTAACGCTCTTAACTTGTAATTCCTTAAATGTTATTCCGTCTCCTTTCTGTCGTTATAAATCCACTTTAAAACCTTTTCCTTTAATGCTTTTGAGTTTTCTCATCCTATCACTTCTAGTCTTTCCTATTTACTTTACTTCGTGACAGCTCGGATTTAGATTCCAATGTCAGGACTGGTCTTATCATTGTCTTTTCACATTCCCTTCTATACTAAAATATTTATTTTTCCAAGTTACACCTCGTAAGTATCCTGTTATGCAAGCTCCTTTCATGATCTGCTCTCCAGCTTCTTTATACGAATTCCTAATATATCCACTTCCAAGTATTGAAACCCCAATTACTTGCTCGATAACTTTCCCCTCTATTTCTATCTTACAACTAACCGCCTACTTCTTATTTTTACTTTCTCTACATGTACTATGTACATAGTGTATAGAGAATTTACTGCGCCCAAAAATTTGATACCGAGATTTCATCGGAAATTAGGGTCCCCTATAACAAAAAAAAAAAAAAAAAAAAAAAAAAAAAAGGTCCGTGTGTCTGTGAACACGATAACTCAAAAGCGAAAAGTCGGTAAAATACCTAACTAGGTATTAAAGTTTAGTATCTTCCAGGGATGCGGCACGAAGGTTTTGAGAAAAATACCCCCCACTCCGAACTACCCTTTACATGGAACTTTTTTCGAAAGTTTTGAATTTCTGAATTTCTTAAAAATGGCTATAACGATGTTGATTAAAATATATATTATATATCGTATATTAAAGATATTTACCTGACAAATAAAAAGTACAGCTTGAATTTTCTGGGAATAGCCTCTGAAGACTACTTTATTCTGGATGAAATTTACGGAATTTTGCATAACTGCTAAACCGTAAGAGTTAGACACAAAAAATGTAAATCACTTTAAAACACACAATTTATACATTTTTTTTTCGTGGAGTTGATCGTTGTTTTTTTTTTTTTTTTTTTTTTTTTTTTTTTTTTTTTTTTTTTTTTGACATTTCTTGTTTTTTGTTTCAGCGTTAAAAAACGGAATTTGTCAACTGTTGTCCGTACAAAGGACCTTCAAACACATAGCAACCAGCATTTAACTATCACTTTAACTTATGGTACTCCCTTATTTCACTTCTACTTTCAAGGAAGCAAGTAATAAGACTATTTCAGCTATTTTTTCTGGATTAGGATGAAGTAAATAGAAGCATAAGCTTTCTAACAATAATTAGTTGTAGAGATGTAGAGAAAGTCAAGTGAATGGAACACGTTAGATTTTTTGTTTATCGCCCACTTGGTACCACAAGCGATGACATTGATGATGCATGGAATGAAGATAGAGCGCCGGTGAAATGGGAAAACCGGACAACCTGGAGAAAACCTGCTCCGCATTGTCCACCACAAATACCACATGCGGTTGACTGGGATCGAACCCGGGCCATCTGGGTGAGAGCCGCGGCCTACTGGCTCCTTGGATCTAGCCATCATTTTCTCAGTTGAGACTACTAAATTATATCATTTGGATGTGAACACAAATACAGGCGGAAATCAGTCTTCTGAATCTGCTAAGAGCACTACAGCCTCTGCATAACCTACTATTTTTATTACTTTCTCTATACGCATAGAGAAGGTATTGCACTCCACCCAAAAATTCGATACCGAGATGTCACCGGAAATATATGTTTTAGGGTCCCCCAATATCCAAAAAAAAAGCATTTTCACAAAAAGGTCCGTGTGTGTGTGTGTGTCCGTGTGTCTGTGAACACGATAACTCAAACACGAAAAGTCAGTAAAATACCAAACTTGGTATTTAAGTTTAGTATCTTCCAGGGATGCGACACGAAGATTTTGAGAAAAATCCCCCCACCCCCAACTACCCTTTACATGGAACATTTTTCGAAAATTTTGATTTTCTCAAAAATGGCTCTAACGATTTTTCTTAAAACTTCGTATATTAAAGATATTTACCTGACAAATAAAATGTATATCTTGAATTATCTGGGAATAGCCTCTGAATGAATTTTACTGGATTTTGAATAACTGCTAAACCGTATGGGATGGACAAAAACTTACCACACAAAAAATGTAGAGCACATTAAAACACACAATTTATGTTATATGCATTTTTTTTCGTGGAGTTCGTCGTTTTAGAGACATTCCTTATTTTTGGTTTCTGCTATGAAAAACGTATACTTTGTCATACAGGAACTTGTCAACTCCTATCCATATAAACAAAGGAACTTCATTGACATGGCAACCAGCTTTTGACTATCACTTTAACCTATGGTTGCCCCTACTTTCGCTTCTACTTACAAGGAAGCGAGTAATTGGACTATTTCCGCTATTTTTATCTGATTAGCATAAAGTAAATAAAAGTATAAGCTTTTTAAGAATTATTTGTTGCAGGGATATGGAGAAAGTCATGTGAATGGTACACATCAGATTTTCTGGTTATCTTTCATTGCTTTTACACTATCAACTAATTACTGGACTTACAGAATCCGTGATGTATACCACCTTCGTATTTTATTCCACTTGCAACCTGATTTACTACTGTTACTTCAGTTTTAACATTCCTCTATATGGCTTCAATGATTTCAATTCAAGTCAATTCTTTTTTTTTTTTTTTTTGATAGTGTTTAACACCCGCTTTTACTGCTTGTGGAATGAAGATGCAGCACCGGTGGAATGCGATGGCGGGGGAAACCGGAGAACCCGGATAAAACTCACCCCTGCGCCGCTTTGTCCACCACAAATCTCACATGCGGTCGCTTGGGATCGAACCTGAACCGTCTAGGCGAGTGGTCTAACCACTCGGCCACGGCGCGGCCCCAAGTCAATTCAATGATTCAATTTCTTAAGCACTAGTTTATTTCTAAATATTGTTGTGCAACTCAATCGAATGCCGTTTTAAGATTCACAGAACACATACAGGTGGGGTTATTGTAATCCACCGCTTCCTCGGCTATTTGACGAACTATAAATATAGTTCTATTCACATGAAATAATTATATCAGCCTTACTTTTGTTAACATCTTTAGACGCGTCCCCAATAAGATTATACCTCGAATTCATTTTTTTTTTTTTGTCAGATCGTATCCTAGTACCGGTTTTTCATTATTTTAGATATTTCCCTGAGGTATTTTATTAAATAATACTTTCATCTTTTCTCGTAATATCTTTCCTCCATATTTCACAATAGCATTACTTATTCCATTTTGGCCAGGGGCTTTTCTATTCTTTAAAATCTTCACTGCTATAGCTTATAATTCTCAGTAATTTCAACTATCATCATTATTATCATCTAAATTTAGCTTTTCTTGAGCTTCCTCCAAATTTTCTTTATATAATTGTTAGAAATGGTTTCCCAGGTGGTTACATCAATGTTATTTATTCTTACTTCTACATTTATTTCCGCTTTTATGTTTCTCAATACTTTCATATTTTCCTTTGAGAAGCATGCATATATTACTATATATATTTAATAAATTGTTCTCAATATACCTCTTTCAAATCTCTCTTATTTACTTTATTCCTAACAACAACATACACTTCGGGCTTTTAGTGATTTATTTATTTTCTAACGTCATTTTTTAAATTATTTTCCCCCGTTTCTTCTCCTCGGTGATCTCCTCAACTTCTTCATTGAACCAGCGTGTCTTATGCGATTGCTTTTGTTCGACAGCTGTGATCTTACTTTTCCCTACAGCCTCTTCCACTGCTGAAAGCACACTTGTCTTTAATTTAATCCATTTTTCTTCTATACGTTCTTCCCTTAGATAAAACATGATTGAATATTAAACGATGTTTAACACAAGTCTCGAGACCTCGCAGATAATCGCGTCTTTGGGTTATGGTGTGTCCTGGTTTCCTGTGAATCACGTGATAGTTAATGAAGTCATAGTGGGGTTCTAAGATACGGACTATTATAGATTTGCTGCAATGACAAAAGACAGCAGTGGCGAAAACATCACAATAAACTACAAGTAATACACGATTCAGCTTAGACCCTCAGTAATAAAATTATCCATCCTAATGCTAAATAGGTATCGATGTAAAAATGGCATCCCAAAGTTTGTTTTGTAAATAATACAAGCACACAACACGTGGTTTGAAATTGTGAGGCGTTTATGCACAGTAAAGCGAACTGTAAGCACCTGGATTGTGCTCTTGGATATAAATCCAACTACGGTGCTGCAAACATTTCAGCATTTAATTAATTTTGGTAGTGTTTAACGCCCGCTTTAACTACTAATGGCACCGCAGGCGGTGACACTGATGATACATGAATGACGATGGAGCACCGGTGGAATGCGATGGCGGGGGAAACCGGAGTACCCGGAGAAAACCCGCCCCAGCGCCGTTTTGTCCACCACAAATCTCACATGCGGTCGCTTGGGATCGAACCCCGGCCGCATTTAATTAACCTAAGGAAAAGATTCTCATAGAAAAATCAACACAGTTTTTCCAAATTTGGTGAATTATCAGTGATAATTCAGTGGTTTGGATAAAACGCTTTGAAGATAGGTTTATAATGAAAAATGATATACTACCAGTATTAAATAGTGAACCAATTATTTATTCACCCAAAAAAACTCAACGGAGGCCGTTTTGCTTTTTACACCTTTTGGGCAGATTAAAATATTATAGATACTCTCCACGAACATAAAAACATTAAATTCTATTGCATTATTGATTATGTTATAATATAAGATTACATACTGAAAAAACGGCGTGTTATTTATGGACGCTCTTTAACTACTGTGGTTCTCAGCGTCCCATTCTAAATTGGGCGTGAAAGACCGCTTAATTTTGCTCAGAGGTCTCTCTTTCAGGTTTGAGGTTCTTTTACGTGTCGTAAATCTACGACATGGGACCAACGGCTTTACTTCCCTTACGAAGGAAGCCATGTTAAGGATTTTTACAGCCGATAAAACCCATCGTCCTCCGCCGGGTATGAAGTTAGCATGGTAACCATTACACCACGGAGGGCGACTTACAGACTGATAGCACCGCGCTAATTCGTATACATTTTTGTAATGTCGTCATGATCATGGTACCTCTATACTACAGTGCAACAAAATACAGGGAGTGGATTTAAAATATGATTGCATTATTGTGACCTCCGATAACGACGAGCCTTAAACGGCACACACATTCAGTAAGGACAACGTGACTTTTTGTTTTGTTTTGTTTAGTTTGTCATTTTACCTCGTAGGTTATATCAGACATGAATGAAATCAGTTAGTAGAAGCGAAATAAGGTCACATCATAGGTTAAAATGATAGTAAAAAGCTGGTTGCTATGTAACTAAAGTTCCTTTGTTTGTATGGACAGGAGTTGACAAATTCCTGTATGAGAAAATTTATGTTTTTCAAAGCTAAAACCAAAAACTAGGAATGTCTCAAAAACGATCAACTCCAAGAAAAACATTTATGTATGTAACATAAATTATGTGTTAAAACGTGCTCTACATTTTTTGTGATTTAAGTTTTCGTCCATCTCTTACGGTTTAGCAGTTATGCAAAATTTCGTAAAATTCATCCAAAATAAAGTAGTCTTCAGAGGTTATTCCCAGAAAATTCAAGATATGTATTTTATTTGTCAGGTAAATATCTTTAACACATGATATTCTAATCAAAATCGTTAGAGCTATTTTTAAGAAAATCAAAATTTTCGAAAAAAGTTGGGGTGGGAGATTTTTTTTTTTAATCTTCGTGTCGCATCCTTGGACAATACAAGCTTAAATGCCAAGTTTGGTATTTAGCGGTCTTTTCGTTTTTGAGCTAGCTGCCACAGACACACACATACACACAGACAGACAGATGTACACACGGACATTTTTCTAAAAATTCTTTTTTTTGAATTCAGGGGATCTCAAAGTATATATTTCCGGTGAAATATCACTATCAAATTTTGGGTGCAAAACAATACTTTCTCTATACACTATGTATATAGTGCGTATAGAGAAAGTAAAAATCTGATGTGTTCCATTCACATGACTTTCTCTACTTCTCTGCAACAAATTATTGTTAAAAAGCTTGTGCGTCTATTCACTTCATGTTAATCGAGTAAAAATTAACAGAAATAGTCTTATTACTTGCTTCCTTGTAAGTACAAGAGAAATAAGGGAATACCATAAGTTAAAGTGATAGTCTAAAGTTGGTTGCTATGTTACTGAAGTTCCTTTATTTATATGGACAGGTATTGAGAAACTCCTGTATGAGAAAAGTATAAGTTTCTTAAAGCTGAAACAAAAAACAAGGAATATCTCAAAAACGATCAACTCCAAGAAAAAAGTTATGTAACATAAATTATGTGTTTTAACGTGCTCTACAATTTTTGTGATTTAAGTTTTCGTCCATCTCTTACGGTTTAGCAGTTATGCAAAATTCCGTAAAATTCACCCAGAATAAAGTAGTCTTTAGAGATATACATTTTACTTATGAGGTAAAAATCTTTAATATATGATATTTTAGTCAAAATCGTTAGAGCCATTTTTAAGAAAATCAAATTTTCGAAAAAAGTTCTATGTAAAGGGTAGTTTGGTGTGAGAGAATTTTTTTGAAAATCTTCGTGTCGCATCCATGCACAATGCCAAACTTAAATACCAAGTTTAGTATTTAACGGTCTTTTCGCTTTTGAGCTAAGCTGCCCACAGACACACACACGGACAGTTTTCTAAAAATGTTCTTTTTATCCAGTGGGTCTCAAAACATATATTTCCAGTAAAATCTCGGTATCGAATTTTTGGGTGGAATACAATACCTTCTCTATCCACCATGTATATATAGTATGTATAGAGAAAGTAAAAAGATGAGAGAGACGAGTACTCACATGGCTTCTTCTATGCTGCAAAACCCAGATCTCCATTCAAGAGTAACAAATAATAAGAAATCTTGTTCACAGTCTCCCATAAAACGGAAATGGAAAACTAGACCATGGCCGATGCAGTGGAAGTAGCGGCTTCTGGTGCAATAAACTGATGTAATGACGTCAGACGACAGCGAGAAGCACACCTGTGGCATTTCTTTTAGGGGAGTTCTGCATGACTAGACATGGTGAGTGAGCGCTGTTTTGAGGCCAAGAACAAAAGAGTAAATGCACATGTGAAAGGAGGTATTCATGAACCGTATTAATTACATCTTCTACGCAGAAGACCCTTTAAAAACATTCTGATATATTCCATCACATGACTTTCTTTCTCGTGGTATTCTTACAAAAGTTTATCCACTTATTTCATGCTAATCAAGATCAACATTAGCATTATTATTATTATTATTATTATTATTATTATTATTACTACTTAGTTCCTTATAAGTAGAAGGGAAATAAGGGAATACAATAGGCTAAAGCGATAGTCAGATCATTTAAAGCATGGTTGCTATGTAATTGAAATTCTGATATCTTTGGAATGCCGGGAGTAGAACAGAAGTAATAGGAATGATAATTTCCAGTTTGAGAAAAGTTTCAGGTATTTTAAAATTGAAACCAATAACAAGAATATCTGAGAAATGATTAACTCCGCAACAAAATGACAAATTATATTTTAACGAGATCTACATTTTTTGTGTAGCAAGTTTTGTTTATATTTTACAATTTACCAGTTATGCAAAAGTCATCAGAATGAGCACTTCGGAGGCTATTCCCAGAAAATATAATATAGATATAATTTTATTTTACAAACCCTTTTTCTGGTGTAGAGTTGGACTCCTTTTCTCGACACAAATTTATTACTGTCAACTTAATGTTAATTGCAGTATTGCTACAAAGGTATCTTCATTTAAACTGGAGCGTTATTACTCTTAGTATAGTTCAATTTGTATAGTCATACTTGAAGTATTGGCTTTTCCCATTTGAAATTGAAATTAATTTTTATTTATGGACGCTCTTTAACTGCTGTGGTTCTAAACGTCACATTTTATATTGGGCGTGAAAGACTGCTTAATTTTGCTCATAAGCCTCTTTATCAGACTTAAGGTTCTTTTACGTGCTGTAAATTCACGACACACGACCGACGGCTTTAATTCCATTCCGAAGGAAGCCATGCTAAGGATTTTATGCCAGAGAAACTCCATCGCCTCACCGCGACCTTGGGAACCAGAGATTAGCATATATTACCCCTAGAATACGGAGATTCACAATTTTTCACAAAGCAACTTGTTTAGAACAAATATACATTCAACCTTCTAACCATTTTGAGTGCAGAAATAATCAATTTGCCACTCTACATGAATAGTATTTTCGTGTACCATTCTCAATGAAATGCCACTGTCTGTTGTTATTCGTCATGTGCATAGCTAAATAGGAGCAGTGGAGTGGGTAAAGGAGGGGTGGTAATGTTTGTACATAAATGTGAACAAGCTCCCCAGACCTGGGTTGGCCATCTCCATGGCGTAGTTGATTAATATTGGGCAACTATCAACTACAGATGTGGAGGGCGCAGGTTCGAATCCTGATTGGGTTAAGCTGCCCAGCTGAGGTTTTTCCTGGGGTTTTTCCTCAACTCTTAGGATGAATGTCGGACAGCTTCAGCACTTTGGTCCCCGGATTCATCTCGCAAATCTATCACTCGTGTTTCATTGCCATCAATGTACAGTCAGTTGGCAAAGGACGCTAACCAGCCATTTATAGGCCTGTGTTAAACAATATCACATAATCAACTCGGTCTTCTAGAGGAAAGGGTGAAGAATTATTTGCACGTGTCGTTTTAGAGGACAACTACGGCATTTATACGAGATGGAAAGGTCAAATCAGACTGAAAAATTTAATGCCATAGCCTGATTCTATCTCTCTAACCCTTCCATACACATGGCTTGTGAAAAGAACAATCAACTGCACGAGAGCTTTCATTAGCTTTTAATCGCCAATATCGAACGGAAATATGAAAATCGAGATTAAGGTTGTCTAGGTTTAAGTGTATTAAAAAAATTAAAAAATCAGGTCTTAACGTTTGTCTTTATTTGTAGTACGTTTGTATAATCTTATATGTTATTTTTGCACCAAAATTCAACAATGCATTGCTTTAATTGCACTCTGTTAATGAGAACATGGGCAATTAGCCTTAAATATTACCCTTCGGAAGCTGTGTCATATTTTGGGTTAAGTAAAATATTATGCTAATGCATGATCTCCACAAACTCACACAAGAGTGTTCTTGGGCGAAGGCGCACAACGCCAACAGATCATTCTAGACCTATTTTGGAAAGAACCGCAAAATGAATCATGGCTTGATAATTCAGGCTGAAATACATTGGGTGGATGTATTAAAATAGGTACTTAATTGGAAGATCCTGGGTAAAGAAATTCCTTTAGAAGAAATAAAAGTCTCCAAACTACAACAACAACAAAAAATAAATAAAAGTTAATGCCTTTAAAGCTCATACACGTTTAAGCATACTGTCATGTCTATTCAAGCAACCGCCATTCGTTGGGTAAATATGTTGGGATTTAACAACAGAGTTCAACTAATTTCATTCTTGGTTGAAAATGTGAACATCTTAAACGCCATTAATTACATTTTTATCAGAAGAATAAAAAGCTTACGCTTTGTCTCCACCAAATGTTTACAACGCTGCATTATTGTCTTGATGCAGCATGGTTTCATATATTAAATTTTCCTTGAAATTAATCACTTAGTAATATTTTATCTGCCTTACACCATCTCACTTATCTGCCTACTCAGCCATAAAAGAGCTGTGTTCTATGGTAATTAATATTAAAGTTTAGAGTTAATAACTGAAACTCTAGTGATGATGTGTCTTAAACCCCCAGCTTTTGGAAGAAAAATTCTGATTTGTTCCATTTACATGACTTGCACTACATATTCTGTAATCTATTGTTGCATACTAATCGGGATAAACATTAGCAGAAATGGACTTACTAGTTTGTTCCTTATAAGCAAGGGGAAAAGGAAATACAAAATGTTAAAGTGATAGTCAATTCTTTTAAAAGTTCGTCGCTATGTGAAATAATTGAAACTTGGTTCTATTTGCATTCCAGTGAGTAAAACAATAGAGATATGAAACTAAAATTGACTTCCCGCTTGAGAAATGCTTAAGTAGTTAAAACTGAAAACAATATGTCTCGAAAACATATAAGTCTATAAATGTAAATGACATAAGGCCTGTGTTTTAATAATATCTGTAATTTTTTGTGTAGCAGATTTTTGTCTACTTCTTACGGCTTACGAGTTCTACAAAAGAATAATGAGGTCTTCCCCCCCCCCAAATGAAGATGTTTTTTTCGTTCGTCATGAAAATATCTTAAACATATGGTATTTTAATCAAAATCGTTTGAGCCATTATTTAGAAAATCCCAAATTTTCGAAAAAGTTCCATGTAAAGGATAGTTGGGGGCGGGATAGTATTCCTGAAAATCTTCCTGTCATATTCTTGGAAGATAATGACCCTAAATACGAAGTTTGGTATTTACCGACTTTTTGTTTTTGAGTTATGCTGTCCACAAATACACACAACTTTTTTTAAAAATGCTTCTTTTTAAATTAAGTGGGCCCCAAATCATATGTTTCCGGTGAAAAATCGGTATCAGGTTTTTGGGTGGATTACAATATCTATCTTCTCTATCTTCTATGTGCATTGTACATACGTGCTGGAGAATGTAATATTAAAATAAAGTTTTATAAACATGAATGCTAGAAAGGGCAACATTGACTTATAATAAGATTAAAATAACTCGTTTAAGCGTAAATAAAATGGTATACAGATGTATATATTCATAGTGATAAAATCTTATATAAATGATTTGTTATCTTAAATATGGGAAATTAGGTATAATTTACAAGTTCCAATTTAACTTATGTGGCGTTTTGGAACAATTATTTGAACAAAAATGCTGTGACTGTATGGAATAATTTGTTTGGTTGTTAAAAAAAATGCATCAGTCTTTTACTCAGTTCTGTTGTGATACAATTCTTAAATGAGTTTCCTATCCATGTTAAAAAGTACATTTTGGAAAAGAAGACGTTCCGTCTATCAATCCTAGATTATATTATTACAATTATTGATGTACTCGTGGTTATTGGCTGAAATATTCTGAACTATAGTTTTATGTATATGTAATTATTTCACTACTCCTTTCATTGTATATAATTTATTTGTTATTAAAATGACTTTGACTGTCTCTCCTCTCCCTAACAACGTAGCTTATACCAATAGAAAGCACGACACACAGTAAATTTAACATTACTTATATGTTATTGAACAATATATGTAATTGTTAATTATAAGTTCTGAAGCTCTGAGAGTTCAAAAATGGCCTAATGTCTTTTTAGTTAACTGTGTGAGTTTGTCTGTTTATTTGTTTGTGCACGTGCGTGCGTGTGTGCTCTAGGATTTGAAAATGGGAAGTAATAAGGAACTGAGCATTTACTGAAGTCCAGAACCGATGTGTAAAGTTTAGAATTTCAATATTTCGTTTAATAAAACAAAGTGGTTTTAAAAGTAAAATATCAATATTATTATTATGTATTTTCTCTCCTTAGTCTTGTTTATCTTATTAAAAACGTTATTTTAACAATTACCCTGCCATTGCTAAGAAATTATAAAGCCAAAGAAACTTCGTGTTTACTACTTACTTCTAACATAACCGAATAATTACCGAAAACAAACTTGTCTAATTGATAGTTTCCAAAACAAATTGAGAATTTATATTTTGCAAGTGAAGTTTCTTAAAACATTATTTTATATAACAGTATTCGATTATATACCTATCTACTCGTATATTGGCATGACATTGTTACAGTAAATGACATTCTTCTCAAATATTCATACAACATATTAACAAAATTAACATAATTTACGCACTCTCAATTTTCATAATTACTTCTTTAACGTCTCGAAGAATTCTGTCGTATTATACAGACCATACGCACTATGTACATAGTGTATAGAGAAAGTATTGCACTCCACCAAAAATTCGATACCGAGATTTCACCGGAAATATATGTTTTAGGGTCCCCAATATCCAAAAAAAGCATTTTCACAAAAAGGTCCGTGTGTGTGAGTGTGTGTCCGTGTGTCTGCGAACACGATAACTCAAAAACGAAAAGTCGATAAAATACCAAACTTGGTATTTAAGTTTAGTGTCTTCCAGGGATGCGACACGAAGATTTTGAGAAAAATCCCCCCACCCCCAACTACCCTTTACATGGAACTTTTTTCGAAAATTTTGATTTTCTCAAAAATGGCTCTAACGATTTTGATTAAAATTTCGGATATTAAACATATTTACCTGGCAAATGAAATGTATATCTTGAATTTTCTGGGAATAGCCTCTTGAATTTTACTAAATTTTGAATGACTGCTAAACCGTAAGAGATGGACGAAAACTTACTACACAAAAAATGTAGAGCACTTTGAAACACACAATTTATGTTATATACATTTTTTTCGTGGAGTTGGTCGTTTTTGTGACATTCCTTATTTTTGGTTTCTGCTATGAAAAACGTATACTTTTCTCATACAGGTACTTGTCAACTCCTATCCATATAAACAGAACTTCATTGACCTAGCAACCAGCTTTTGACTATCACTTTAACCTACAGTTGTCCCTTATTTCGCTCCTACTTACAAGGAAGCGAGTAATAAGACTATTTCTGCTTATTTTTTCTGATTAGCATACAGTAAATAGAGGTATAAGCTTTTTAAGAATTATTTGTTGCAGGGATATGGAGAAAGTCATGTGAATGGTACACATCAGATTTTTTTTATTATAACGATTTATTGTGGTGCTTACTTTTACAGAATCTTGTTACTTTCGTTACAATATAAATCGTTTTTCGCGATTAATGTATTCCCTAAACATCAAAGGATAGTTACCGTGCGAATATAGTTTGTATATTCACTTCATGCACTAATTTTAATATGAATAATACCTTAGTCGTTGTTTTGCAAATGTAATTTATTTACATTTTCCTATATTAGTTACGTTTTAAATAAATATCCAAGAATACTACAGCGTTTTCTTTACCTTCCATGTGCAAATTGTTGTGACCTTTCTTTTCAGATTCAGACAGCGAATTTGTTGCACAACATTTATTATGCGTTATTCATTTAAAAAAATATTATTCGTAGGTATAAATATTAAAGAAGGTTCTATTTTGGAGCCCTGGTTAACCCCTTTAAAACCGGTAGGCCCGGAGAAAATTAACTATAAATTATCACTGATACCTATTACTACAAACACATACAAAATACCAATGTAACGTTCTAGAAACCACATGGTGTTAATTTATCCAATAGAATATAATAATATATATCGAAGGATTTTGTCATATCATAAACATATTAATAATTACCATTTATTATTATTCAGACCTGATCTAAATTCATAGATATTTATTTCCTCAGAAGGCTGAGTTTAATTGGAAGTATTTCACACATTTAAAATTACTTCCACCATTTTCGCTAAATATGACATTGGTCACACTCGCCTACAATAAAAAACATCCCACTATGGGGCCTTTCTTAAATTCTTACAGTGTGGAAAAATTTTAGAAAATTTTAAAATAGACTACCTTCCATATGTTATTAAAGAAATATGTAGAACCTTCAGAAACATAAGAAGCTGCTATTTTGGCATAATCAGAGTTTAAATAAATGCCCATGCTCTTACTGCTACCGAGTACATAGCTACCTGTTTATGACACTTCAACAATTATTCTATTTTGAAAACCGCATTTTAAGTTATTGACATCTCACATTGGGAGGATGTGTATGTGTACTTTACATTATAACACGTATGTCTGTACTTTGAGCGTTGACTGTTCACCACGGCGGTTACTAAAAAGATATGTACAGGTATAAAATAAATAGTATTAGTGACATTTGGTTTAGATCTTATATTTCTATTTTGTTTCTTTGACCTCCCTACTATAGGAATTTAATATTTTATCAGAGTGGTATTTAATTTTGCATGATCAATAAATAAATAAGATGTTTACATTCAGCAATAAAATATTTGCATTTATCTATTTGAAAACAAATGTATAATGTTTACTATTACTACCTCCTTACACATATATTGTCCCAGAAAGCTTAAACATTATTAAGTTGCAAAATATCCTATCGATATCTATAACTTCTAAGACCACAATTGATAAATATAGTAAATTTAGCATCTGCAACATAGGGCTCTTTCCCCACTGGGAGTTATGAAATTTTATGGGGTGATTTTGCCTCTAAGTGCTTAAAACTGGATGGTTATTAATTAAAAATATTTACAGCAATCAAATTATGCAATTAAAATCTAAAATTGAAATAGATGTGCATTTAACATATTAGATATTGCTTTATTAGTTTTTAAAATATATGCACCTAATTACATATATAGCAGATATATGTTTAGAGATTTTATAGTGTTACTGTGGCGGTTTTGTGTCCACAATGTGTAATTTTCCTATTATTTAATGTTCGTGATAAATCGGAATATTTATTAAAAAATGTTAATGACTATGGCTGTAACTGAAATACGAAGTTGCAGGAAAATATTGTATATAACAGAACACTTAAAATTATTAGTGTATTGGTAATGTAAATAGTAAAGGTTGAAACAATGGATAGTTGAAATATTTGGATACGCTAAATGCGGATATATATATATATATATATCAAAATAAGCAGAAAACTTTTATCTTTTTGGTAGTAATAATAAATGGTCTTTCAACATGCAAATTCTCCCCCTCCGAAAACACTATTTGGCACAGAAGTGTACTCTTTGCAATCTACTTGATATCTAAGTCAAATAAATCTCACTTTGTTTTAAAAAGTATCTGGCCAATAAATACAATAACAATAATAATTATCATACTTATTACTATCCTGGGAGGACCATATAAAAGACTTTCACCATCACCTTCAATAATAATAATAATAATAATAATAATAATAATAATAATAATAATGACATTCAAATGGATATAAATGTAATTAAACACATTTTATTAAAGAAAATGCAACTGTTTGGCTGAGATGTCGCTCTACAAAATACAATTTTGTTTTTAATTTGAAAAAGAGAATATGAATGCTCTGCAACGAGTCGAACACTAATCTTGCATTTGTAGGTAACATACAGTCGTGACATTGTACTAATAGTATTTTCTTTGCAACACTCGTGACAACCATACGAAATTCAGTTGTGTGAGACTTTCTCTTCGTAAGACCATTCTTACATCATTATCGTTCTCCGAACGTGTTACAGTTAATTATAATAATTAAATGAAATTATGTTGACCCATTTCTAACCGCAGTGCTGATCGAATACCTGACTACACCGCTCGCGCATGCGTGATGTACACATAGACACGTGTTCCAAATATTTCCATTTAACCGAGCCGGCTTGAACAAAGTAGATACGTTCGCCAAATGCTGGTCAGAAGAAGGGAACGGGTTTCAAACCAAACAAAAGGTGCAAGTGACAGTGGATCGATATTCTACATTAAAACGACAGATTAGTAAAGAAAAGGCTTACCTGTAACACGATACCGGATCTGCAGCTGCGAATGTGGTCAGCACATGTCCGGTTAGTAAACGAGCCAACGAACTACACCGTACCTGCCTAGTCAAGGGAGACCAAGCAACTAAAGGAGGAACTGGAGATGGTGGTGCTCGCAGCAATGCGGTGCATTACGTGAATGCCATGGAGGGGGTGACCAAACGGAGGAGCGCGAGTCCTGAGGGCACGCGGCAACACGAAGGTCATCTCTCGCGGCTGGCTCACTAACGCCGAGCGACTTCTTATGTTTTTACGTACCCTTCCCTCTTCCAAATGTGGAACGTCGCAATCTAGGACTAATGAAGAACATAAACCATGAGCAATTATTAAAACAAAAGTTATGTAAAACCCTCAAGTATTTAATGTTATTAAACCGCCAATTACTAAAAATTATACACATTTTTTCTCTCATCATTAACCAGTAGAAAAATCTAAAATTTCAAAACACCGTAGGAAAAACTCATGTGTTTCATTCATGATTTTCTCTCCCTGTTCTGCGAACAGACTATTCTTAAATAAGATCACATCATGCTAATGGAGATAAGTATTAGAATATTAGCATTACTAAATATTTTCTTATAGGTTCAACGGAAATAAGGAAACACATTAGGGTAAAACGATACTTACGTTGGTTACTATGTGATGAAATTGAACTTAGTTTCTCTCTGAATGGTCAAGAGTAAAACAAAATACTCTCGTTTAAGAAAACTTCGTTTTCACAATTGAAACAAACAACAAAGAATATCTCGGAAATGGTTAACTCTACAACAACAACAACAACAACAAACATGTACATGATGAAAATCGTGTCTTTTAACGAGATCTACATTTTTGTGTTGTAAGTTTTGTCTCTTACGACTTAACAGTTTACAAAACTCATAGAACGCAGAGGTCTTCAGAGGCTATTCCTAGAAAATGCAAAATACACATTTTGTTTGTCATCTTTAATATACTATATTTTAGTATAAATCGTTAGGGCTATTTTTGAGAGAATCAAAATTTTCGACAAATTTTCCATGTAAAGGGTAGTTTGGAGTGAGGGATTTTCGTGAAAATTTCCGTCTCGCTTGTTTAGAAGATGTTGAACTTAAATATTAAGTTTGGTATTCATCCAACTTTTCGTTTTTGAGTTACTGTGTTCACAGAATCAATCATACACACACTCTCTCTCTCTCTCATATCCATGTACCAAAAATAAAATATAAAATTCCAATGTCCTTGTTAATTTGTTGAGAATAATCATCGTTGCAATGGGAAAAGGTAAATTGACTGAGTTTAAGATGAAGCATTTTTAGAAAGTTTAGTTAAAGAGTGAATTTTACGTAAGGTTTATTGATTAGTTACATATTTAATCTAATAGATGGGCAAATATAATTATTACTGTACCAATTTCTATTAAATATTCAAACATATCCTACTAATTAAAATAAAACTCCTGATAAAGTTATAGAATTCAAACCCCCTCAACAAAAAGTCAATATTTATTAAAATATTAATGATAAAACAAAACAAAAAAAAAGCTTAATTAAACATAGATTTAAAAATAAAAATGTTATTCTTAAAATTGTTAGAAATCTTAACAGAAGGTATAAAATATTAATTTTGAGAATTAATGATAAGAACTTTTTTCCTTGACTACGCAAATTTAAACTGATTTTTCCACATATAAACTCACGCGCACGCACTCACACACACCTTTTTAATGCTCCTTTTGGCTACATGGGATCCTAAAATGTGCATTTCAGTAAAATCTAGGTTTACAATTTTGGGTGGAATGCAATACCTTCTCTACCTATGTACTACGTACTAAGTAGAGAAAGCAATATATACAATAACATCCAAGTAGAACATAAATTTGGGTCATAATATTACCTCATATTCCGCATCTCTAAATTAAGGTTTTCATATTTTAATAATTAAAAGAAAATAGGGAAGCATTATATTTATATTTGCTTAGAACATGCAGCTCATTGTTTTCAAAGGTTTGTGATCAGGGCCGTATTTATTTGGTGGGGGGGGGAGCCATGCCTAGAGGGGTGGAGCATTTCATATCCCAAGACACTTCAAACCTATTGAGGCACTGCAGTTAAATTGTTACTTTCTCTACTCAGTTCATATTGCATTCCACACAAAACTTCGATACCCAGATTTCACTGCAAATACGTGTTTTAGGGTCTGTGGGGGTATTTTCATCCCATAAATATTAGAGATTTTATAAATGATTAATTCCAAATCAAAGTTTTATATTAAAGAACGAAAGGCAGGCAATATGCCCCAAAAGTGAGTTGATTTGTGAACAGGGCAAGATATAGTTTCACAGCCACCTTTTTGTAACAAAAGTACGGACATTCCTTTCTCCGAGGGTGAGTTTTAAAAGGGTAATAAAACTGTATTCATTTCTGGAAGTTTTGTACCTGGTTCCGAGAACCTTTCCTTTAAAATAAATTTGTACACGGAAAAACATATTTGCCCTTAGAAAGCTGAACGTGTTTTAGCATTAATTAAATATACTGTGAGAAGCGCCACCTTATAGAGTTCTCACGGACAGAAAATAGAAAATGTTATTTTAGTCAAAATATGCGAGAAGGGGACCCAATTAGAACCATGGTAAATGTCAGTGCTATCCCGAAAATATAAAATTAAGCAGCAGTGGGACAAGGGTGCAAGGTAAGAGAGACACTTTTGGTACCGCGGACTCTAGGAAGTCGGGAAATACATTTAGTGGAGTCGAGGTGCAGACATCTTGACGATGTTTCAGGACTTGAAATTTTCAGCGCTTCCGGCTTAGGTATTACCGAACGCTCTCAGCGTAGTGTGAACCACATTTCATCTCAGATATAAGATGATGGCGAAGTGAAGGGAACACGAGGGAAAAAATCTGATGTGTTCCATTCACATGACTTTCTCTACATCCCTGTAGCAAATTATTGTTAGAAATCTGTTGCTTCTATTTACTTCATGCCAATCGAAAAAAATTAGCAGTAATATAATAGTATTATTACTTGCTTCCTTGTAAGTAGAAGCAAAATAAGGGAGTATCATAGGTTAGAGTGATAGTCAAAAGCTGGTTGCTATGACACTGAAGTTCTTTGTTTGTATGGCCAGGAGTTGACAAATTCCTGTATGAGAAAAGTATGTTTTTCAAAGCTGAAACTAAAAACAAGGAATATCTTAAAAACGACCAATTCCACGAAAAAAAATGTATATGACATAAATTGTGTGTTTTATCCTGATCTACATTTTTTGTGTAGTAGGTTTTTGTCTATCTCTTACGGATTACCAGTTATGCAAAATTCCGTACAATTCATCCAGAGTAAAGTAGTCTTCAGAGGCTATTCCCAGAAAATTCAAGATACACATTTTATTTGTCAGCTAAATATCCTTAATATACGATATTTTAATCAAAACCGTTAGAGCTAATTTTGAGAAAATAAAACATTTCGAAAAAAATTCCATGTAAAGGGGGATGGGGGGATTTTCTTGAAAATATTCGTGTCGCATCCTTGGAAGATACCAAACTTAAATACCAAGTTTGGTATTCAACGGTTTTTTCGTTTTTGAGCTATGCTGCCCACAGACACACACACACACACGGACATTTTTCTAAAAATGCTTTTTTTTTTTATTCAGGGAGTCTCAAAACGTATATTTCCGTTGAAATCTCGGTATCGCATTTTGAGTGCAATACAATACCTTCTCTATAATCTATGTACATAGTACGTATAGAGAAAGTAAAAATCTGATGTGTTACATTCACATGCCTTACTCTACAGATCTGTAAAAATTATTGTTAAAAAGTTTATTCTTCTATCCACTTCATGCTAATCCATATAAACATTAACAAAAATGGTCTTATTACTTCCTTTTATGTAGAAGCGAAATAACGTAGTACACCAGGCTAAAGCGATAGTAAAATATTCTAAAAGATAGCTGAGTGACTGAAAGTTGTTTCTTTGCATGGCCAGGAGTTGACGAATTTCCGTATGAGAAAAGTTTAAGCATCTTAAGGCCAATACCAATAACAAGGAATATAAAAAAAGAGAGTCAATTACTGGGAAAACTGTACATGACATAAATTGTATGTTTTAGCGAGATCTACAGTTTTTTGTGCTGTAGATTTTTTCCTATCTCTTATGGTTTACCAGTTATGCAGTCGTTCAGAATAAAGAGGTCTTCAGAAGCTATTTCCAGAAAATTCAAGATATACATTTTATTGCTCATGTAAATATCTTTAATGATATTTTAATCTAAACTCTTATTTTGAGGTAATCAATATTTTTGAAATTTTTTCCATGTAAAGGGTAGTTTAGAATGGGGGAATTTTCCTCAAAGTCTTGTGTCTCATCCTTGGAAGATACTAAACCTACCAGGTGTGGTATTTTACCGTTTTTTGAGTTATCGTGTTCATGAAACACGGACACACATACACTCAGGCTTTTTTTCTGAAAAATGATTTTTTTATTCATAGAATCCTAAAACATGTACTTCCGGTGAAGTTTCGGTATCGAATTACTATGTTTAAGGTAGAGAAAGTGATATTTACGAGAGAGAAAAAAGAGGCAGATTCGCCAGTTCGAGAATTCGAAGCCGCGTCATCCCGAATGCGAGTCAACGCTACCGCGGAGACATTTCTCTCGGTACACATAATGTTGTCATGATGGAACTGCTAACTTATTTCTTAAGCATGACTTAAATGATCTTGCACCTACGTGTATCATTCCTAAAACATTTTTGGTAATCTTTCCAGCGCACGGTCCAATGCGACATAATGAATAATAATACTGCCTTAAATTTCTAAAAACAAAGTGTGATACATTAGCGTATTGATTTTCTGGGTAACGGGCAACTTAAGCTGATGTGCATAATTTGTTCTTTTAGCACGTACTAAGTGCTTCCTAACTTAAGGACACTAGCGCAGTAACTTCCCTGCTGACCTGAATGAAATATACTAGAGGGTTCAATAATACCTTAGTAAAGCCAATAAATTACACTCATAACTTCGAAAAAAAGTTTGTATTTAGTAACCGCCGTCTCTTACTAGATGGCAGTTAAAGTTTCAGCTATGTCCATCACGTGGTTTCGTCGCCATAGGCGTTTGAATCAACAATCTTGTGCTTCTTTAGAAAGATGGGAAAAACTAGTTTCATGTGGTGATTAAACATTCTATTTAAAAGGTTTAAAACCGAAATAAATAAAAGCCGAGTTAGATGAAGTTCATGGCACATCTGCTCCTGCATTTACAACATTTCACAATTGGATAAATGAATTTAAACGATGCACATCGTTCCGGACGTCCAGTAGAAGTGATTTCCTACGAAAAAATCCAGATATGGTTTTCAGTGATCGACGAATCAAAGTTCGCAAAATAATAAGAGGCCACACGCATATCACTAGATGCAGTGTTCTCAATTTTCCACAAAAAATTAGGTCTGACAAAGGTCTCGGCAAGATGGGTGCAGCGTTTGCTCTCAATGGAGAATAAATGTAATTGTGTAATCGATTTGGAAGTGGTTTGATGCTTTCCCGTCGCAATCCTGACGAGTTTCTGCATTGATACATAACCGTGGATGAAACATGGATACACTACTACACTACAGAGACAAAAGTACAGCCGAAACAGTGGGTTTTTGAAGGCGAACCGGCTCTGAAGAAGCCAAAGGTGGTGAAATCTGCAGACAAGGTGATGGCCTCGGTTTTTTGGGATGCACGCGAAATTATCTACATTGATTTCTTGCAGAAGGGAAGAACGATAAATAGAGCGTATTATGCATCGTTATTGCACCGGTTGAATGGAGAAATCAAGAAAAACGCCATCTGCCAAAGAAAAAGATTCTCTTTCATCAAGACAATGCAGGGGTTCACACCTGCGCAGTATCAATGGCGAATATTGTAGAATTAAGGTTCGAATTACAACATCCACCGTGTTCACCAGATTTGGCCCTCAGGGACATTTTGTTTTATTTCCAAACTTGAAAAAGTGGCTCGGCGGAAGACGGTTCACGTCAAACGAAGATGCCCATTTTGAGTACCTTCTGAAATCCTAATTTTTGGGAAAAGTATATAGAGCTAAAACGAGATTATGTTGAAAAAAAGGAATCTACCAAAAATAATTTGTTTTTCTATCCCTTTCTAGGCACTTATTGAACCCCCCTCGTATATTAAGTTTTCTTTAAAATTATACAAGCTATCAAAATGAAAAGGTTACCACTTATAAAACAACTTCTTCTAATTCAGAAACTATAGTAAAATAATAACTTAAGTTAATAATTGCTTACTTGTTGATATTTCAATAAACAAGAAACTTTGCAAGATTCTCACATTTTTTCTTCTTTAAGTGCATTTTACTCCTAAACAATTAAAGTGATACACTTCAGACTTAGTAGTCAATTTAAAAGCATGTTATTTTATATAGATGATTATATATTAAGACATTTTAATAAAAATAGCAATACAAAAATGTACATTTTTTTATTTATTTTATGTGTGGTTTTTTTTGTATTTATAATTTATTTATTTTAGGAATTTTCACAGGTAACATAAGAGCTTTCACGTGCTGTTTAGAGAAATGCCTGTTGTATATGCACAAAATATCACAGCTCTATATATTATACTTTTATAGAAAAGTGTTCCTAAAGAAGAAAATGTAAGAAGATATGCAAATCTTTTTGTTTATTGAAATATTAACAAGTTAGGGATAAGTTATGATTTGATTAATGTTTCTGAATTAGAAGTTGTTTTATAATAGCTTGTATAATGTTTAGGAAACCTTAATATATGTTTAATTAAGGTTCAGCATGGAAATCGTTAATCTGTCTTTATCAAGTGTCCTTAAACGGTATGTATACATTATTGGATTTGTATTTATGAGGAAATTAGGCGAGGCAGTGAATGGGCTTATAGCGCATAGTTATACCAATCATATGCCTAAAATCATGTTTCTTTAGGACTTTTGGACCCCCTTAAATGGTGCCTGGTCATTGTTTTGTAGGGCCGGCCCTCTGGCCATGGTTTTTTTTCATGGTTTCGCGTGATCGTTAAGCGAATTCTAGGGTGCTTCCGTTTCTACTCCGAATTTCCTATCCCCACCATTTCCTTTCATCTGCTTCACTTCATCTATTTCAGGGTTGCAGAACCAACGGCAGTTTGCATGTTGCGGCAGGCCGGTAGAATTTAAGATTTGGAAAAATTTCTCCAAGCAGTTTAGCGGAACTGCTGGGGCCCTTTCTTCCTGGAAGATATCTCTGGGATCCCTAGATTATGAGTAGCAAAAGAAAGGCTAGCTGTGACAGATTACTGTCATGTTGGAATCGTTAGTGATGCCGTCCTTGCTAGTGCAAATCGTCGCCCAAATCTGCTCGTCCTTCAAGCCTCCCCTCCATCCCTTCCTTCCAAGGGTCTCGATGGAAGGACAAAGGCTAGAATGGCCTACGAGTGGTGCTGTGAGAGACCTCTCTACCGATCACCCCTAACTTCATGAATGTATATTTAAATGATAATAATAATAATAATAATAATAATAATAATAATAATAATAATAATAATAATAATAATAATATAATTTATGTGCAATATATTTCGATGGTGAAAACGTTTATCAATTTAAATCTACACTCAGGAGTCTCATTTCTAATTTTGTCAAACATTTAAGAGAATAAACAGTTAAGTATAGAACTTTTATGGAGTATAGTTTTAATAATATATTTACTATTTTATTTGCAGACATTGAGATTAGTTGTTGAAAACGTAAGAATACTGCAAAGTATACTATTTTGATAGAATGAAATTATAAAGGTAATCTAACAATATCCTCTCCAAATACAAAAGCTCTGACAATCTATGTGATGTAATGGTTACCATGCTAACTTCATGTACCAAAGGCCGCAAGTTCAAACCCGGCGGAGGACGATGGATTTTTTCGGGTGTAAAAACTCTTAGCTTTCTTCGGAAGGGAAGTAAAGCCATAGGTCCCGTGTCGTAGATTTACGTAAAGAACCTCAAGCCTGATAGTGAGGCCTCTGAGCAAAATTAATCGGTCTTTCACGCCCAATTTAGAATGGGACGCTGAGAACCATAGTAGTTAAAGAGCGTCCATAAATAACACCCCATTTACATTTTTTTTCTGACAATCTAGGGTCCGCAAACAAACTTGTATGTAACAAAGTTAATGGTCTAAAATATAAAGGAGATATTTCTGAGCCAACTGCAAAGTTCTAAGCGTATTTTATCTCCTTATTCTTCGAATTTTGTCAAACTCTAATCTGAAAACGCAGAATAAAATAATCTTTAATACAACGGATGCTTAGAAGAATTTGAAGAAATAACGGTCTTCCCATTTTTACTTTCTCTAGCCCCATATGTACAATATACATAGGGATAGAGAAGTATTGTATTCCACCCAAAAATTCGATACCGAGATTTCACCGGAAATACATGTTTTAGGACCACCTATATCCAAAAAAAGCATTTTCAGAAAAAGGTCCGTGTGTGTGTGTGTCCGTGTGTCTGTGAACACGATAACTCAAAAACGAAAAGTATCTAAAATACCAAACTTGGTATTTAAGTTTAGTATCTTCCAGGAATGCGACATGAAGATTTTGAGAAAAATCCCCCACCCCAAATTACCCTTTACATGGAATTTTTTTCGAAAAGTTTGATTTTCTTAAAAATGGCTCTAACGATTTTGATTAAAATATCATATATTAAAGATGTTTACCTAACAAATAAAATGTATATCTTGAATTTTCTTGGAATAGCTTCTGAAGACCTGTTTATTCTGGATGAATTTTGCTTAATTTGGCATAACTAGTAAACCGTAAGAAATAGACAAAAACTTACTGTACAAAAAATTTAGGTCTTGTTAAAATACACAATTTATGTCATATACCTTTTTCTCGTGGAGCTTACCGTTTTCGAGGTATTCATTGTTATTAGTTTCAGTTGTGAAGTACCTATACTTTATTAGACGGGAGTGTCCGTTTTTCTTTTGTTCTACTCCTGGCCAAGAAAAGAAGCGATTTGTAATGACAATCGCATAACGATAGCTTTTAAAACATTTGACTATTGATTTAGCCTAGTATATTCCCTTATTTTCTTCTTACTTATACGGAACTAAATAATAAGAACATTGTGCTAATGAGTACCTACCACGATTAGCAAGGTACAGAAAGAAGAAGAATCTTATGTATGAAGTTTGTAGAACATCTACAGAAAGTCATGTGAGTGTAACACATCAGATTTTTCTGAATTCAACTTAGTTTTTAATAATTTTAGGGGTTGAAGGAGTTAATTAGCTAGTTTCCGAATTGAATAGCTAATGTTCGTATAATAATGTCCCAAAATCTGCCAAGGGACCATAAAAAAATTCAGATATCCCATTAAAGCAAATATGGTGAAATTGGCGATTCTAAGGACTACCAACGCTAAATACTACGGCCCAATTCAAGAATTCTGAAACGCTCATTGTGCATTACTACCGGTAATAGGTAGGAATCTCATTGCAAATTGCTTTATACACACAAACATAATACTTTCTTTCTTCTTATACAGCAATGCATGGCCTAGTGGTTAGACCGCTCGCCTTTCACCAAGGATTCAAACCCATGAAGCCCCATGTGGATTGTGATGAACAAAGAAACTCTGGATGATTCCCTCGCCATTCAACCCACTAAAATCTCCACCATCTTTCCTGTAATCCATTTCGCCTTCTACTTCATATCACTTCCTCCCTCTCATATCTGATCCCCCGTTCCGAATTCTGTGATTAAATGTCGTTTGGCTTCTCTGACCCTATACACCCACGTGTAGATACTAGAGGGTGAAAGTCCTCCATACGGGAAGGTAAACTTAGCTTATATCGCATTGCGGAAGCTAACTTTGCAATTAGTACAATAAGCAGAATTTTCTTTCTATGTCCTTTTTACTTTCTCTACACGTACTATGTACACAGTGTATAGAGAAGGTATTGCATTCCACCCAAAAATTCGATACCGATATTTCATGGGAAGTACATGTTTTGGGTCCTCCTGAATCCAAAAAAAAAGCATTTTTACAAAAAGGTCCGTGTGTGTATGCGTGTCTGTGTATGTGTATGTGTGTGTGTGTGTCTGTCTGTGGACAGCATAGCTCAAAAACTCAAAGACCGTTAAATACCAAACTTGGTATTTAAGTTTGGTATCTTCCAAGGATGCGACACGAAGATTTTCAAGAAAAGCCCCCACCCCCAACTACCCCTTACATGGAACTTTTTTCGAAAATTTATGGCTCTAACGATTTTGATTAAAATGGCAAATATTAAGATATTTACCTGACAAATAAAATGTATATCTTGAATTTTCTGAGAATAGCTTCTGAAGACTATTCTGGATGAATTTTACGGAATTTTGCATAGCTTCTAAACTGTAAGAGATGGGCAAAAACTTACCACACAAAAAATGTAGAGCACATTAAAACACACAATTTATGTTATATGCATTTTATCGTGGAGTTGATCGTTTTTGACATATTCTTTGTTTTTGGTATCAGCTATGAAAAATTTATACTTCTCTCATACAGGAATTTGTCATCTCCTGTCCATACAAACAAAGGAACTTCAGTCACATAGTAACCAGCTTTCGATTATCAGTTTAGCCTTTACTACTCCCTTATTTCCCTTCTACTTACAAGGAAGCAAGTAATAAGACTATTTCTGCTATTTTTTTTTCTCGATTAAAATGAAGTAAATAGAAGCGTAAGCTTTTTAACAATAATTTGTTGCAGAGATATAGAGAAAGTTATCTGAATGGATCACATCAGATTTTTACTTTCTCTAGTTCGTACAAGTACATATGAGGTACATAAGGTATTGATTTCACCCAAAAATTCAATACGGAGATTTCACTGGAGATACACATTTTAGGGTCTTCTTTATCAATTAAAAACAAGCATTTTTAGAAAAAAGCTATGTGTTTTGTGTGTCTTTGAACACGACACTCAAAAACAAAAGTCGGTTAAATACCAAACTTGAAATTTAAGTTCAGCATCTTTCAAGGATGCGACACGAAGATTATTAAAAAAGAAAAGAAAAAAGAAAAAAAACCTGAACATTTTGATATTCTCAAAAGTGTTTCTAACAATTTTAATTACAATGCCGCATATTAAAGATACTGTAAGGCAAATAAAAAGTATACCTATATTGAATTTTATGGAAATTCTGAAGACCTCTTCATACTGAATGAATGTTGCACGGTAAACCGTAGAGATACCCAAAAACTTACTGAACAAAACATGTAGACCTGTTAAAACACACAATGTATATCATAGAGTGCATATTTTTTTAGAATTAACGATTTCCGAGATATTGCTTGATATTGGTTTCAATTTTAAAATACACTTTTCTCATACAGGATTCGAATCCGTTAGTGTTTTGTTTTACTATGACAATACAAAGAGATCCTAATTTCAAAGTCAATCGCATAGCACACTTTTTAAAGATTTGACTATCGCTTAGTGTATTCCCGTATCTCTCTTCTACGTACAACGAACTAAGTAATAAAACCATTTCGGATAATGTTAATATCGATTAGCATGACGTAGATAGAAGAATAATTTTTGTTATTAGGTTGTCTCATAAGTAATGTCGGTTTTTTGATTTTGGTGTTTTGAAAGTTTATTGGGTTTCTTTGGTTTGGCAATGCTATTTACAGGATGCCATGGCTAGTGTTGCGTACATTGCGAGCATGTATCAGTCTTCAGTTGTTAATAAATGGTCACAAAATGGAGATAACAAAGTTTGAACTTAGAGCCCTTCTAAAGCAATACTGGAAACAAGATTATAAAGCCGCTGCCGCAGCTCGAAGAATATGTGAATTGGAAGGAGAAGATGTCGTTAGTGAACGTGTGGTACAACGATGGTTTCAACGTTTCAATAATGCAGACGAAAACACTAAAGATTTACCACATTCTGGAAGACCTAAAGTATGGAATATTGAGGACGCACGCCAGTTTTGCGAGAAAATCCGCAAAAAAGTACCCCTAGGCTTTCAGAAGATCTTGGTGCATCAAAAGATACCATACATCGCCATATTAAGACACTTGGAAAATCATACAGAAGCTGTAGATCTGTACCTCATGAACTGACACCTCAACAGGCTCAATGTAGAGTGGATATCTGTCATCAGCTTATCCGTAATGATGATAGATTTGTCAGGAGAATTGTCACTTGTGATGAAAACCCTGATGCCTCGAAAAGTGGCTTGATCTCCGCCAACCTGCCAAAGTCATCATTAAAAAAGATCGATTCAATCTCAAAGTAATGTGTGTGTCTAGTGGAATTTTGAAGGTGTGATTCACTGGGAGTTTGTTTCAAACGGGCGGACGATTGATGCGGATCTTTATTCTCAACCACTGGAACGAGTTCATGAAATTTTGAGACGGAGATACCCAGCATTAGTTAACCGAAATAGAGTTCTATTGCAACAGGAAAAATGCAAGACTTCATACTGCACGAACAACCATGGAAAAAATTCAGGAATTGGGAGGAATCGAACTGCTACCACACTCATCACACAGTCCTGATCTCGTACTATCAGATTATCATCTTTTTCGATCCATGGTCCATTTTCTGCGTGGAAGAAAGTTTGACAACATTGAAACAGTGCAAGTGGGTCCCACCGAATTCTTCTCATCAAAATCTTCTCATCTCATACTGGTACCTCACTGAAAGATAGCTAATGGTCTGTGCTTTGAAGATGAGTTAATTGCTTGTCAGAACACATTTCAAATAGTTGTTTTTCTTAAAAAACGACATTAATTATGAGACAGTATCTATAGCAGTGTCAGTTTGTAGAAGAGGTAGAGAAAGTCATGTTATCTTATTTAAATTATATATATATATATATATATATATATATATATATATATATATATATATATTGTTTACATATATACTCTACACGAAGTAACGCTGGATATAAAGGGAAGTAAAGATTTTGAAGTTATGAATTTGAATAACCGCAAATCAAGCAACCGTGAAACTGGTAGTTTCGAAATGTTGTTGAGATTCTCTAAAACAGAAACCTTCAAGATAACCGCAACATTCATTGGTTTTATATTGCGTAAGCTACGTTAACTTTCATTTGTATTTGAACGCCTTATCGGCAGATCGTCCACCTGGCTGCTATTTTCCGTGTGTGAGTTTCATGCATTTAACAGGAAATATCTTGATTAAATAAACATCGCGGTAGAACACGCTATCCTGTCCCTATATGAAGTTAGGTTACTGGAAAGTAGTTCAAGATTTTATATTGGTTCTACAGTCGTTATTATTTTTCTTCTACATATCACGCACAACCCACAAAAGAGCTAAAGTTGACTTCCAAAACTTTGTTACATATTACCGAAAGCACTACACAGTATGTACTCAATATTGGAGACCCTCGAAATTTGGATAGCCCTCAAACTGTACCACCACCCCACCTTCCACTGGACAATAATCATTAGCAAACATGAGGCGACCGTCTACCAGGGCGAAAGGCAACGTAGTAAAACTGTGTTTCCTGTAGACTCTGTTGGTAGTTCAGTCGTGTTTCGTGTTAGTACGAGTCCAAACCAGTGAGTTACTGCGCAAGTTAAGGGACCAGTATAGTTTTCTCCAAAACATGATGGTCCTCAAATGGGATCGCTCCCTCCTACCAATGGGCAATAATCATTAGCAAACAAAGGTCAGCCCTGTACTTGGGGCGAGAGGCAACGTAATAAAGTCTGTTTCTTGAAGACACTGCTTGCAAGTCGAGAATTCCGCACAGTTAAGGGGACAGTAAGTGCAAGACTAGGCAACAGCGAGGGTTGGTTTCCAGCCGCACACAACCCTAACTGCAAACTTTAAAGTCTTTGGAAGAAGGGTGGGGCAGGGTCATCATGTTCTGAAAAATACTAAAATTTAAGTGGACACATTTTCCTTCATCGACAACCTTATGTGCATTTAAGGAAACAGTTGCAGAAAATATAAGAAAGCGCCCAAAAATAGATTCTACAGCACACTTTCATCAAGCTCTCAGAAATAACTTGAAAGAACATTCTAACCAGCATATACTACGAAGTAAGTTGCATCAGGTCCTCCGGAGGCCTGCGATCTGTACAGTTAAGTCACAGCAATTTTATTCCTAATAATGAAGTACACCGTGGGTGCGTATAACATTTCTGGTATAAATGAGAGAATGCGAAACTCTACAACAGGCACGTCCAAAGGTAACTCTCGCGCGGTACCTGACATCAGAGTTCGTTTCCTCCGACTCCGTTAAGAAAGGGAAATATTGGCGAGTGACACAAACTGGCCATTTCTAAGCAAACGTAAACAGAATATAGTCTTTGAAAGTATCATTTGCATATAATTTTCAGAGGTTCCACACAAGCTGGAAATGGAACTGCTTGCTCTACAAAATTGTACGAACACAAAATGTTCGAAAGAAAAAAGGTTGGTAGTCAAATCATTGGCTAAGGATTCATTTTCCAAATTGCGATTATTTGCTACATTTAATGGGAATGTTTGGCTCCACATACTATTGAAAGCAAAGCATCTCTAAAATTAATCATGTTAAAAGCCAGACAGCATTGCATTAAAATATACGACGATTATTTGGTTTATCAATTGAGGTCCTGTATAAACATTCATACTTGTGCATACCAGAAAATATCTTAAGTTTAAAGGGTCTACCCTTTACTTGAAAAAATGTTTCGAAATTTTTTATTTTCTTAAAACTTGTTCTAATGAATTTGATTAAAACACCGTATATTAAAGATAATTAGGTGACAAATAAAATGCAGATTTTTAATTGTCTGGGAAAGGCTCTAAAGATCTCTTCATTCTGGATGAATTTTGCTGAATTTTGCATAATTGGTAAACCTTAAGAAATAGATAAAAATTTACTACACAAAAAATATAGACCTCATTAAAATGCACAGTTCATGTAATATTCATATGGCATTGAGATATTCCTTGTTATTGGTTTCAGTTTTAAATTACTTAAACGTTTTCATAGGGGAATATGTAGAAAGTCATGCAAATGGAACATATCCGATTTTTTTGTTTATATAATCCATAGCAGCAGATATTGATGAGCTCTTCTAAAATAAAATATATCAAGAACAAAAAGACAACATTTAAATGCAAATCAGGAAGGCCTTGTTTTTACAAACATTCCATCAAGTCACACAATGCGCAAATGCTTCATATGGAGTGGAATGAGTTCTTGCACCTTCCCCTCTGTTCCTTCAATTTAGATATCACTCTTAGATTGATCCGCGCCACAACAGACCTATATGGTCATTGCACCGTGATACAAAACAGTAGCAATGCGCGCAGGAAAGTAATTCCATGGTAATAGTCTTAATTTTTTAAAAGAATGTATTATATGCAGGCGATGACACATACATGAATGAAGATGGAACACCGCTAAAATGCGATTGGCGGGGAAAACCGGAGAAAACCCGCCCCTGCGCCGCTTTGTCCACCACAAATCCCATGGTCGTTTGGGTCGGACCGTCTAGGTGAGAGGCGAGTGGTCCATGTATCAGCAGTGTCATCGCCTGCGGTGCCACAAGTAATGAAATATGTTTGAATCATCCTTAAATTTGTTCAGTGTCAAACGCCTATCCTTTCGCATTTTCGACATTTTTCAATCTGCGCTCTCTTTCAGTGTTCACGGTTTATCTACTAGTTGCTGGTCCTCGTGGCCGCGTTTGCTAAAGTGCATCGCTTTGGTGCTTCGTGACGCAGGGGCTGACGGGTTCAACTCCTGCTCCGGGCATGGGCGTTTGTAAATGAGTAAATGGCTGTGTATCTGTATGTAAAAAAAGGAAACGTAGGGATAAATATAGAAAATAAGGAAAGAAGATAGAAAAAAACTAGCAGGAACTGAACGAGGCGAGGCATATGCAACACGTTTCGAAACGGACTGGAGAGACCATGTCTAGTCCATCACTTCATAGTTATATCCTCTGTGTGCACCGATCCTCAAATCGGAAATTTTGTGATCCGGACCGAGCCCTAGTAATCATATCCAACGGGCGTTTTGGACGCTCCTGACGCAAAATGGATGTTCGGCCACTTTAAAGTAGTTGAACCATTGGCAATATCTACTTGATGTCTTCATTTGCGATGTAGGAAAAGCAGGCGTTTAACACTATAATCTGTTAGCATAGATGGCGAAAGGTTCTCATTAACAGCATCCAATTTAAATTACACATTCTCGCAAGTTTTCCCATCCTAAAGAAAATAGCGAATCACTAAACGATACTTCACTAATTCCATTTTAGCGAAAATATGTTGAACGAGTAGATGAAATGCTTACCAAATCCAAACTAACCAATGAATAAGTACAACATTTATATTGCCGACGTGTAACCAATGACAGTACACGCTGGTAATACCCACTTGTATCATTTTTCTGAACATGTTATCATAGAAGTCTTACTCCTGCTATTGACATTGGTTCTTTATGACTTCCTATAAGCATTGTTTCTTTTAATGCTCAATACTTTGCCTTAGCAACATTATTTTAAAACAGTGTAGGTACTTAGTTACCACCCTCGTATTTACAATGGAATCTAAAGCAAGAAACAGTATGCTTCCAGTCAAAGTTGAGCTTCTTGTGCATGCTGTACATCCCTGGCTGGGCGTGACAGGGGCTATGGCAGATGTTGGCGATGGTAGTTAACATTGTCCATACTTGGAGGCATGTTACTATCATCCTTATGCAGCAGTATAGTCCATCGTTTTCGCGTACGGAATGGGCCTTGCGCGTTGACGGAAGCTACATCCATATTCAGAATGACTCTCTTGCATCCGCCGATATTAAGCATTTCAGTAATTGATTTAAGATAAGATATCTCTTTTATTTGTCACAGCGATAAACCACTGACATTTTGTTGGTTCCATAAGGATCACTGCGGTGCAGAATTCCCGAGGCAATTGAAAGGTTAATCGAGAAGTTAAGCCAGTTCTTTGTTCGCTATGTTCTCCAGTGAATCTCATGCCAACAATTTCTTTGCCATTCTCCGTGGTCTACGGGTAACATGTTAGCCTCCGGTTCCCAAGTAGCGGGTTCAATCCCGGCGGAGAGCGATGTATTTTTTTCGAACATAGAAATCTTTAGTAAAACCATTGACCCTGTGTCGTAAATTTACGGCATATAAAAGAACCTCAAGCATGATAAAGAGGCTTCTTAGCAAAACTAAATGATCTTTCTAACCCAACCTAGAATGGGACGCTAAGAACCGCAGCAGTTAAAGAGCGTTCATAAATAAAATTCAATATAACTTTTTGTAACTAATTTCGTAGACGATAGTAAGTGTTCAGAAAGAAAAACTCCGATTTGTTACACTCACATTACTTTCTCTGCTGTTCTAAAAACTTCATATATAATATTATTATTCTTTCTACACCATGCTAAATCCAGATAATCATTAGCAGAATGTTCTTATTGCTTAGTTCCTTATGAGTAGAAAGGAACTAAGGGAATATACTAAGCTAAACCGATAGTCAAATGTTTTAAAAACTATCGTTATGCGATTATCATTGCAAATAGCTTCTCTGCTTGATCAAAAATAGAACAAAAGAAAAAGACACTTCCTGTCTGAGAAAAGTATAAATACTTTACAACTAAAAGCAATAACAAGGAATATCTCGGAAACCATTACTTCCACAACAAAAATGTAAAGGACATCAATTGTTTGTTTACATTTTGTGCAGGTTTTGTGGTGGAGTTTTCTTGAAAATCTTCAAATCGCATCCTTGGAAGATACTAAGCCTAAATACCAAGTTTGGTATTTAAACAGATTTTCGTTTTTGACCTATGCAGTCCAAAGACACAAAATTTTTAAAATGCTTTTTTCGGACTCAGGGAACCCTAAAACATATATTACCGGTGAAATCTCGGAATCGAATTTTTGGGTGGAATACAATACACCTTCTCTATCCACTATGTACTACGAAGCTAGAGAAAGTAAAAATGTAAGAGTTTATCGCATGATAAGCACACATAGGATTCTGGGGAATGCCTGGTTCCCTGACCTAATGGCTAACTGGATAGCTAGCTATCTTTGTTTCTACTCCCTTCATCCTTATCTCTCTTGTGACATTCTCCCTTTATTTTCCTAGACAATTTCTGTGTCATCCTGCTCAAAATTTCCCCTGTGCCTCTATTTCTCTTATCTTCCTTTCAAGTTAGCCTTTTTAATTGCCACTATTTATCCTTTATTTATTCGCCCCATTTGTCCACATAACCCCCCCCCCCTTCCCCAAATTTACTAGTTCCGTACTTGCATTCAGGTGTTATGCTCTCTTTCCCTCCACACAGCTCACAAACATTGTTCTCGTTTGCTGTTAATCCTTTTAAATATACCACCCCATCATGATTTATGTATACCTTCTCTTTCTTCCTACTACTTGATCTTTATACACCAGAGGCGGCTCTTCAGGGTAGGCAGGGTAGGCTAAGCATTTAAAACATTTTTTTTTAAAGCGGTTTAATAATACCCATAACGCAATGTATAACTTAAAAAAAAAAATCTAAATTTAATATTATATTCCACATAGAAATATTTAAATTATAGGATTCTTGAAAATACGACAGGTCCGCTTTCTTTTGGAAGGAAGGCGCGATCTTTTAAATGAGAATACGCTAGATGCTGGAACGATGCAAAGGTAATTGTCGCTTGTCTAAGAAGGTATATCGATATGATAAATTGATATATTTAGCATGAAGGTGATTTTTAACTTTATCTTTATTTAGGTTTAAAAATCTTCTTCTAAAAGTATAGTTAAGAAAACAATAGAGTTATTATGGGATTTTAACCCTTTCATTAAATCCTGGCAATGCTGCCTTCTAATGTCACGATCACAGTACCAAGCCCGGTAGTAAGCATTAGGGAAAATGCTGTTACAAATGCTGGAGGGCGCATGCCTTGTACACTCAAAGACATTAAATTTGTGATGGTTTTCTGTGTGCTAGAAAACATTGATGCTGCACAAAAACTGATAGTGTAAGGGTTGCTCTCTTTGGATCCCACATAATTTGACACAATCTCAAAAGGATGCTCGAGTCGAATGGTGCATACAAATGCTAGAAATATAATAGTGGCGCTTCAAAAGACGTATATAAGACTGTAACAGGAGACGAATCATGGAGCTACGCATTTGAACCGGAACGTAAACAGTAGTCGATGTGTGGTGCTTCAAGATGAACCAAATCCACAAAAGTTGTTCGCACGCGAAGCACTTCGAAACAAATGGTCGCCTGTTTTTCCAGAAAAGCTGGTCATGTGGCAGCAGTGACTTTAGAGGAACGTAAAACGGTCAATTTATTTGTAGAAAGCCTTCGGTGAAATAAGGAAAATAAACAAGTGCCGTCGGATCGTTCCTCATCAAGACAATGCGAGCGCTCACACATCTCGTCTAACAACCGACTATTTAAACATTCAAAAATCGAACTGATGACTAATCCACCGCACTCCAGATTTGCAACCAATGTCTTCTTTTTGTTCCCGTACATCAAGAATAAAATGCGTGGACAACGATTTTTATCGGCAGAAGCCGTTGCTGCGTTTAAAACCCGTGTTTTGGAGGTGTCCCAAGGAGATTGGAAGAACTGCTATGACAAATGGTACGAACGCATGCAAAAACGTATTGATCATATTTCGAAAAACAATAAAGCAATTTTCAATGAAAAAATAGTTTTTTTTTAATAGGCTCAAAATATAAACAGTGCCCCTCGAATTCCTGCGTTTGCATGACTGCCGGTCAATACAGCAAGCAATGCAGGGAAATTCCTCCATATCCTTAAATTGTGAACTAGAGGTGACTAACAGGTATTTTTGTGAAACGGTTATAACAAATACGGTTATAGAGAGGTAACGATTACGTGTAAGCGCTGTTAATGTGAATACCAAATATTGTAATTACATTATGTTAATATGAACACCAAATTAAAATTGGATAAATACATTGGAAGATACACATTACTTCATAAATTTTATTATGTAAATATACTGCATAGTCAAAATATGCCATGCCCCTTAAAAATTTTAAAAAATTGGTTGTCACTTTCTGAGCTGGGACTTTAAACCACTCTTAACTTCTCTAATAACTTTGATTACTGAAGTAATATATTGTTTGAAAAATTACTATCAGTGTTAGAATAATTTTGGCCTTTATAATATTAGAATAGATACTTTTGCATTTTCTGGGAAATTTTATTTTTATTTAAACAAAATCGAGACGCACGGAACGTTTTGAAAGTGTGTAAATATACAGTAGAGAAAAACGCTGTTTAACGAAATATTATGCTAGAAAACAGATGTAGTGCACGTTATTTAAATGGTAAAGGGAGGAAAGTTAAATTTGTTTGGATGCTCAAAGCCTACAATAATTATTTACAATAAAAAGCAATTTTCAATTTTTTGACCGACAGTACCCAACATTTCACTCCCAGTGTCCCTTAAGTACACTTTGCAGATGGGAACAGCTGCCAAAAATCATACAAATTGAGGTCGAAAGCATTTAATTGTACAATGTTAATAAGCAATATACAACTTACAATTATGCGTTTGGTAATGGAGCAGCCCTTTTATCTTTGAGATTTCATTCCAGAAATACATTCTGTCAAGAAAGTACCGGGAATTGATTATTTAAAAATCCTGTTTAAAAGGGATTCGAAATTATTGTTGTCGCTAAGCTTTCCTCTATACCGACGCGGAGTTTGATCGTCATCTGTCTTCTAGTTTGTTTACAGTACGCCATTTTGTTGATTCTTCTCAAAGGTGATTTGCGATTTTACGATGGATACAAATATTGAACAAAGAATCTATCTCAAATTTTGCATTGCAAATGGTATTTCGTGTGCCGAATCGCTGAAAATGTTACAGAGGGCTTCGGTGAATCGACTTTATCAAAAACACGTCCATATGAGTGGTACAGTGCATTCAAAAGTGGTCGAGATGTGGTGGAAGATTTGCCTCACTCTGGTCGGCCATCAACGGTTTCAACTGAACTGAAAATCGCCATTTACGTCTGAGAGAGATTGCCGCTGAACTTTCTGTGTCTCACGAATCGATTCGTACCATTTTAAACGATTGTTTGGGCATGATACGCGTTGCAGCTCGGTTACTTCCGAAAGACTTGAATTTTCTTCAAAAACTCAATCGGGTAAGGATTGCTGAAGACATGCTAAAACGAGCCAGTTCCGACTCCACATTCATGAAACGCATTGTAACTGGTGATGAGACGTGGGTTTACGAGTTTGACACTCAAACCAGCCAACAAGCCTCCGAATGGCGCCTTCCAACTGAACCGAAACCTAAAAGGGCACGTCAAACTCGATCAAAAGTGAAGGTCATGTTGACAGTTTTTTTCGATTATCGCGGTGTCGTGCAGTCAGAGTTCTTGCCAGAAGGTCAGATGGTAAATAAAGACAATTATCTGAGCGTTATGCGGCGTTTGAGAGAACAAATACAACGAAAAAGGCCAGATTTGTGGAACGACAACTCATGGTTTCTGCACCACGATATCGCACCAGCTCACAAGGCTATTTTTGTTAACGAATTTCTGGCCAAAAACTCAACAAATTTTATCGAACAACCACCGTATTCACCTGATCTGGCTCCTCCTGATTTATTTCTCTTTCCAAAACTCAAGTTACCACTTCGAGGCACCCGTTTTCAGTCGATAGAAGACATAAAAGAAAATTCGCGGCGACAATTGACAAAAAATGTTTTGATGATTGGATTATTCGTTGGCATAAACCTATAATTTCAGAAGGGACCTACTTTAAAGACGATATAATAAAATTGGATGAATAATTCATTTTTTGTGTTTTATTGGCAAATTCCCGGAACTTTCTTGACACAGTAGTACTGCTAGTTATATCTGTCGGTCCTTCATTGTTTGTTATATAAGGTTAAAGGCATTAAGTATCCATGATAACAGTTCCAATAAAGAGTAAATTGTAGGCCCACACCATCACCTTCTTTTAGAATTCTAAAATTGGAGAAATTTAAATATTTCATTAAACAATCTTAGAGAATAGATTTGCTGGCGTTTTGCAACTCTGGATCTTGATTCAACACTCTAATAATTACGTACTCTTATTAGACCTTAACAGCAAACGCATATTTTGCCACTATTGTATGCGCAGAAGTTAAAGGCATATGGTGGCGGACCTTATTGATGTATCCAAAGAATCATATACTTGCCTCTCCTACCAGCGCTGCCGTTTTTAGTGCACACAATTTCTGTGTCTGGACAGAGAGCATTTATCTTTATTAATTACGCTCGGAAATATTAGCAAATAGTAGATGCCAATAATATAACTAGACCTAATTTTATTTTCTGATCATAGCCGTACATAAATCCTATCTCTCCGATACTTAAAACGTACCTTTTAACTTCACATGGTTATCATCATTCAACATCCATTATAACGTAGATAGGCTGAAAAATAACACAAAATCCTTCCTCACAACGCTTGTGTCAAATGTAAACATACAGTTGTATGATACACAAACCATAAAAGAAATGAGCTAAAGTTCAATTGCTTTTCATTGTGTTATTGTATCTATTATTAAAGTGAACATGCATGTTAAGTCATGTTACAAATTCGAACTGAATAGTTTGTTAATATACAAATGAAATTATTATATTTCTCTTTGTAATACGAGTATGTGAACATATCCATCGAAGCTGCGACAAGTGATTTTTCGATTAACAAACGTGAGTATTCATTCTTAGTCGCCGATAGAAATACTATTAGTGGATGTAGAACCAATTGCACGAGGCATGGGTCAGGATTGCAGAACGGTTTCGGCAGGAAGCTTTCAACAAAGAGATTGTTAGGGATGGCACAACGGAATCGATTACCATTAACTTAAGGTATGAAAGTGAGGCCTCCGAATTAAGTAATTTCGAAGAAGACGAAGACAACCCTGAACAGCACGCTGTTCCATTGATGTAACGAATATTATGGGTTAACACATTAAGATAAAATTTTAATGTTTTAAGGATATTTAATGTGTTGTTTAACTAGGAAAACCATGGACTAGCATGTACACAGTTAACACCGGTACACGCCCACGTCTGACACGAGCATTGGCCGGCGTTCATATTCCTTTAAGTTTTGCGGTTTCTTCATACCCATCGTGTATAAAAACTTGTGCACTTAAAAATCGTATTTGGGTTTTTCAATGAATGAATGCAGTTTTACCGTGACCTACATTCAAAGTGATAAGGAACCCAGCGTAATAAACAATACCTGCAACTCTGTGTGATGATTATTCAAAGACACAGTGGCTATTTCATGAGTGAGATCCACATCAACGTATGTATCTCCATATATTTACAACATTTTTTGAGATCATCTAAAGGAAAGTCATGTGAATACAACTCACCAGACTCTTAGAAAAAAGGTCCGCGCGCGCATGTGAACAGTCCACTCAATATTTTATTCCATAAATTTGACGTCGTAGATTTATAGGATAACGTACTTCCGCAAAGATCACATTTTGTGTGCGCTTCATCTTACATGTGAATTAACTTCACATGGAACTGGATTTCATAAGTTTACTTTGTTTGCAATTCTATACTACCCGTCTGGATTGCACAGGTGAACTGAGGGGGGGGAGGGGGAGAGAGAGAGAGAGAGAGAGAGAGAGAGAGAGAGAGAGAGAGAGAGAGAGAGAGAGAGAGAGAGAGAGAGAGAATCTAAATATAAATTTCACATAATGCAGATATACCAAAGCAAAGCACATCACTTTTGACATCATCATAACCGAAGTTAACAATATAATAATTTGAATATTCTTGTAAGATGTTAGATAAAACATTGAATAATACATTAGGTATCACGAGCAGGTTTCTCTCACGCTGGCCATGATGTCATGCGGAGTATGTACTGATAAGTCATGGTGTGCTTACAGGTTTGCAATTGCATCATTGTTAACAAATTAAAAGCTATGGTGCTGTGTAAAGTTACAGATTCAGATTTTCTTTAGCAAATAAATCACTAATAAAATGGTTAGAGCTAAACAATTTCATCTATTACATTTAAATTATTGAAGCTAAAGAAGCAATTGTTTAAAATATTAAATCTAAGGCTCACCTTATGCTCCTATGTCTCACGCTCGCTGTTGTATCATTACTGGAATTCTTCTGTTTGACAACTGCATCCTAACACAGTTTAAAGCTGCATTAATAAAAACTCAAATTATTAGAAGTATTGCAAAAAGGAGTATACAATTAAGTATATTACCCGATCTAGTGTTTCCTGCCTCATTTATGCGTTTGTTTATTTAGCTGTAGCACACTTTTCTCCGATTTTTTTTAATTTTCTTTCTCGCCAAATCAGTGCATTTATTTCCGAGTATTTTCCTTCTCTCGGATTTTCTCTTCAACCTAATAAATATGCATGTTCCAACAAAACACTTTACTGTGCATTTGTTTCCGAGTATTTTCCTTCTCTCGGATTTTCTCTTGTTCATATTCAACCTAATAAATATGCACGTTCCAACAAAACACTTTACAGTATATTGTTCTATATGCGGATATTTGGACGTTAGTTTATCAGCAATGGTTTTATTAACTTTGGATATTTATTTAAGCCACTTTCATGAAAATTTGTGAAGTCTTTCTCTAGACTAATGGGAAGTGAAGCCACTGCTCAGTCCATTTAATTATTCTTCCCCTTGAAAGTGGCAAAAACCACTGCTTATCTGCAGGAAAGTAACTTGTATATATAGTCCATACAACGGAGTAATTTCATCTGGTTTAGATGTTTTTATCTATATGCTGCATAGTCTACCAGCATTTCTATAAGTTGCGCCTATCTTACTGTTTGTTTCTTGTATGTGATCTAGTTGCTCAATAAGATTGTCCATATATGAAATGAAGTCATCATAATCCTCATATTCCTGCTTGTCTCTATTTAATTCCTCTCTTCTTCTCCTCCTGCTCCTTCTCCCATCCTTATCATCGCATTCAATTTCGCTGATCAGAGTTGCAGACTAGTATCGTTTACATAACTCTCAGACTTCAACATCTCGGAACAATTGCGTCCAAGAAGTGAAGATTTTATTCTGGGATTCACGGTAGTTGCTAAATGGTGATCATGAAATCTACCCAGGCCCCTGATTTGAGAAAAACAACTCTCAATTACATCTTGATTACATTTTGATGGCAAAACATATGTGTACCCTTCAGGTTTTAGTTCCCCAAACAAGCCACGTAAGTTGCAGCTAGAGATCAAAAATCCTTTCTGAAATGGCATTAAGGACGATTTGCCCCTGATTCGCTTTGTTGAAATTAAATGCTCCAACTTAGTGTTTAATTTTGTGCAACCAAATTCATTTCATATGCACTCTTCATTTTGTTTGTAGGATGATTTGGAATTCTAGAGTTCAATACATTGAAACCACCGTCAATAACCTTTATAAACTGGGACACGTGTTCGAAATCTGGAAACAGAACAATGTCTGTTAGTAATTCTTTTGCTACTGCCTCATCAAAATTGTAGCATATGGGCTGTTTACACCTTCCTGCTAAGCTGCATAGAAACAATAATTGCAGATAATTGTGCGGACCCAAATTGTGTCTTCTATGTTGTCATAACAAAAATTGGGTTTCACTTTTATCTCTCAAAGCTCAGAACAAGGTCCTTCTCAAACTATCACAACTTGCTTTTCTGTAATATGCTTGTAATATGCACAAACTTAATTTAATGATTCCTGGTGATATGACGAATTGGGCCAAGCGTCTTTTGGTGGTTATAGAACTTGGTAGAGGATATTTAAGGCTTTCTCTCACATAATCATATGCCTTCTAAGACACGCATCTCAAAGTGATTGTCTTTTAAGTGCCATCAGGATCCCATTTTTACATACCTGTAACACTTGCTGCTGGCAAAATGAGAACATTTATTGGAGTGCACGCGCAACACTTATCTTATACATTTCGGAGTACCAAAAGTATTACTTTGTGCTCTAACCTAAAACAGAGATTTCTAAGCGTTTTTACTTTAGATTTCATGCCCGCTATATTTGTAGGTGCTGTGTTAAATGAAAGAGAGATGTAACAGAATTATCGGAGATATTTTCTATATTTACTTCCGAATTGCTGTTTGTTTCTTCTTACATAGTGTTCACTTTGGTGCAGAATTTAAGCTTGAAGCAATCTAGGCAACTAAAAATAAAACTATACCATCCTAAAACAGTACTAAAATCATAAAATAATATTGTTTGGCATGAGAAGCCAAGGTAATGTATGTGTATATGAAGAAATTACAACGCAACGTTGTTGGCAATACGCACGAAAACTCCTTAAAATGGATTGTTCAATGAAAATAACATAGCCAAGAATATGTAGTAAATATAACTCATCATTATTATGGATAAAATAACTAAAAATTTGTATTTATGAAAATATATTAAGCAGATAAAACCTAAATAAATATGTAATATGGGAGGATGAGAAGGAGAACAAAAGAGTACAGTATACCGGATGCTGTAATTTGTTTAAGAATATAACAAAGGAGGAGCACAAAACTTAACAAATAACTACTTTAGAAAAGTTCATGATTGTACGAACATTATTATGTAAATTAATTAAATGCATTATATTTTAATTACTATGAGCATATAAAAATGCATATATGTATTTCACGAAAAGTGAGAACAAGGGAATCTGTCGTCCCCATGGTGACGTGAAGATTAAAATGCTTAAAAACAATGATCTTCAACTTTGTGATATGGGTGAACTCTCGTAAACTTGCAATTGCAACATTTATGCTGGTAGATAACTTAAATAGCTGGACATTTATGGAATGTAGAGGGCTTTAAGAGCACAACTTTCCCATTACAATAAACACTTGTTCATGCTCTTTACAGCAGTAAATGAAAACTGACCCACACAAAATAAATTAAGAAAAAACAAAAACTAAAGTACCACAAAATGTCTTGATGAAAAACAATTCTACACCACCTAGTACATCACTTTTTTTTAATGAAGTCGGCAATGCATGCAGTTCAATTCCCCATCTCCCCTCAAGACAAGGGCTCGCTGAACTAACAATGTCATCATGCATTTAAACTCACTGGAGCTAAATGTTGAATAAATCTGAATTTGATAGGGATATAAATAATAAATCATGTTGCAAAATTTACAGAACATTTATTCTAAACACAATAAAGGAAATTTTACACTATCACTCGCTTTTCTTTTGGGAAGTAATATATATTCACATGTTCTTCATACAGTTATGTTTAGAAGTGACAGAGCTGCTTGTACATAACCTTCAAAGATCTCTACTTGGAGAAGTATTAGAATAGTTCTTAGAAAGCAAAAGGCATCCTATAACAGACACCATACATTGAATAGATTTTCTTAAAAAAAAAATCAAGAGGTATATTAGCTGTAATCGACCTGCAGTAGTGAATAGGGTCCAGCTCTTAATAGTTTATGTACAAAAATCAATTACTTTTTAACTATTGCTAAAACAAATGTTTATGTAGACAAATTATTATTATTAATAATGCTAAGTTACTTTATGGAACATATACAGCATCACTTGAATCTTAAGAAAACTAGGAGCAGGTGATTACAATATTTTTCATGCAGAGATCAGAATATGGTCACAATAACTATGATACAAAATGGCAGAGCACAGCTGGAACGAAAAAAACTTCACTCTACCACATGAAGTAAGTTGGTTTTAGTATAAAAATATCCAAATATTAGAAATAATCAAAGCCTATGCAAATAATTTTAATACATGGATTTTGTTCATCACACGAATTATACATACAAAGGTAGTTTTAAGCACTTTTGCTCTCTCACTGCAGATCAATGGTTTTAAAAAATTATCTACAATCAGGCTTATTTGATAATTTCAAAAAATGAATAGTCTGAGTGAAACAAATATGAATTTTGTGCATAATAAATTTCTTACTCCACATGGTACAATTTGCGCTAGCTGAAATGACAATTTCCCATGTGCCTTTCAGCCACTGTGCCAATGTTACACATTTGTTGTGACAGTGTTTCTGTGCAGATCACATTGTGCAATGTACAAAACAAAACTTTACATTAACATAAGTTAAAAACAGTTATTAGCAAATGTGAAATGCAGTTGCTGAACATGTTTGCTTGTAAAAGCAAGGCAGAATCTTTGTAGTTTTCTTACTCTTTCTTTAAAAAAATTGTGCTTCTAGCATTTAACAACAACAAAACAAGCAAGTGAAATCATTCTCAGTCCTTTCCCCACTGCCTACATCAAGTTCTCAACAAGCATGATGAAAGACGTTGGTCATCGGATCACAACATAACTGTGCACAAATGATTTTCCTGTTCTCACTTTGTGATGTGTGCACATACCAGGTGGTGATTAATTTATGGTGTTTACTGGCAATGGCAATTGTGATAAAATCAAGTGTGGTAGTGGCATACAATACACATTACAGTTTGCTTTAAAAATTCTATGGCATCATAACTCCTCCTAATACCTTGCTGCCTTCTAAACAAACTCCTCGTAACCCTCTTTTATTATAGTCCTTATTAATCTTAATTTTATAACATCATTATTTGTATTTGTTATATTATTATATTATTATTATTGACTTGGCACAAGTGAAACATATTTATTAAAAAAGCTAGCTACTTGTGTGTTTAAAAGTTGCAACAAATGAATGATGATCCCTCCTTAGTCCAGGTTCCATTTCAACCCTTGGGAACATAGTAATACTTTCATTTTACATAAGTGCATACATACCTATTAGCATGCTCTCTTTTTCTATATTGCAGCAAAGATAAGTTTCTTTAAAATGCAATTTACGCACATAGACTAGAAAACAAATAAGGACCAATAAAGCAACATGATCATTACATGGTAGGGAAAGAAATGTATACATGATTGAAGATATTGCACTAAAAATGACAAGTTTTTGGTGAGGCTGGTTGATTAATAAAACTGCGCATGTGATGCATGTAGATCACACTGATATGGTAATATTAAGCTCATGCCCCTGTTACAAAGCTCCTGCTCTATGTTATTAGTGTAGTTCTTTAAATAAGCTTTATTTGCTACACATAATAAAAATATGCTGTGGAGACCTGGAATATATATCAAACTGTAAACATGCTGTAATATAAGTGATAAGTGAAGGTCAATGTAAGACAACTTTATGCTGGATGCTACTGCATCATGCTATACATACTGGCTCTCAGAGGTCTTACAGCAACTCTGCAAGAATTCTATTTAAAAATTCCTGAAATTATGTTAATTTTCAGGAATAAAATAAAGCACCTTCAAGTACAAATGAAAAGTATGACTATCAATCATAACAGCTGCAGTCATGCTAAACTATCATACCAAAAAATATTTTCAATATAAAAGAGGAAAAAATTTAACACTTTTGGCACTGGTTGAAGTACCAGATTACCACTGTGCAGTCATTACCTAGTGAGGCCTAATATCAATTTATTACTCCTCCTTTCGCTACACTGCTTTCCATTTGGATCACTGTCAGCACTGTCTTTTGTCATTCATTCTTACACACATTCTTCTTTCACATTTTAAAATTATAATTCTGCAGTTAAAAACAAAGATTATGACATGTTTACTATGCTCCCCGAGTTTCATACAAATTCATTCAAATACCATTTTCCACACGTATTCATTTTTATCCCTGTTCACAGAAACGTTCAATTCAGAAATGAATCTATCCAAAGAAGATGAAAGTATCTTGCACTCATTCTCTGACTAGCTAGCCATGCTGATTAAGATGAACATGTCATTACTGAAGTAGCATAATAATGCAATGACTCAAGATGAAATATCAATACCTCCCACAAATGCTTCAATATTGCTAGGCCCATGATGTTAACATTCCATAAAAACACACATGTAAAACACATACATTACTTTCCTGACTTATTTAAAATTTCAAATAGGCCATCCAAATTCAAATTATATTTCCAAGCATTCTTCAACCTTGTCACAACCAGCATAAACACCCTGTTCCTATTCTGCGGTGCATGCAGGCATCTGATGAGAAAACTGGCCAGCCATGTCAGGTCAGCTTTAGTTGGTGTTGCTGAAAAGACTGACCTATTTCGAATACTGCTCCCACCAGCTATGTTCTTAGAACATGAAGCCATTTATATGTCCTTTACGACGGTGGTCGTCTCACATGTTGTAAGCCACATAGATAGGGTCCAACTGATCTGCAAGGAAGCCATCACGAAGATGCATTCGCTGCTTCTCTCCACGCGAGTTGATGGGCACTACTCCAGGATCAACAACTACCACTACACCCACTATGAGGTGATGCTCTTCCAGAACAGTGTTTGTAACTAGTGGTACCAGATCTAAGGCTTCGTTTTCATTTCCATCCAGCTCTACCACCACAACCAGCAGATTCGTCCACGTGAACACAGCACTATAAAAAAAAAATATAAAATCATTTTTAAACAGAAAATATGTTAAGAGGGCTAGACAGCAGAAAAATATGCAAAAAATAAGTTAAGGCCCAAATCTGTAATCTGAAAGTATTATATTCTACCTCACATTGAAATCTCAATTGGGGTGATTTACCTAGATTAAGATTTTTTTCAAGAGTTTTCCCTCAGAAGGAACATAAATGTTAGGTAACTTTAAACTCTTTGGGCCCAGGGTTGATTTGAGCAACTTTTACCCATTTCATTCATTCTACTCTGTTAAAGAACATTAAAATATATCCCATTATAGAGACATCTTAAGATTGAACAAGGGGAAGGTTGGTCACCAAGTGCACAATGAAATTACAACCTTTACTATTTTTCAACAATTTTCTCAGCACATTTATCCCACTGTGGCAGGAATTTAGAACCCCAACTTCTAGGAGTATAGCTATTTGTGCATCACTGATTGCATTTCTTTATCAGAATTGAAATGTTGGTTGCACTGCGCCAAACAAATGAAAGTTTGAGGTGCCAGGGCAAAATCAAACCAAATTTTACTATTTTGCTGTGGACAGAAAATATTACAAAGAGACAAGCATTGTCATGAACAATATATGTCATATTGTCAAATGCAATAGCACAACTTTGCCAAAGTTATTTCATAGAAATCATACACATTTCACAATGCCTTTGTGAGAAATTCCACCAACAGAAGTCTATGTATATTCCAGAACATGGTCACAAGGACTTTTTTTTTTTGCAGATAGTATTGTTTTGAATTTTTTCTTTGCTAGCTAATTAGAATGTTTCCACTCCAATGACACCTGTATTGTTTCAATATTAGCTATATCTAGGACTCTTCACCAGTAGCAGTTATTTCCACTTCTGTAGCTAAACACTCAAATGGAACATCTACAAGGGTCCAAACCTGGCATTTATAATTAATGTTCTTTCACAAAATCCTTGTGTGGACAGACTCAAATTCAATGCCACATCTGGGCTTTGAACCACTGATCTTCCAGTTTTCATCTAGTTGCTGTAACCACCTGAGTTACAATCCCAACCTTACATAAAATTCTCCAATTGGCTCTTCATTTTTTATGGTAAACCACAAAATAAGCTCACATTCATTTTGAGATGACATACATAATACTTGGTTGTAAAAGATACTCATACCTTAGTAATAGCTAATGTTTCTGAAGAACCATTGCAAAACATATTTATATTGAGAACCGCAATAGCAACTTACAATGTTGTGTTCCAGGCTAAGTCAATGAATGGCAAGCTGAATTTAGGACAAGATTGGAAAGGTAGAATCAGACAAAAAATTTAATGTCATAGCCAGGATTTGCACTAAATATCTTCCAGTCTCCTTCTGGCTACTGTGAGCTACTGGCCGGAAATTGGAGGCTGTGTGGTTCAAATCCTGACAGTGGCTTTGAAGTTTTCAGTCTGGTTCTACCTATCCAACATGCCATCACTTGCTCACCTTTCAGTATTCAACAGGCACTAACAAAAATTTGGTACTTCTTCATGGACAATAGTATACAAAATACTGCAAGAAATGTTGAATAACTCTGAGAAAGACCATAGATGGGCTTTCTGGTCATTTAGAATTGCATTCTCAATGGCTGAGAGTTAAACTGTTGCTGACTCAGCAACATGGCAAGTCATGATGTTAGCTAAAGTCCAAATACCTCTCCCCATATGTGCCCAATATTTCACTTGGATTTTATCCTTTCATTCACCTCTTTGTTCTTCATAAGTTGACAAAATCAAAATGATATGCATACCAATCATTCTTCTATTGCAAGAGCTATATTTAATCAAACATATTATGCCTCTAGTGCAGGTATGGGTATAGTGCAGGTCATTTGAGGAGGGAGAGTGATGGAGGGGGTGCTGTCAAGCAATGTAGCTTCCCCTATATTGCAGCAGTTGCATAATGCACTTCTTAGTTTTGAAGTCAGAAATACCTATTTATAACTGAACAATAAAATAAAATACTTTATTCATCATTAATCATACAATGAGGATTTGAAACTCAAAGTATTACATACTTCTTATCAAATTGAAGAAATAAACGTAATAAAGTTTAAAAACAAAAAAACAGGAAAAATGAACAAGCAATTTTCAATTCTTAAAGAGTTTTTACAGGAAATATCATATTGCTTGAATTGACAGCCTTACTAATTGGAATCACGGTATGCAATGCCAAGCTTTTTGTATAATTTTGCAGAAAATGGACATTAAATAATTAATTTATTCTTATATACAAATTTGTATGTGTTTAGGGAACATTTCAGATAAGTTTAAGATTATAGTTATTTTCAGATTGAGTTTTATATAGTTGCAACTGTGTGAACAAACATTTGTTGCTATTGATTATAATTTCAATTGTGTGTTTATATCCCTTTTTGTTTAGTATGTCTCAAACTGCAATAAGCTGAATTTAATAATAATAATAATAATAATAATAATAATAATAATAATAACAACTTCTGGATATCTGCAAATCTATATAATATACTACAATATCTTTGTATACTATTAAATATGAAGCAGCCCAAATACTGGCAAGGGCTGGAGAAAATGTTTAAAAGAAGCCAGAATCCTGCAACTTCTCGCATTCATTGTCTATGACAAACAAAAGTCACCCTCTATTCAGAGCTCACAGGTGTGAGGCAAGAAGCAATAGTGTAGAGCAATAAAGATTAACAAGAGTTTGTCAGGAAGCGTTTTTACTGTGTAATACGTTGTGAAGTGTTACTAGGTTTTTTATTTTGCATTTTATGTAAATATTTAGTTATGAGGAGAAGCTAGGAAACACAATACTGGTAAACTAAGAAAAATACAAAATAATAATGGTTAGCAAGGCAATAAAGAAACCACTAAGGCCACTGGGCATTAGAAACTGTAGTGTATAGAATAAAAAAGGAACAAATGAAAGAGCCTCCAAATACCTACTCTACCAATATAAACACACAACTCTCTAAGTTAATACAATATGATGGAATAAGCAAAGCATTGTGTGGCCCATCATTCATTTTTTTCTGTTTGAAATCATTCTATCCATAATGATAAAAAAATTTTCAACGGTAAACAGTGATGATACCTTACCAACTTAAAGCTTTTATCATTTTCTATCTTCATATTTGCTTTATAATATAATTTGTATGTTGTAAAACTATATTTTTAAGTACTAAAAGTACAAAACAGAGATATATAATGCAAGTAAAAACTGTCTTACAATAGCCTTTTAATAGTAGTGCAATATTTCATTACTTGGTTATATATAATTCTCAAGATGACATTAGAATTGTATACCGATTGCAGCTGGGTACCAAAGCTGTGAGCAAATGTAGTACATGTGACAAAAGTTCACTCCATTTAGATGGTACTGTCTTTTAAGCGTGAAATGTGCTTTAACACATTGAAACTCAGGCATTTCTTTAGTTGGAGCACCAAGAAAACCAGGGTTTTTAAGCCTACTTTGAGTTATTATTTACAGTACATCAATAAAATCTGCAAAAAGTATTGGGGCAATTTAAAAGTATGCTATTCAAGGATTTCTCAAAGAGTAAAAAAATAGTCATAACTTCCGTGTTAATATTTTATTTTAAATTTACAAGTGTCAAATATGAGTTTGAAAAAATCTGCGTAAAGCTGCTTACACTATATTTATTGAAAGTTCAAAAAACTCTCCCTCGGAATCAGAATTTTCCAGACCTTCATTTGCATATTGAATTTCTGCTTCAGTTCAAAGAAATTGAGGAAAATGCAGCATTTTAACATTTAAGAACACAAAACATAACAAACAGAAGGAAAATGGCGGACTACCCAAGAGCAGCCAATATTACTAACTCTTCTAAATTTTCTAATAGTTTACCAAAGCAAGGACAGATGGCAGCAAAAATCAGACAATTAAATGATAACTGATTATGTTCTTTGCCGCATAGGCCAAGACCGAGTTAAGGACGTGGAATTGAATTAAAAGCGTTAGAAATACCAGCCCGAGCTATACTCAGACTTGGGCTTCAATGTGTTAATAAAACTTACCATTCTGCTATTTTCTTGTGACATCGCATTACACTGTTCTCTATGTCAATGGGATGGTATCTCATTCCCCTCAGCATAACCGTTTCATCCAAAGCTCCCACCACAAACACTGCATCATGTAATTCTGAAAACAAAGATCCTCATTAAACCATGTTGCATTTCTTTTAAATAACCACTAGTAATACACTAACTCATGTCTGCAACAAAACTTAATACATTTTTGTTCAGAATTAATGAATGGATACATGTTACAATTTGCTGTATATATTTAAATAAATACTGTACATTAATTAAATATGTTTCACAACCAATAAATGAAAAAAAAATACTTGCACTTGATAAGTAATAATGATATCTAACACAGAAGGGTAATCAATATAGCTTCACTAAGTTTCCAAGATTAAGTTCATGTAGGTTAGTATTGGTTTCAGAAGCAATATTGACAAAAATATCAATGTTGAATATCAATTTAAAACTCTTAATACTGCTTCTAAAACAATAAGACTACATTCAAATCATTTGGATACTATGATGTAAACTAAGAATGACTAAAAAGAAACCGGAAAAAATTTGTATATTCATGTCGCTGAAATTCTTGAATAAGTCTTAAAAGTTTCTGAATAAGATGACAAGTTCTCAAGTAAATGGGATGGGGGGGGGATATTGTGCAGTAAAACCATTACAAGTTAAAAGGTATTATGTTGAGATTTTTACAAGCTATTTGCTCTTAAAGAGAAATTTGTGAATGCCATATTTTTTATCTAACTGATGTTTGCATATTTAGATGGTGTTAATTTCAAAGCATATCTTTCATGAAATTATCCAAGACTGGAAACAGTTTAAGCCCTCTATTTACAATTTTGAGTGTTCCAGCAAAAAGCAGATACTGAAAATGGAATGAAAATGCCAATTTCTAAAATATGTTTACTTTTGTTTCTTTCCCTTTGTTTAACTAAACAAATGTTGCTGTTAAGACCTGCAGTTAGAACTGAAGGAAGATAAATGCCAATGATATTAATCTGTTGCAATATTAAGCTTTTATCAATACAAATTCATGTATACAAATAATCACAGTGACACTAACTATTATGAAGCTCAAGCTGTTCAATAAGCAGCTTTAGTCTATGAGTAGATTGAACAAACTTTTAAAACTTTTTCCCATTGCTAATGGACATAAATTTTAAAACATTCATAAGCACAAAACTATCTTTTGGTATACAAAAGCACTTTTCTATGGTGGTCCACTTTTTTTTTTTTTTGAAACTTTACAAATTTTCTAGGTCTCTATCTACCTATAATGATCAGCAGTAATGCAAATAACAGGTCATAACAGTAGCTGGGAAATGAATAACAAAACTGTTAAACCAGAAACAAGCACTAGAAAAATATAAACCTGGGGAATTAACTGAACATCCCACAATGTTAACTGCTCGAACAAGCACTATGTAGGCATTAGCAAGGCCACGTGCATGATCTATTACATTAACAATAAACTTGGAATAAGAGAGATTGACTGAATAGGAGGCGAGAGGCAAGAGGGAGAAAATTGTCCAATTCTATAAATACATAATTCTAAATATGATGTACACCTATTAGAACAATATTCCATTTAGTAGAATTTCATTACTGGCGAGTTTTGAGCTGAATACAAAATGTGCAGCTGCCGATGTTCTCATCAATCCTAGATGTCAATGACATTGTCAGTATCATAACAAATTTCAATTTCACAGGTTTTTATGATGGCTGCAAACCTACATTAATCACTATATCCAAAGTTTGTTCTCTATTTCTTACATTTCGAATTATTACATATTTACAGTACAGGATGACTGATTCTTGGTTTGAGAATGTTTCTAATATATACATTTCTAATTAACAAGAAAAAAAAAAAAATTGTAACATTAAAATAACGTTGTAAATGTTAGCAGAGATTTTTTAATGCATATTTTGTTGTTGATGCAAACTGTTTATTTTAATGAGCTATACTTTGTACCTTAGTAAGTTTGTTTTTTTGTTATGGTATTGCATTTATTTAAAATTTAACAAGAATGAAGGAAGCTCACAAGGCATTTGTAGATAAATCAAAACATACATTTCATATCATAACTCACGAAAATTATTCAAATGTGTATTTTTATAAGAAAAAAAAAACTAATAGAAAAAAGGCAAAAATAACCTCAGTTTTTTGATTCAAGGAACCTCTTTATACATGTTTTCCAGTATGAAATGATGCAATATTCAATATATTTTGCCCCACCCTCCTTCACAATGCTTCCCTGTACAGTCTCATCAACCAATGGTTACCTAATTTCACTGCACATGATTGCACCATTTTTGAGGTAGTGGCATCCAGCTGGTGGTATCCATAACTCAGATGGTAAGACCTATAGTTTTTACCATTAACTCCAAACCATGTTGGGCCATGAGGATATTTCATATTAGCTAGTCGCAACTGAAGGTTTGGATAGAGCCAACTTAAAAATTCCACCTGAGAGCCAGGAATCGAACAACGAACTGTGAGCACGAAAGCTGCCAACAAACCATTGAGCTTCCCAGGCACCCCAGTTCTCTTTAAATAAATGCACTAATAACCTTTTTGTTAAATAATTTTTGACATAATGACATCTATAGAGCTACACAGCAGTTTTCAATGAACAATTTATTATTCCTCTCTTAGGACAAAAACCGAAGAGTTTAATTATGAATGGAAACTAAAGTTCAAAGCTTATTAAATCTTATATATTTGCTATGATTATTATTTTCACCACTATTAATAGGATGTTCAGAAGCATCAGGAATGACAATAAACTCATCCATTCCTATTCTACATTCTGCTTTGTATTCATGAACCCTTACATAAAGCAAAAAACAATGATAACCATAAGGGACCCAATAAATAACAGTTTAAAGAAATGTAAACTATGTATATTTATTAACCAGTCCAATGCTTTTAATTTCCTGAAGAAAATATGCCTCTAAACTTATACAAGTGCATTATAGAAAATTACTAATATCACCTAATCTGTAAACAATTACAGCTTCAAGGTATTGTGCACTATGTCTCAGAGCAGTGTTGGTTGTTTAAAATCAGCATTTCTAAACAGCTTTTATTGCTGAAGAAATCTGGATACTAAACATTCTGTAAAATTTTGAAAGAAAATGTGCCTTATTTATGAGAAGAAATGTGCATTTTATTTGAACAACATTCCAAGTAACAAAGGAAAAAAATACTTATATTTACAACAAACTTACCTTATATATTCCAAAACTGTAGACTTATTGGCATGCATTTCAGTACAGTAAGAACATAACAATTATATGGCAAGTGCAGGTTTAAAAGCAACTCAAAATTTGAGACATGTAAATACATTTTTGAATCTGCCATTGCATCTTTTATCTCAGATTTTGCAAGAAGCTCTGAAGGTACATATTTACTTAAGTTATCACTGCAAAAAACTTTGCACATATTGAATTTCTTCATGCTTTATTGGTTAACTTTTGCAAATTATTTTAATATTTATAAAATTAGCAGCTTTGTGCCAAATCTTACCTTTGCCAAATCAAAGGATTTTTTTCTTTCTATATAGCACTATGTACAATGAGAATGCATCATATTCCACTAAAAAATTTACCAAGATTTCACCAGAAATGCACATTATGAGATCCCCTGAATCCCAAAAAGCATTTTTAAAAAAAGATGTGTGTGTGCCCGTGCAAGCGCAACAGCTCAAAAACAAAAGTTTGGTTAAATACCAAACTTGGTATGTATACAAGTTCAGTATCTTCCAAGAATGCTACACACAGATTTTCAAGAAACTCTACCCACCTCTAACTACCTTTTACATGGATGATTTTTTTTTTTAAATCTTGATTTTCTCAAAAATGGTTTTAATGATTTTGATTAAACTGCCATATTTTCAAGACATTTTCATGACAAATGAAATATATATCTTGAATTTTCTGGGAATAACATCTGAAGACCTCTTCATTCTGGACGAATGTTGTATAACTCAAACCGTTAGAGAAGAAAAAACTTGCTGTACACAAAATGTAGATCTCATTAAAACACATAATTTATATCATGATATATATCATTTTTTTTTTGTGTGAAGTTGACCATGTCCGAGATATTCCTTGTTATTGGTTTCAATTTAAACTACTTAAATGTTTCTTAAGTGGGAACTCAACGTTCGTTTCATAACCAAATATCTATTGTTTTAAAAGATGCGACTATAGTTTTAGCCTAGAGTATTCTCTTATTTTCCTTCTATTTACAAGGAAGGAAGTAATAAGACCATTTCTGCTAATTTTTATCATGGCATGATATAGATAAAATAATAATCTTTTGTACAGAAAGTTTGTTTATGGAACTACTAGAGAATGGCATGTGAATGGAACACACCAGATTTTTCTATGTCTAACGTTGCTGTCATTCAAGGTTTTCTCCCTTGGCATGATAGGGGTTTAATGGTTTCTGTGGTTATAAGGTGCCTTGTACAGAGTGAGCAGAATTTGGGAACATTATGCCACATTAACTAAGCAGGAAATTGCAAGGAAATGTAACATATAACTGTGAGAATGGTGGACAGATATGCTGACATGGAAATAGGACCAGGAGGTAAAATCTGCAAATATAAGTTTGAAGAAGTTTCAGCTATCGCAACAATAGGCTCTTTAGCTTTTCAATGCAAGAACTAATCAGTTGTAGCTTTTCTTTCAATGAATCATCAACTCTTACTTTTTTCTCTCACTTTGTAGAAGCTTTTATCACAAAACCATAAGCAAGAAGTTTGTTTACTACACACAACAATCTCTAAGGCAATTATTTCCATGAAATGACATATTCTTTAATGTATTACATGAATCATGTTAGGCTTGCAATTTATTTTTAAAACTTAAACTTAATTACTTGCTTACTCTTCCATTTACACCATATTCTCATTTAATACTTTTTTTTTTTTTTTTTTTGGTGTGATGTAAATGTCATTTCAGCTGCAGCTGCATGCAGCACCACTGCCAATGCTTTTTACTTTTATTGCATAAATAATATAATTTACAAACACCTCAGCCTTAAACCCTCAAATAAAGGTAAATATTTTCTTTCTTACTCATATATACATAACTAGAAACTCCAATATTGGTTAAGTTTCACAACAATATCTTTAACTCCTGCAGGCACAATAGACAAATGTGGTTAGGAAATGCAAGTATTGGTTTACTTGTGTTTGATCAACGTTATAATAGTAGCCCAAAACTCTAGCATTATAAAATAACATATGTGAGGGAAATATTGGAAGGTACCACAAAGCAATACAAGCTATTCATTGTTTATAATGAAAGTGTAGGTTCAATAACCTTTTGGAGCAGAGGATTTAACAGTTTAATAAATATGAATATGCTTGGTTAAAGAAAAGTCGTACCAAACTATTTACACAAATAATCTAAAGAATTGCAAGAAGAAACTCCAGTTTAAACCAGTGAATACACTCTTAAATGGACTGCAGTCCAAATGCTTCATGAGCAGGACAGACATGAAAAATAATTTAGAAGATGGGGTAAACAATCCTGATATCATTTCAGAGAAAATACATTTTATTTTCCAACCAATGGAATGCAGAGCACAATTACTTACAACTTCATTGCACTGAACTTCTGTTGTACCACTTTGGACTGTATAAACTTTACACAGGAAGCAAGCGATCTATCAACAATGAAGAAGTGAGAGAGTTATTACACTTGTTTGTTCCTCTTGCGGCCTTTTACATACAGAGCATGTTCTGTGGGGCCTCCTCTGCTGCCAAACATGTGATGCATGTCAAGAGTGATAACTAGATCAAAAAGTGTAATAGTTGACTCACTCCTGTTTTCATTCAAAACATGAGAAATTATTCCAAATCTTGGGAGAATTAAAAATTAAACTCCGAATGATCAAACAAAAATAATAAACAAATAATAAGTAACAAAATATTAAAGGTTGTAATAGTTTGCTTCATTAAATCCATATGAGAATTTAATGGAGGACACATACTTGCAGGAATATTAATTTTAACTAATTCACTTTTATCAATACCTTATTGCCAGAATTATTTTGCTACAAAATGCCACTCTATGTGCTATATAATCCCTATATCAACTGCATATCCATTTCATAGGCAACAGAAGCTATTTGAATGCCCATGATTGCTAAAGCAAGACATATCATTCACTCAGAGCCAAATGTTGCAAGTTTGAATCTCAGTATCTGCAGGCAAATGTGCATAAGATAAAGGATGGGGAGGACCCATGTAAAAGAACCTCAAGCCTGTAAAAAGGCCTATGAGCAAAATTAATTCAAGCCCAACATAGAATGGGAAGCTAAGAGCCATAGCAGATAAGCACTCAATTTTTCTCCATGTAAATTAACCAATGTGATAGTATGGTCAGATGCTGAAGAGATATTTTACTACAGTTCCATGGATTTTGCATTTTATTTTTTATGAATATAAAAAAATTGAAAAAAAAATGTAATATTTTACAATATAAGACTATAAATAATCATTTTACTGTTTAAGGTAGGTGTAATATAACATTAAAAAACAAAGCCACTAAAAAAATCTAAAAGCTTAAATTTAATTTATATAAAGATTAATTGCAAGTTCCCATTACTAATACAGTTGGAGTGATACTGTCATTAGTTAAGAACAAGGGTGGTGAGGCAGGTTTCTAAATGGAGATGTAGACATTAAATGTTGTATCAATCATTCAATGAGATTATAAGAACTTAATTTCCCATTACTTTAAAACACTACAATTTTTTACAATAAAGCAGTTTTAGTCATCAAGAACTACAAGTAGAATTTAGAAGCATTATATAGGAGTGCAAAATTATGCAGAATTTTATACAAAAGTCCAAGAAATGTATACCAAAGCATGGTATTAGCAAGTGGTATTCATTCAAGTTTAGTTTGATTACATCATGTGTATCTTCTTCACTTCAGAGGTGGCTAGCCTTAATGTATTAGATAGATACTTTATTTCACTGCTTAGGGCATGACCTGGTGGAAGCTTGTTAGTGTAATAATACAATAAGATTAAACTAAATAAGTAATAATAATATTGGTAATATTTACTATACTGAATGTAAATCCCTCTTCTTTAGTCTCTTTTTAAAATTATTTACACTTTAAGGCAAAGTCTCCAGTTACTCTGCAGGTATTTTGTTCCAGTCCTAAATTGTTCTAATTACAAAGGAAAATTTACTTATGTCAGTTTTATGTTCTCTATTTCTTATTTTTTTTTAGGGATAATTTCTTCCACAATATAATGCTATTAATAACCACTTGGTTATAGCTTTCCATGCAGATTCTCCCTTATAGGCTCTAAAAATTGTCTTGCTCAATGTCTACATTTTTCTAGGATTTCCCAGGAAGTAGCAGTGCTAGCATGATTTTGAATCATTTTCCTCTGTCTACAAATTTAGCTACTCTGTTCTGAACTCTCTTGAGTGCTAGTTTTTGCCCAACCCAATACAGATCCCAGCATGTACCACTTTATTCTAAAATTGGTTGAACTAAAGATGTGTATGCTAAATTTCTGCATTTCAATATCCCCATTATAAATGCAAGGTTTTCCACGCCTTCCCAGTGACTGAGTTTACATGTTCCCCACTCCAATCTTTCATTTAGTATTACCCCTAGATATCTGTGCTATTTACCCTGGATATTTTCTTATTGCCTAATTTATACATTACGTTTTCTGCTATTCTTGCCTTGAAAATATAATTGTTTTACATATATTTGGATTTACCTCCACTTGATTAGATTATGCTCAGAGTTGAATTTTGTTTAAATCTTCTTGTAAACCTTTAATGTCACATTCACTTTAATATTTCTATAAATTATACAATCATCCACAAATAGGTGAATCTGAGATGTTATCCCTTCCCGTAAATCATTTTGTATGCTAAGAAAAGCGAAGGCCTAATTGTGCTTTCCTGGAGAACATCAGAGGTTACATCGGAATGGAATGATATTTTATTTCCCACCCACATTCTTTGGGTTCGTCCACCCAAGAATTCCTGAATCCAAGTTATCACCCTACTGTCTATTTGCATATTACAAAGTTTTCCCATAAATCGTACATGAAGTCCAAAGTCAAACGCTTTAGAAAAATCAATAACTATTTTATGTACTTAACGCCCACGTCAAGTGTATCAGCTACATCCTGACAAACAGCTTCTAGTTGAATCTCACAAGATTGTTCTTTCTGGAAACCATGTTAGCCTTCAAAGAGCCCATGTGTTTTATCCCATTCTCGTCTTAAATATTGTGCTATAAGATGCTCAACTTGTTTGCTTACTATGATGTCAAACTAACCGGCCTATAGTTTGCCACATTTGTTCAATCTCCTGCTTTATAAATAGGCACAACTATAGACTGCTTCCAATCTTGCAGTATGTTTTCGTTATTTACTATTACTTCAAATGCTACTTCAGTATGTATGGCACAATTATCTCCCTTCCAATCTTAAGAAACTCTCCTGGCCTGACCGATTTCTGTTTTTCTAATTTAGTTAATTGCCTTTGACTGTCGCTTGGTTTCAGGATCATAGAGGGCCCTTCTGTTCTTTTAATACTGGCATTGCAATTTACTTGAAAAATTGAAGCAAAAGTTGCGTAAACACTTCTGCTTTTAACAATGATTAGGCATTAGTATACTTTCCATTCTTAATTTCTGGAATAATTTCTGTGTTTCCCCTGTGCCTTCCCACAAATTTAAAAAACTGCTGCCAACTATTCCTGTCAGACAAGAGAATACTTTTTAACAAATGTTCTTCCACGGTAATCTTTTCTACTAGAAGTTTGTTTGACAAAACTCAGAATTTATTTGCATGATGACTACTAACTTGACGTGAACTACTGCTCTCCTGACTTGTTTCTTTAGCTGTTTTACTGTTTTATTGTAGTATTCTGGGTGAGCAATTTCAGTTAACATTTTATAGGGCTTCCATGGCAAGTGTTTTACAATTCTGCCATATTTCTTCTATTGAGGTTTCAGTTCAGGACTACAGCAAAGATTTTTCATTTAAGAATTTTTGTAGCCTTAGAATTTCTCCTTTATAATATTGCTCCATTTCATCCACATGAATTTGGTACATATGGCACTATGGCACACTGTTGATCTTTAGGAAATATATTTTACATATTACCTAGTGTGATGTTTTCAACAAATTTAAATTAATATTAATTCCATATATCCCCAACATTTAAGGGATATAAAATGATGTCATCCTTTACTCAGAATTTGATGATAAAATCATTCTTCTTCTTGCTTATCAGGATTTAGAGACTAGATCATCTTGATTTTTGAGAATTTCAAATACAGTTAAGTGATGAATGTTAATTAAGTCATCTTTACCATATAAAATGCATTGTGGCAAAGACATTAAGCCAATCTTGATCAAATATCCACTCAGACAACCACGGCCTGTGATTAATCTGCACATTGCAATGGATGATTTTCTTCGTAGATCTGGAATAGTTTTAAGCTGATTTTGGAGATCCTTCCAATTAAGTTTTCATAGGAAATAAGATATTTGTTATAATTGGTTGTGAAAATGCTTTTAATTAATCTTCTAACTGTTTCATAGGGGATATTTTGTTTCGTTTTTTGAACAACTTTGGAACCCTTCTTGGCCAACTTATCCACTCACTCATCATCAGAAATTCCACATTGGGGTGTAATCCATTGGAAAACTATACATTTAAATTTTGGAGAGTTTAATCATATTATGAATTTCATTTATTTTTTCCATTTTAGGCCCAGTCAGTTGAATTATAGCCTAAATAGCTGCTTTGGTATCTCATAAGAAAACTATGTTGGGAAGCTTGTTTGTCCAGGTGAATAAATTTTGTTTGTGAAATAATTTCGTAGTTTGTGAAATAATTTCCAACATCTAACAGAAAGAAAAGAATTTACAGGGAGCTCCTGCTCCAACTTCTTGGTTATAAACAGAGCCATCTGTATATATTTGAGTCCATTCATCATCCAGACATCTTGCATATCTTTTTAATAGAATGTAGTTAACCCCTTTTTCAGGAACAGGTAATATACCTCTGCTCATGCTGCAAATAATTATACAATGAAAGAAATTTACTAAGTGTTATTACTACACAATTTATCTGCCTGCTATTTCTTGGATAAATTCATAGAAAAAAGTACTGCAAACCATGAAGTAAGCATACCAAGTAACTCTGTAGAGCCATATTTGGGATACAGCTACTAATAACATTTTACCATTCCCAGGGCTAAAAGAAAAAAAGAAAGAAATTTCATTATACCTTTAATTTCACTATCATCCTGTTTTATGCAGTTAAGCCATGTGTTGCATCAAATAGGAAAGTACACATTTTCCAAAATTTATGATTGCATCGTATTTTTATGAGACTAAAATTCCAAAAATATGGCATCTTTTGAAGACTGATCAGTGACATATTTAGGTAGTACCAAAATATACAGCACTGAACCAAGAGTTTAAGAATCTTAACTAACCAGAATAACTCTTTAGCTGTAGAATGACATTTTTCTATAAATTTCCATTTCCATAAGTTGGGAAAGTACATTCGAAATCATTCTGTGAAGCAGAAAAGTATCACTTCTATGTATTTGCATTAGGGATTAAATGGACCAAATTGTCCATAGATGAAAAAACCCTGGCTTAAGCTGGAGTAGGTTCATTATTTCTGTCACCAGCTGCTGCTACTTATCACATACTTGCCAGTTACACAGATAAAGTCCTTATATACTTCATTCAAATCATATTCAAACTCAGTAATAACATACATGTGCAACAAAAGAGAAAAGTTAAACAAAACAGTTTTAAAAAGAATAATTGATTCATCATTTCAGAACAGACTTAAATAAAAGATCTTTGAAACCAGAGCTATGGAAATTCATGCTTTTTTGTTGTTGTTGTTGTTGTGGTATCTGTGAATACAGAAAGGGTAGGCTGGGTGTAACAAAATTTTGGGATAGATTAAAAGTGCAGTGCTGTGAGAAATCCATGGATGCCTGGCAGTGGTGGACACTATGCTCACTTGAGTTACAGATTAACAACCAATGTGTTCTGAAATTAAGTGAACTTCTTTCTGCTTTAACAAACAAATGTTGGTACTTTAATCAGTACCTTCATTCATCATTACAGTTTACTGTCATCAACATTAATTCTTCATTAAATGGAGCAGCTGGCTACACTAGGAACACACTTGAAAGTATTTCCCTTAGGAGAGACTAAATGGTAAAAATTTCCAAACAAAATTACATTTTTAGTTTTTTGTACTGTCTTATTAATTGGAATTTCCTATTTAATTTTATGTATGTTTTATAATTTTAAGTGCAATAATTATACCTTATACATATTATTAAAAATGGTACTGCATTGGCAACTTTGTATTGTGCATTCTGCACCATTTCAAATGTATTTTGCGCACACCTTTTCTTGGGCTCTAGTTTTAAGAGGAAACAAAAGCCAGGTGAAGAAGAGAGGATCTAATAGTGTTGTAAACCAAAGAAGGTTTCTTACTTTGAGGACTTTGTTATTATGGTGAATAGGTTATCTAATTACCACAAACTAATTGAATTATTAAATGAAACAAAGCACATGTGCATATGCGTTAACTGTGTGATCTACAGAAAGAATAAAATCTTAGCATTGAGCTAATACATATCAGTGTATATGGTGCATTTCATGTCTAAATGTTGCTCTGCTTCCAAAATTACACAAAATCTACCAAATAAAGACTAGGGAGCAGAGCGCCCAAGTAAATGCCTGCGCATAACAACTTGTACCCAATCTTTAGGAGAAATTTTACTCTACAAATCTGTGCTATTGTTAAGTACAGCAGCTTCAGTGTGCTTAAGCTATGTGGTTTTATTCTTTGTAAACAATGCAACTTTGTTATCTTCATTTCTACTTTGAACAGCTTTTTCTGAAAATGACATTTTCTGGTATAAATAACCTGTTGTCCCTCAGCACTACTGAAAACAGCTATATTACCATTTTAGGATGATAAAAAAAACCTCTGAATGCCACTGTGGTTCTACTTTAATTTAATAACATGGTTGGTTATTTTTGGATTTTTATTTTTAAAAAATATAACTGTTTAATAAACTTTCCCTGATGGGCATTTAAAACCCTGAACAGTCTGAGAATGGATACCTAATAAGAAGTGCAAGACATAATAATGCTTCTTAAATACACATATTTATTACAATATTTGAAATAAAGGTTTAAAGCTCAATAAAGACAGTTTATACCCAGAGTATCAAAAATATAGAGACTATAAATATTTATATTATATATCAAAAAGAAAGATTCACATTTGTTTCTGTAGTAAGCTAAGTCATTCTGTGTGCTCATGTCGATTTTATTGTGCATACGAATGATAATCTCACCAAAGCATTTCTTTGGTTCAGGGTCTTCCGATTCAGTTAATAACAATACTATATTTATATGTTGGGTGGCAAACTTATTTAATATTGAATGCCATGTGTTGACTGAAGCAAAGCTACATAAAATATGAGGCAGACCAGAACACTTATTGTTTGTTTGCTAACAAGTCTTTATTAACATTAAGTGCAGCAATCCAAATGAATGATAATATAGATTTTTGCGTGATTTTTGCTATCTATTTTAAACTGATTCAGATGATGGAAAAAGCAAATGTCTCCCTGTCAATCTTATCCAGCTCAAGATGTTTTGTATGTCACTAATCACTATAAGTAAAAACTATTTTTTTTAATCAGCGAGTCAAAAGCAGTAGCCAAAAATACAGTATATAAAAAAAGAGAATATATTTTCAGCAAAGCAATATGAAGGGAATGGTTTTGTAAAGTTTCTCAGGCAGTTGAAGAGGAGTCTGTATTAAGTTTAGCAGTTCTACTAAAGATACAATGCATCTGTTGCTACTTGAAGTTGCCATTGCAGCAATAGGCACAGTGGATTTGCTATGATGAAAGAGGACATGCATCTCCATGCCAATAAGGAGCATAGAAAACTATATACAGTTAATCCATTATTCAAGGTAATTTTAGATCCCTTAGAATAATTTCTACCTAATTTGGTCTTATGCCTACAAAACTATACTGACTAGTGATCCACGTCCATTCACTTCTTAACTGCACTGGAATGTATGTGTGTTAAATCTAAAGTTAAATTGATTAAAATTAAGCATTAGGAGTATTTTTACTTTCTCTTGCATGTATGTAAATGTACATAGTAGAGGTGCTGTATTCTGTGCAAAAATTTAATACAGGGATGTTACCAGAAATGCATGTTTTAGGGTCCTCTGAATCCCAAAAAAGTATGTTTAGAAAAACATTCCTATACGTACATATATGTGTCTGTGGGCAGCATAACTTAAAAAAAAAAAGGTAGTTAAGTACTAAACTGGGTATTTAAGTTCAGTATCTTCCAAGGATGCGACATGATTTTTAGGAAAATCCCCCCACCCCCAACTACACTTTACAGGGAATATTTTTCAAAAATGTTGATTTTCTCAGAAATAATCTTGATTAAAATACCCATGTTTTTAAGATATTTCGATGGCAAGTAAATGTAAATCCTGAATTTACTGAGAATACTTTCTGAAGACCTCTTCATTCCAGAAGACTTGTATAAACTGCTAAGCCATAAGAAACATTAAACTTACTGCACAAAAAATGTATATCTCATTATAATACACAATTTATGATGTATACATTTTTTGTAGAGTTTCTGAGATGTTCAGTGCTATTGGTTTCAATTTTAAGCTACTAAAACTTTTCCCAAATAGGAAGTCACCATTCTTCTCGTTAATCTTTTGTTTACTCCTGGCAAGCAAAGAGGACCAAATTTCAATTGTTTCACATAGTCTTTTGAAGGATTTGACTATTACTGTAGCCTGGTGTATTTCTGTATTTCCCTTCTACTTACAAAGAAGCAAGTAATAAGACCAATTCTGTTAATGTTTATCTTGATTTGCATTAAGTATGTAAAAGAAGTATTTTTAAAGAAAAGTTTATTTACAAAACAGTTAAGAGGAAATACACATAATTTTTATGTAAATTATCATAGGATATGTGGGTATAAAGATGATAATTAGAGTTAAGCTCCTTTGGCATAAATAATTCTAGGTGATAATATACTAATATATATCCACACCAGTAGCAAGTTTTTTTAGCCTATTTGTTTATTGCTCCAAATTGTGTTCTCCTCCCTGGTTCTGCAGGAAGAAAATTCCAATTTTAAACTCATTTTCCTAAAATATTTGAGACATCCATTTCAAATGTTTATACTGTTTCAGAATTCTTTCTTTCTTTGTTTCTTATATATCTAAATGAATGTCATATATTTATACACAAGTGAGCATAGTAAGGGAGTGCTAAAAAGCATGTGCTGTGCCAGACCTGCGTGCGTGTGGGGAAGAGCAGACGACGGCTCTACGTCGTCCTCACCTCCGCTAGTGGCATCTGGTGGGAGCTGTCCTAATGCTGTTGTAGACCCTCCTAAAAGAGTAGTAGTGCCTGCAAGCTGGGAACCAACTCCTTGCTGTTGTCCTGAACATTCTGTGCGCCGCAGGAAGCCCAAATACCCAGTGCGGGCATAAACTTCGCCTGTGCTTCCAGTTACCAGTCGTGCATTGAAGTGGTCTGCATAATCACTTTCATCTCCGTAGATAGTGAAGTAGCCACTAGCATTGTGACTTGACTGTACCCAAATCTGCAAATTTAAAATTCTTTTGAGTAAGTGCTACAGTATATTTCTAAGAATGAAAGGGGAAGAAAAAAAATCTTCATTTAACTCAGGGGTTCCCAACTTTATCCTTTTAACCCCCCGCCCCCTCCCTTGAGATGTGGCAAGTCACTAGCCCTCGCTACCATTTTCAATTACTTGAAGGGAAAAATGTAAACTACAACAACATAACAAGCATTAATTTATATTTAGAGGAATTAGTAATAGTGATGTTAAAATTATATGATTATATTTTTAACACTAGCTCACTTGCACTTTTTATTTATGAAGGAGTTTTGGAAGCCACTGCTTCCACTTTAAACCTCATGGGTCCGATTGCTGTTGCTATTGCAGTTACAGTCTCCTCTCTGGCAGAGGAACAATTAATTTCTTCCCTAAGCTGTCAAGTTGTTAATTAGACTTTATTTTTTTCATGTTGTGGCCTGTCATGTTTTCTAGTAGTTTTGATTACAGATCTTAGTTATGGTTTTCTTTCTAAAAGTGAAATGCTACTGCTGATTTGTACTCTTACTTGAATTTAAGATTTTTCAAGTGTATTTTGGATCTGACTTTTAAACTTCTTTTGCTTTGTCCTATGTAAAATTTTTCACAGCTTGTACAGTTGATTTAATACATCCCAGATCAATTTCCTGGTGGAATCTCATCTTTTGTTGCTCAATTTGAACACTTAAAACCCCTTTACAAGAAAATTTATCTTTACTAAGAATACATTTTTGGATTATAGAATATTGCACATCTAAAATGCGGATATTTTTAATAATTTTATTTTTGAAGAAAAAAAAGAGAGAGAGAGACAAATGTATTTTTGTAAATTTTTAAGATTGTTCATATTGAAACAATTGTTGTAGTTAAATTGAACCTGGTTGGTGTTTCATATTATCTGCAGCATTTGCCTGATGTGAAATGACCAGACCTCTAAATGTCAATAATGCAGAAATAATTTATGAACATAAAAATTCAATTATCATCCTATACAAAGATTCAAAGTATAGGTTATGCAAGGGGGTCAGAGGGGGGAAGAAAATCCCTTTTGGACTTTAATTTGCTTAAAATTAAAGTTCCATGGTGGAAAAAAAAAATTAAAGAGAACAAAAAACAGACAAGTTATTCTGTACTTGCCTCTCCAAGGTGAGAGTCTCCACACTGCCCTTTGGTTTCTGGGTTGGCAATGATGACTTTAACTCCTGGTAGAAGTTTGCCAGATTCCATCAGACAAAGGGAATGTGGACTTCCTCGCTCTACTAGGGAAACTCTATCATTTCGAAGTGCCCGGAGATCCACATATACTGTTGAAGGCTCTGGACTTGAAGCACCCTGTGAATTTTGGACATGTATTTTATAAAGTCATTCCTCAATTACAAACTAAATGCTCTTCATTTCATTAACAATTACCAACTATTCAGGAAAACAGAATGAAAGACTTTTACAGTTAAAACATGGAACACAAAATTATATGATAATACCTGAAGACATATTGCCACATTAACACGACAGCCGAAGCTTGTTGATACTGCTCGAGGACTGAGTCCCAAAGCTGAGAACAATTTTGAGAAGCTTGTTGTGAGGGTAATCCTTGGACGCTCCTCTGCTACAACAACACATGTTCGCACACAGCCTAAATTCACACCTCGCTGTTTCAGCTGATTTACTGATGAGCCCAAGCCCTTTGTACACAGCTCCATCACGCCTATAAAATTAAATAATATTAACATGTAAATCTCACAAAAAAACAAATAAAAACTAAACTTCTAATTAAAAAAATAAAATTAATGAAAAGGTACACAGTAATCTATTAGGTTAAATAGAATTAATAGAATGGAAAAGAATGAAAAAAATACTAATCAATTTTAAGATTATTGGAATTTTTAATTGCAATTATTTATTTAACATTTGATTGTTGAAATCCAATAATTGAATTATTCTTCATGATGGAATTAATCATATGTAGATTTGATCTACATTAACGATCTGCCTCATTATATAAAAAGTGAATCTGATGTAAAAATTACTTTATTTGCTGATGATACAAGTATATTCATAAGTGGGAAGGACAGTATGAAGCTTGATTCAAACATATCAAGCACCATAAGCAAAGTTTCAAACTGGTTCAAAGTAAATAAACTAATAATCAATGAGGATAAAACTATAGCTGTCCAATTTCATAATAGAACCTTAAAGAATCAAGGACTGTCGAGCATTAAATTTGGATCAAAAATAATTCAACTAAACTCGAAAGCTAAATTTTTGAGTCTGTGGGTTGACCAATATCTCAGGTGGGACAAACATGTAGAGACATTGACAAATAAGTTAAGTAGAGTAGCACACTCTACTTAACTTATTTGTCAATGTCTCCACATGTTTGTCCCACCTGAGATATTGGTCACTTATCCTCTACCAATTAAAGTCTCGTGTTTCTAGTGAGGTATTAAAAACTTGCTATTATGCTTATTTTCACTCACTGTTGTTATATGGAATAAAGCTATGGGGAAATTCTAGTTATAGTAATGCAATATTTAAATTGCAAAAGAGTGTTGAGAATCATGTTGGGCATTCCCCCTAGAGAAAGCTGTACAGAGCATTTTAAGGAACTAAATATACTCACATTTCTAAGTCTGTACATAAAAGAAATGTTAATTCATGTTAAAAGTGGTTTGAGTGAATTAACAGCAAACTCGGACATACATGCGCACAATACTAGGAACAAAAACAAGCTGCACTTAAAGATCCAACAGAACTAAACTTTTTCAGAAATCATTCAAATATAGTGGCATAAAATTATTCAATCAACTTCCTGATCCGTTAAAAGGTATAAAGTCTGTTACCAAGTTTAAAAAGGAAATTCACAAATTCCTAAATCTCAATCAATTCTATTCGGTGGAAGAATATATGAGATACAGTGATAAGACCTGAGAGTCTGTATTTTTGAGTATTCTGTTAGTAAAAATGTAATAGTGGAAAATTGTGATTAATTGTATTTATTACAGTAATACTATTGTGTAAACATTGATAGTTGTAAATATTTGTATGCTTAATTGTGATGTTTACTTCAGCTGTTGTATATAAAAGATTCTTGTAATATTGTCTCAAAATTAAGTTTAATAATTGTGAACTATTGTGTGGTCTAATTTTTATATAATTTGTATTTTTTCAAAGCAAAAAAGTTAATCGCTGTATGAAATATTCATGTAAATTGTAAATATGTTTCTACTTAACTGTAAACACTGACTTATCCTATATCATGTATATGATTTACAGGACTAATAAATTGAATTGAATTGAATTGACTACTGTCTTTACATTTCTGGTAACAGAAGGCAATTGGTTTCAGCCATGCAAAAATAGTTTTGCTGTGGTCATTTACAAAATGCAGTAACGAATAAAATTATAGTTAATAATTTGTTCATTAACAACACTATTAATTGCCGGATTATATGAGTGCTCCACTAGTGTGCAGAAATTTTATCCTGCAACAGCTCTTTTACATGCCAGTAAATCTAGTGACATGGGACTGATACTTCTAAGTATATAAGAAAACCATGGACCCATTACTTTGGGATCAAAAGGTAGCACATAAACAATTAAACCACCCAGACTGACATGCACTGATGTGAATGCCTTTCAGTAGCCTGATGATGACTTTCATTATACTTGAAAAGAATTGTGCTGAAATTCAGGGGTTAATATCCATAATAATTAAACAAATAAAGCAAAATCTACCATTATTCTTTTGTGTTTAGTGGTTGTCTTACATCTTTTAAAGTTACTTTGTTACCATTTTCTGATTTATATTATCTACTTGGCATGTTAGTGGTATCACTTTCATTTCTTTGTATCTTCATTACCTTCATGCAACTAATTCATAATTCAAAACTGCAAATGGTTGGTTAACTTTGTTTTTGCTTATTATTTTTTCCATGAACAAAAAAATAAAAACAACCTAAACTTTTAAAAGCTTCAAACATAAAAGGAATTCCACATTTGGAAAATGCATGCATAAAATTAAACACAGTTTGATAAATTTTGATATCCCATATGAAAATAATGTCAACATCGCTTATGCACTAGGAAACACCATTTGCAAGCCACAGAACAAAGCATGAGAGTGAATCTAGGGTGATAAACACAATATTCTCCAAAACATGCTCCATAGTTCCATAGTAAGTTTTGACACTAATATCAATAAAATGTCATTCAAATACTAGACATTTAGAAAGAAGGCATTAGCTCTTGCTGTACTAGGTTTTGTAATAATTCTTCATTTTGCAAAATTCCACAAATATTTCCAACCACAAAACTAAAGTCATGGATTCTTCTGAATTTTATAAGGTACAAATATGCAAATTAAGTAGTCCATTACAAATGGTCAGCAATTAATCCATACAGCAGATTATCCATGTATTTAAGCAATAATTCCAGAATAAGTTACAAGAATTTACCCCTTACCTTCAGCATTGTTTTTTTGTTATTCTGCATGTAGATTTATTGAAGTTTACTCTTTATTATTTATATGGTATATGCTTTTTAAGGTTAGTTGTGATTTTGAATGAAAATTTGTATAGCTGCTCTTTAGCAATGTATGAATTGTGGTTATTTTGCCAAAATTAGTAAAATTACATCTCTGATTATAACAAAACAAGAAATTCAGAAAAGAAAAGAATGTTGATTATCAATTCAAAATTGGCTTGCAGGAAAAAAAAAAAAAAAAAAAAATGTTATTGCAGCTTCTAAATAGTCTTATGCAAGTCTTAAATTCAATGAAATTTCTACAGTTTTTCTCATTTACAAAAGTTAGAGGTGTGATAAAACGTAAGTTTAAAAAAAAAACAAAGAACTTACCATAGGAACAGAAGGTGTCACGTACTCTGTACTGACTGACAGCTGTGAGCCATAGAGCTGGGTTAACTTCCACTTCTGATGGGGGAATTAAAATGGAATGATGTCCAGAATAGATGCTGTAAACATGGAATGAAGTTACATAATTGTAAAGGAAACAAAATATTGAAGTATAAACTTCAGGTGTCATACTATTTGTTAAGCAAACATAATGGTATGTTATATCTGCATGAGCAAATATTCTGCTTTTGGAAATCAAAGGACTGAAAAATATTTGAATTCATAATTATTGTAAATAGAGGACTTTTCAAGAGCCCCTACAAACTTTAAAGGGATATATTTCTATAATATTTAATAACAAAGATTGGTTTACCAAACATTGGGATTTTATATTTTATATACAGAATACACTGCAATATGTAGTGTGATTGAACTTTCTCAATATGTTGCTAGAGGAAAACTTCAGCTACCATAGAGTATTGAATAAGCAAATAAAACCAATTTTTTAGTGTTGTCTAGCACACCAAAGCTATTCATTTTGATATCTACACACACAATGAAGCTTGAATCGATGACGTGCACCTGTTGATGATAATCAGTTACCTATAAGGCTTACAAATGGAATATAGTATTCTTTTAAAATGTACGGGTATATTTTAAAGTGTGGAGTCAGTTTTTAACACTAGGTCGCTTAAGAGTTTTTATTTATGAGGGACTAGTTTCTAAAGCCATTGCTTACATTTTCAAACATAGGGGTCCAACTGCCATTGTTGGTTGTATGGTCTCACTATAGCAAAAGAAATCAAATGACAACTCTCATTTCTGGACTTGAAAATCATCAGAAATGGAACAAACATAAATTTTGGAATTTATAAAAAGCCAACACAATCTGAAAAATTACATTAAAAGTGAAAATGCAAGTGTAACCCATTATCATAAAACATGCAGTAATAAACAGTCTGACACATAGATTAATGAATGTACCCATGAATGAATACAAGAAATGGATACAAGAAGAACATGGTATATAGAAATTCAATAAAAAAAAAAAAAAAAAGCAGAAGAAAAGCATTAACAGCAAAAATGTTAATAAAAATTTCAAGTTCAGGGCATTTAGAAAATTAAAAAAGATCTTCAGAGAAAAAAACCTAACCTTGGCTCCCATAAATAGATTTTCCATAGTAAAGTTGCCAAATTCAAAAACAAGATGAGATTCCACCAGAAAATCGAATAGGAATATATCCAATCAACTGTACACATTGTGAAAACTTCTACAAAGGATAAACCAAAAGAAGTTTAAAAATCAGATCCAAAGAACACTTTAGAAGTCAAATTCATACAACCAGATAAATCAGCAGTAGCATTCCACTTTGGGAAAGAAAAATATAATCTAGATCCAACTAGAAACGTATGATTGGCCATAATGAGCTTGCGACATGGGGAAAATATCTTAATAGGGAAACACAAATACTGCTTAATATACTTTGAAATCCCACCAGTTGACAACATAATTAAGAAGTTCATTGTTCCACTGCCACAAAAAAGAATGTAGGCAGCTACAAACCAACAATGGCAATCGGACCCCTGCAGTTGAAAACGAAAACAAGCTTTTGAAACTAGCCCCTCATAAATAAAAATGTAAGCAATGTAATGTTAAAAACCGGCCCCACAAATACGCCCAAACAATTTGATTATCACTGTTACGAAATTCTTCTAAGAATCCATTAATTCTTTTTAAAAGTTGTAAGCTATAAACCTTTTCAAACATTCAGAAAGCATTAGAATGGAAGTTAATGCTAGAACTATGGTTTCTATTGTTAAAAACTTTGCTGAACACTAAATTTTGTTTAAATTAATGTGGTAAATACCTTGCACACAAAATAAAAAAAAAAAATGTACAGTTAATTCAAAAAGAAACTACTCAAATGCTGTCATTCAAGGTATATGGGTTATAATTCATTCCTTTAGTTTGTGACAGAGTGATTAAATTAAAATATAACTGTAGTAAATATTATTCTTGTCAAAACTGTTTATATATGTACATTTTGTTGAGACAAGCATAAAAACCATCTAAACAAAATATTGACAATCATAAAGGAAATCAATAAATTTATTAAATAATTATGTTACTCACCTGCTTAAGCACCAGAGAGCAAATCCAAGACCACAATATGGATCTAAACAAAGTGCAATATGACGAGATGGGTATAATTCACAGGCTAGTTTCATTGACCGACATAGTGAGGTTACAGCTGCATGCGACATTTTGATCCCAGCCAGCATACCAGTAGTAGATACACTGAAACAGTATAGATATATATAATAAATTTCTCTCACTTATAGGTACATAAACATGCATACTGGCATTTTAAGTTTATTTAAAATGACTTTGCAGAGTTTTTTTTTTAAAATACTTATCACATTAAAAGAATGTTTTCAAGGAACCATGACCAAAAATATATGTTAACATTTATTTCTATCAAGAGTAAAAACTGGCATCACACTCAAACTTCACTAGTTAAAGTATATAATTACTTCAGACATATTTTGGTTTCAAAGTGAGTTACTTATTTTAATTAGTGAATTTTGAGTATAATGTCAGTTTTTACTCCTGATTAGTTATTGTGTATTCCTATTGATGTTTTAATTTATTTCTATGCATTTTATTAATGCATAAATTTATTTCCTAAGGTATTGGGAAAAAAAGAATGAAACAACCTATATGCTTTAATTAAAAGTTAAGTTGATTAATGACACTAAACGACACTTACATTAAAATTTCCCGGAATGTGTTTCAGAGGTTAGTTTCCATCGATGTCTGGTTGACAATGCAGGAAACTAACCTCCAAAACATGTTCCGGGAAATTTAAATGTAAGTGTTGTTTAGTGTCATTAATTAACTCAATGTTTACTTTTAATTCAATCTCAACAACTCTTGTCATCAACTTCCAAAATAAAAAAGTAAAGAAAATGATCAATATACTCTTTATATTATTTCTTATACTAGTCAGTTTACACATGCAAATAGTAATAATGTAGCTTATTAAATACTCATCTTAATGAAAAATTTCCAAAACATTATGCTCATAAATTTTGTTGTATAGTATTTTTCATAAAGATTGATAATAAGAGTTTCCAAATTTTGAGTTTACATTGCAATAGAGCCCACCCTCCCCCTTTGGGAATTTAAGATGACCTGAATCTATATTTAGGTGTGTAACAAGGTTCATGACAATTGGGATGGCCATTCTTGTCAAAGCATAATTCTACAAAACATATAATTTATTAGTGTCTACACTAACTATTCTTATGAAAGCTTATTTTTTATCTGCTTATATCAATCCACGTAAACCTTCGCAGAAATAACATTACAATTTTGTTATAGATGCAAAGAGAATAGTGATGCTCAGATAAGATCTGGATGCTAAATGCTGTCCTTAAAATACAATGCACTGTGAAACAACTGAAAATCCAGGACTTTAAAAGCATGACAAATATATAACAGATATTTTGGAAACAGCTTAAGCCACAAAAAAGGTTACATGGAATTGTGTGGTATGCTTTCATCTATCGCTTAGCATTTAGAGTTAGACAAGACTGCACAAAAGTTCTGGAATTCACAGGCTATTCCCAGAAAATAAAGGTTATATATTTTGTGTGTAAATATCTTTAATATATCACATTTTAATTAAAATCTTTAGAAGCATTTTTGAAAAAAAAAAAAAAAATATTGAAAAATGTTTTATGTACAGGGTAGCTGTGCATCTTTGGAAGATAACATTAATACCAAGAATGGTATTTATCCGACTTTTGCTTTTGAATTATGCTGTTCTTCCTCTCTTTTGCTTGCATGCACACTTTCTAACAATACTTTTTATTTAAAATTCTGGAGTCCTCTTAAAACATGTATTTACAGTGGAACTCTGTATAACACTTTTGGGTGAACTACTTACTTCGTACATGGTAGAGAAACAAACATTTCAATTACAGTTATATCAGCTTTACAGATAACAAAAAAAATTTGTAATAATAATTTCAACTTGCCTGAAGTCAAGGTAAGCTAGCATCTCTGCAGTAGGAGCTCTATACATCACAGGTAGCTTTTTCTTTGGCATGTCATCCGTATCCAGTGTGACCGGCCAGGATTTAATATCCACAACATTGCTCGCTTCCTGCATGACATAAAAAATACAAAATCTGAAATTTCTTTAATTGCATAAATGACAGTCAAATATTTAGAAGAAGAAAAACATGTGTAGTGTCAATTGTAAATATTTCTGATATACAAGAATAAATTGAAGGTAAAAACAATAATTTTTAGAGCAAAAGATTTTGCTAAGACTGAACTATTATTAAACATGCCAAGCAATTTACTGATATAACTAAGAACTGATGAACTGAAGGGATACCAATTTTATTGTTGCTAACATTTTTTGGTTTTAAAATAATTTCTTAGAAGTCATAATTCTTTAATTGTTGCAATTATGGAATAAATTCTCAGCTAGTATGCAGCAATTACCTTTGATTTCAGCAGTTTGATGACATTTTGGTTAGACAACACCAGAACAGATTTGCTTACATCCACAATCATTCGAACTGTGGGTAATGTTGTCTGAAGATTCTGTGGATGTGGAGGTCTGATAGTAACAGGTACTGCACCTAGAGAGAAATTTATTACGAGTATTAGTAATTGTTTCAGTTATACATATAATATTTGAAACAGTTTTATTCCAAAATTGACAGAAATATGTTTTAAATACAGAAAAGCAATTATAACATAGCACACACCTCTCATTAGAAAAGGTTTTATTCCAACCATCCTTGTGGAAACAATGGTTACAGTACCTAAATCATACTTCACTTAGAAATGTGTTTTTTCTTGCATTTTTATGCTATTTTTATTGGTTCCTAAAAAATGAGGATTTTGGAATAGATTTGGATATTATTATTTTTTATTTACTGATTTATACACCCATTGTCAAGAAAAGTAGTTGCAGAGAACCGAGATTATGCGAGTTAAGGAATAATACATAAATAAACAGAAATATTAAAGACACACCTTTATAGCAACAAAGCCAGCACATACTGCCAAAATATTCTCAATTCTTCTGGTGTTATAATTAAGGGGAGGTGCACTGATATCTAACTAAATAATATCCAGGCTATTATTACAATACATTAAATACTCATTGAAATTCCCGTTGTGTTGTGACCAAGAAATTTGTCTTCCAATATGTGTTCACAATGAAAACATGCTCTCGAAGTGAGTACTACATGTTGCTGATATGACTGCAAACTAAAGAGTGTCCACAATGCCTTGAAAATGCTTGTAATTTCCATCAATATAGTCAGATGGCATTGCTCAATTGTTGCCATGATTGTTTTCAACTCTCCCTGACCACTGAGATCATTAAAACAAATTTACATTTCTATGAGCTTTCAGAGAGAAATTATGGCTATTAAAATGGTTCAGGTTTATATGGATCACACTGTGCTTGTTTGCAATTATACTATTACAGATACTTCTTCCTTCATTGTTTCCAATGCAGTGTGTGCAGAAACATTGCAATATTGAAACAAATTCCGGAGATTTTGTCCCATTCCCTGATTGCCAAATACCTCTTTGATACTATGTCCTACTGATATATGCAAATTTAATAATTTATGTCATGTGTACATCATGAGCTCCCATTGTCAAAAATATATTTTCTTACTCCATTCTACCCCTGACTCCTTTTTGCTCTTCAATCAGTTTGTGAGGACTCAGTGGTCACATGGAGGTAAGACTGCAGATACCTGTGGAGAGAGAAGAACCTGCACATGTTCATTCTCACTGTAAGTCACTCAAAGATCAATTTTCACCAGGGTTTCTACCCAACATATAGTTCTCTTAATCATGTTCCTGGATCTGTATATGCTCATCTTTTGGGGATGATTTCTTTCAAGGCAGTTTTGTTAGTTGAGACTGCACTTATAAATATAAAACATAAAATGCTCCTGCAACAACTTCATTTTAAAGTTGCTAACAATCAACAGACAACAATACTTAATACTTTGGCTACAATGGAAACTGCACATAACCAATTGTAATATATGCTAATAAAAATACATCCTCAGTACTACTAATAATAAACATGCATCTCTTATGTTTTCTTGCTATTTGGTAAATTAAACAGTCATCCCCATCATCTGTAATATGATGCTAACATAAAAGTGGGATTACCTAGTTGTCCCATACTTTTATATATTTTTGTACACAGTGAAAATACTAACCAACATAGAGGCAGCCATAAAATGCACAGATGAGGTCAATGCCAGGAGGAAAAATGAGAGCCACATGATCGCCAGTATTAATCTTTCCTTTCTCAAGCAGCAGATTACCAACGCGTTCTGCCTTCTTGTGGAGTTGGGAACATGATAACATTGTAGCTACAGCCCCCTTTGAATTGAGCAGTGTAAAGATAACATGATCTGCCGTGCTCTGGGCCCGCCATCGCAGAATTTCCGAAATGAACTGATACTGAAACATTCAAGGTAAAACATGTAGCTTAGCTGTATGAAAAATAAAAGGAAAATATGTACACTAAGTAAATGCTTACAAATATATGTACCTTTGTTACACATTTATAAAATAATTTAATTATGAATATTTGCATTAATTTTTATTTTGTTTATGGAGTTACAAATACTGCATAAAAGCTTAAAAACAATTAGTGTTCTAAATTTACTTTTAGTCACAGCTAAAAATCAATGTGATTTCAACATCAAATTTTTAATCTTTGATAATAGGAATAAAAAAGAGCTGGGATTACAAACAAAACTCTGATACGCAGCTAATAACTCTGATACTTTATGTTAGAACTTGGATCTGAGAAACAACTGATCCGAGCATTATTCCACTTGAATTGTATTTTTTCTTTACATTGCTCTTGTTATTTTTATTGTTAAACATACTCGCATTCACTACCACATTCATATGTTCAGACTTTGGGGCTGAATAAAAGTCAGAATGTGAATCACTTATAATATGAGTGGAATGTATTAGTTCTTTCATCTGAAGGTGCTACTAATAACACCTAGTGTAGAAAGGCATTAACTTTATGGTCTTAAGAAAAGAGCTTGCAGTGTTGCTGCAAACAGTGTGGCCCATTTTTTTTTTTAATTACACTTACACATTCAAAAAAGAGTAGCATAGTTTTCATATTATCATACGTCAAATGGCATTGAAGCATACCTTAGGTTCCCATAGGCAGAGAAGGAACATTAGAACTTGGTTCTACCATGCATCAAACATTGTATTTACAGAATAAAATGTTGTGATCAATTCTTTTCTTTTTGCTCAGAAGGACATAATGGACTACTAAAAGGGCACTAAAGGAAAACATTAACCCCAATGAAACTGAAGAAAACTATTCCTGTCTTGGTTTTTTAAAGAATTGTTTCTGATAAAACATGCTCTTCTGCCTATGTATAAAAGGTCATTCAAGAAGCAAGCAAGCCTAAAAACGCTAACATTTTTGTGTGTCTGTGGTTCCAAAAAGCCTTAAAACTTAAAAAGGAATTCAATACATTATGTGCAGTTAGAGATGGGGTGAAGAAACTAAGAAATTTGCAGCATAACTTTATGTGAAAGGATTTGAAAGAAATGAAAAATTAAATACATATATAAAATAATAAATAAATTAAATTGACTTGAGTTTTATTTAGGCAGATTCTTTAACTACTGTGGTTCTATATTGGGGATGAAAGAACTGAAATGTTACTCAGAGACCTCTATTATAAGCTTTGAGCATCTTTTACATGCCATATGCCACGAGACTACTGACTTTACTTCCCTTGGCCATGCCAAGGATTTCTACTCCCAAAAGAATCTATCAATGTAACCACAGTATAATAAAAACTCAATTTTTTCTCATGGACTTCTTCCTTAATATCTTGAAATTTGGTTTTAACCCATTTTACTTAAGTAAGGGAAAGTATTAAATTCCACCCTAAAATCCATTTCACTGGAAATAAAGTTTGGAGATCCCTGAATAAAAAGAAACAGTTTTAGAACAGTGATTGAGAGAGAGAGAGAGAGAGACAGAGAGAGAGAGAGAGAGAGAGAGAGAGAGAGAGAGAGAGAGAGAGAGAGAGAGAGAGAGAGAGAGAGAGTGTGTGTACAAGGGCACATACATGAACACAGCATAAGTCGATAATAAAATGAAATTCAGCTTCTTCTAAGGATGCAACACAAGAGATTTTCAAAAGTAATTTCCTCCACACTACTCTTTACATGGAAAAAATTTATAAAATTTTGATTTTTTCAAAAATGGTCTTTATGATTTTGATTAAAATACCATAGGTTCAAGACATTTTCATGACAAATAAAATGTATACAAACAGTTTTGGAAGTCCCCTTCATTATGGATGATTTCTGTATTATGATAAACCATAACAAACTTATGACACAAGTAACATAGATTTCATTAAAACACACAATTTATGCAAAATGCAATTTTGTTGTGAATAAGCCATTTCCGAAATATTTCTAATTATTGTTCTTATTTTAAAATGATCATACTTTCCTGAAATGGGAAGCCATCTTTTGTTTTTATTGCTGCAGGACATGCAAAGAGAACAAAATTTCAAGGCCATCACAGCAACCAGCTCTTAAAATTGTTAGCTATTGCTTAAACCAATTATATTTTCTTATTTTTTATATTTACAAGGAAATATGCAATAGAAGCATTTATGCAAATGTTGATTTAGATAAATAAGAAGTAGATAGAAAAATAAACTATTTAAGAATATAAATTTAACATAAAATTAAGAGTTGGGGTTATAACACATACATCACTTACACTAATTTGTACCTGACTGGTTTCAAGAGCTGTTGCTCTTATCTTCAGAGGAGTTCAACTGGATGTTGGAGTTGGCATTTGGTTGTTTGTGTTGACATGTGGTGGTGGAGTGACATACTTCCAAAGTTGACTTGGTTGGCAATTCAAAATTCATTAATCAATGTTTGTTTAATAATGAATGTCTTCTCCCAAGTTTCCAATTCTGCTGTGTGTTTTGTAGATTTAATTAATATAATGTTCGGTGTGATGATGTGATTGGTGATTCAAAAGTATGTGAAACTGCAGATTTATCCATTTGTTTGTACTTTATGTGTCTCATGTGTTCTTCCAATCTGATTTCCAAGTCTCTTTTCATTTTTCCTATATAGATTTTGTTATGTTCTGTGCAATTGATTTGATAAATCTGTGGTATAGATACCTTTAAATTGTTGCAGATTAATTTTTTTATGCTGTATTTATTTTGTGGAGCCAAGCAAATGTCATATTTTTTGAAGATATTGTAGAATTCATAGTGTGTATTCAGGAGGAAAGCAAATTGTCTGAAAATCAATTTGGTTTTCTGTTGGGCGAGTTTAGTAGTGTCTTTGATGTGCTTTTGTTTTTTGAATTTTTTTTTTTTGTCAAAGGTTTGTTTAGTGAAGTCCTTGGATATAGATGTGTTGAGCATATACTAATATTCCGTTTGTATCAATTATCTGTTAATGGGGTGTATACCAATCTATGGGTTAAACTGTTTAGAACAGCATGTTTGTGTGAGACCGGGTTGAAACTATTGCTTTTTATGTAATTTTCAGAATGTGTAGGTTTCATGTAGATCCATGTTTTGGGATCTAATAGCTTTCACATCATGTGCCTTCATTTTTTATTTTCATTGTAATCTATATCACTCTGTTCTGTAAATTGAGTAGAGAGTTTTGTATTAACTTTTTTTGGTACTATTACAAATATGTCTTCTACATACCTATGCCAAACTTTGAAGATCTGTGGGAAGGAAGTGATTAAATGTTGATCATGAAGAAGTCCACCAAAAATGAGAAATTGGGTTGCCCATAGCAAAGCCTGAAATCTGTTGGTAATATCTGTTGTTGAATGCAAAAGTATTCTGCGAGATGCAGAGGTGTGTGAGACTTATCAAGTCATCTATTTCATCCTGTAATAAATTGTTGTGCACGAACCATTTTTTTTAAGCTGGCAAGGAGATCGGTTGTCAGGATATTTGGGAAGGTATGATTTAGTATAAGTGATGTATGTGTTACAATCCTGACCCTTAACTTTATGATAAATTTAAGGTCCAGATAATATTATTAGCTTTTTCAAGTATTATACATATTTGTTGAAGAATGGGTAGAGAAAGCATATGAATATAAATTCCCCCCCCCCTCATCTAAAAAAATACAACCTCTCAAGGGAGGTATATTATTAACGTATTTCAAAAAATCAACAGCAGAGCTAAAAGTGAAAAAAGGACAAAAATGATTTACTGACCTTGCGAGCGGAGTCAGATTCCTCATCCACAATGCCCATATCCCTGCCTTGAGCAGATGCCAGGCGGTTACCCTGAACAATGTTGCCCACCATCACAGAGGCTGGGCCAACGTCTGTAACAAAGTCAGCAGCTAGGAAGCCACATTACAAAAAGAAATGTTATAGCACATTTGCAAAAAAATAAACAAGACACACATTGTATATCTTGCTCAGCCCATTTATAATGAAGTGCTCCAGGATGGAAATAAAGCTAGAGGAAAAGAGATTAAGTAGAAAACATTAATTAGATTACTCAAATTAACACTGGACATTCCAAACAGTTACATGTGCAGGTATTCAAAAGCTTATATGTTTATTCAAAATTCTAAAACGTTTGTGTTTAGTGAAGAATCACAGAAAGCTTTTTATACATACCATGCAAACACTGTGTTTTTATGAAAGCACTTTATAAGCATTTGCAAATTATACTAATACCAATGTGTGATGAGCATTGCAATCAGATTGGTGGTAGAGAGAAAAAAAGAAACAAAAACTACCAGATTAGCAACACTCTTATCCTACCCACAAGGAATGTAAAATACTTGCTTACTATTTCTGATGATACTTACTATTGGGCAAACAATATACATTGGAACCACATGATCAAGTTTGCTTGCAAATCTGAGGATGGCAGTGCAAGTTAAAGGTTGTAAAATATTCTGCAATTGCCTCTAAACTTTTAAGCATTTTATTTTCCTCATATTTTGGAAGTCAACACTGAGTCAATTTACACTCAAATTTAAATTTCCCGGAACATGTTTCGGATGTTAGTTTCCTCCATTGTCAACTGGACATTGACTCGAGAATGGAGGAAACTAACCTTCCAAACATGTTCCAGGAAATTTAAATGCAAGTGTAGTTTATTGTCATTGCTTGACTCAATGTTTACTTTTAACTTAAAAATTTATTTAATTAGCTCGCCCATATTAAACAAGGAGATGCAGGAACTACCTGCCTCCATATTCCATATACATCTGGCACCTGCTTACAGAATTAACCATTACTCTTAGCAGTTTCTTCTGAGAGATGTTAGGAGGTTCTTTGCAAGTGTTATATTTCAGTTCATGAAAGGTATGCAATTGCCTTATGTATGTGTTTCACTGTCCCAAGGAGATAAATGCAGGCTTTCAATCAAGGGACTGGAGAATGATATATAAACTTGTAATCTGTGTATTTAAAACAAAGATGGGCTCCAATACATACATATAATGGTGCATTCCTGCCTACTGAACTATATACTCACACATACACTCCATTTTTGCTTGATTAATTGTGAAAACAAAGAGGGTTAAAATGGCATGTGTTAACCACTACTTAAGAAAGAGAAAGGAGCTGTTATTCTCTCATGTCCAACAGCACCTAATAATCATATTTTGATTGGGGAGAAATTCCTTTTAGGCAAGATAGTTTTTCCAGCACTTCCACATTAGTTGCTTTATGTATTACATAAAGTGGTCCCTAAATGGAACATTATCCTGTCCTGCAAATCAACTCTGTAATTTTCAGAATTTTTTAGCTATTCAAGTAGATCCATATATGCAAAGCAGGTGATCAAATAAGAAAAGAGAATAAATGAAACAGCATCTCATTTGCTGTGTGATTGTGAGGCTCTCACAGTTTTTAGGGTTAGTTACTAATACTCTAGCATACAATTTTGCAAAAAAATGATAGGAAATCTAATCCTAGTTTATATTTCTAATCTCACAATTATCAAGTTATGTAATATATACACCTCAAAATATTATACAGATTTCAGCTTCAAATACTTTGATCAGGAAACTGCGAGTATTTCAAGAAGTACCTACTGAGATACTTGTACATGATTAAATGAAGGAAAGCAAAATAGATAACTGGATGTATTGCACCCTATGCAATTTATTTCCCATTTTTTTTTTTAAATTCAATTTTTCTGAGAATTTTTTCTACAACCACCTTACATTGCTGTAAGCCTTAAAATTCATTAAATCTTTCTTGAAATAACATCTTTTGACATTGGGCTGATTCTGTATGTAACTCATATATGTACGAGTACTACTTGCTGAATGGAATACCCGAACCCAGGACAAATATATAGGCACTTTAAAGAACTTGCTAATCCTACAAAATTATAGTCTTGAAGTTAGGTTGTTTTATAATTAGCTAAATGGCCAAGTTTGTTTATTTGACTGGTACAGGATATAGCACTGAGGAATTGGTTCCATTGAATATTGCTCACCTAGTATTTGTAATCAAGAAGTCATCATTTTTCTAACTGTATTGAACATTTTTATTGTAACCAGTTTTGTTTCAGAATTACATTTATTATTTGAAATTTCTGCTTCATGATCCATGCAAAAGCATTGTGCTGCGATTTCTTTTTGTTTTGATTTTTTTGTTTGTTAATGCTTCTTTGTGCACCTAAAATCTGCATTTACTTATAAGTACAACTTATTGTCTTTATGTCTTCTTGCACATATGTTCAAGATAGGAATATATGTATAATGATTTATCTGACCCTTTATTTTAGCTTTTCTTCACTGATTTTGTTTAAAATAAAATTATACATATTAATTTATTGTTACAATATATGGTTATATGTATGAAATTGGAAAAACTTATAACAGGGTCCTTTAATGCAAGTTGAAATAAACAGGACCGCTCTTGAATCTACCCCACATGTACTACTCTGAATGTGCCATTAAAATGCATCTGTGATAGATTAAAGAAAGTTAAGCAATCTGAAATTCAAATGTATTACAAGTTTAAATTTGTTTTAGTGTAAGTTTTCTTCAAGACTGAAAAGAACTCGTCTCTATAGGATTAAACAAACTTGTAGGCAAAATAAATAATTGTGCATTTAGTTATATAAAATGTGAGCCATGTTTCATTATGAATGGGTTAGTAGCAACAAAATCAACCAGAAATTTTATTAAAAAATGAAATTAATTTTCTCACAAAAGTATGAGTTTTAAGATGGGAATTAGTAATCAAGTGTTTTAAAACTTGTTATGTTTAACTTAAACCTGTTTTTGCTTGTCTAAATACACTGCATTCAAGCATTAGCACTAAAAAACAGGCATCAATCATTCAATGAGTGCAGCATAAAGCAAGTGACAAGCTTTTATCATGTCATACCTGCCAGTTCCACGGTTATTTACATGTACAAAGCAAGATCCTGAGAAATGACTTCAATTGCAAATTAAAGTTCCATTGAAATCAGGCACATTCTTCTAGCAGATCCATACCAAATGTATGTATGCTTATTACAGAAACAGTAATAATACTTTCATGTATATATTACTTGCAATAAATGGGATCATTTCATAAATAGTGCAGAGGCTGGTAGAACCATGGATGGTACAAATTAATAAAAGCAAACATTAGCCAATTGAAGATGAAAATTTGAAACATTTTCATCCCTTGCATTCTCTGTTTTCAGAAAATGGAAACTAAAAATGGATCATGCATGTATACTGAAATGATTAAAGATTAAAATGTCTGAACATTAAAAGTTCAATCTTATGTGACAAAAACCCTATAGAAAACAGATTGCTTTGAGTGAAATTTCTAATGCAAAGTAGACCCCTAATAGAATTTCCTGTACAAATATTTATTATCACCTTGACTGTGTTAGTAGTGAGAATAACCCAAGACCAGAAAGCTTGAAAACCAACATTTGACAAATGATTTTGAAGAAAATGTTGCAGTACATTGACCAAGTGGTTAGACCATTCACCTTCACAAAGTCAGATTGGGTTCAATCTTAGGGGATTGCACGTGGGTTTTGTGATGGTCAAAACGGTGACTGGACAGATGTTGGGTTCTTTGATTTCCCCCACCATTGATTCCATCACCTGCTGCATAACCATCTTTCCTTTCATTCATTTCACTGTCATTCATATCATCCTCTTTCTCGCTCTCATACCAGGCGTTGATCACCCATTTTGGCTACTCTCTCTGATCCAGAGTCTGTCAGCTCCTCAGAGCCTGTTAGGCATTTGTTTTAAGCTATTGGGGAGGGTAAATAGCAAATAAATGAACAAATGAATTTTGAAGAAAATTAGTATTTGATGTAGAGAGATTTCAGAAGTTATGAGTTTATAAATGATTTTTCTGTATTTTGGCAAATGTGATTGGCAGAAGGTAATTCTTATAGCTGCTCAAGTGAAGCAGAAATTACTGATTATGAACTTTATTAAGCAAAAATTTGATTCTGAAAATCTGAAATTTTATGTGAAACATGGATTAAAGATTCTTAATTCTGTAATCAATTGATATGAATCATCCTATTAAACAAACCCACAGTATAATTTATAATTTTGAATACTGGAAGTGGTACACTGTGAAGCTAGCAATTAGTTTTTAATTGGTAGTCGAATATACACACATGTGCTTCACAAAAACTTACTTTTACGCAGAACTAGTTTCGCATGCGTGTTACATGCATTGTCTACTGCTTTCGACTCTAAAAACTAAAAACTAAACCCACAGTGTTTTGTTTCTATTCAGTTTTGTTCATCACCATCTTACTTTCCCTGTCCATGTGCTGGCTAATATGTAGTACAAAATCTTTTTCAGAGTTTTTTTTTTTTTTTTTTTTTTTTTGATAGTGTTTAACTACCAAGGTGATGACACTGGTGATACATGGAATGAAGATGGAGCATTGGTGGAATGCGATGGCGGGGGAAACTGGAGAAAACCCACCCCTGCACCGCTTTGTCCACTACAAATCTCACACACACTTGGGATCAAACTCGGGCAATCTAGATTTTTTCAAAGGTTCATACATTTTAACTTGTGGTTGCAAGTCACAGAGGTTTGTGCTATTATTAGCACACAGAAATCTTCACATTCGACTTCTATGTGATGAACTCTTGCAGAGATTGTGTTTTATAAACAGATTCCCTGCTAATTTGAAAAGCTAATTGAAGTTAACACTGTGAAACATTAATTAATGCAATTTCAATGTAAAAAAGATGATTGTGATTAAAAAGAATCATAAAGAAGATAGATGTAAAGATCTGGTTACTTTAATTGAAGGAAGAGAAGTTCTTTTATTTATTATTTGTGTGTGTGGAATAGTAATTCATAATGTAAAACTTTTCAGGACATTTTTATAGGGAATTTATCAATTTTTATACCTTTAACTTCTGCATGCTTTATAGTGTCAAATTTAATAAAATAATAATAATAATACAGACAGAATCGACTAGACACACTAAGTGTAGCTCTTACATAACCTGTATTATTTTTTTATAAAAAGATTCCTTGCCATTTGCATGCCTCACAGAGAAGTATATGCATGAATGCGATTTTCTGCTGTCACAGTTAGGAAATTAAGAACAAAATTAAGTAATTAATGTTCTTCAGTTTGCGAAAGAGTGCAACAATAGCATTAACTATGGAATCGACCATGCTTTCTTTTCCTATGCTTGATTTGGCTTTATTTATCACAGGTGCCTGTCCATTTTTTTTTTTTAAATATCTGTGTAATATCCCCTCGATTTTTCAATTTTATAGGAAAAGAAGGAAGGATATTATGCAAGTAAATATGGTACATACTTTTAGAATAGCATATGTAACAAAATATGATTCAAACTTGCCAGGTTAGGGTTGAAGGGAATAAGATAAACACAGAAAATGCTGAAGGGAATATACACTAAAAACTCAAATTGATTTAAACAATATTTCAGAGGTTGTGACGACTGCATTGACACAAAGATATATTTTACAAAGTTAAAATAGATATTACAGGATTTCCTTCTCCAATCAGTAGTTTTGTCAACTGGTGGCTGGGCAGAAAGAAATCTACTTCCCTTCCTATTCTACCTACTACCTTCATGTGTCAATGCAAATTCAAAACAGTGCTTTATCCATTAAATATGGGTAATTATTATAGTTGATGGACCCCTTGTCTCTTTCAGATTCCACTAATTCTAAATTTCTTACAAAGATGGAAAGGGAATATCACATCTGTCGCACACAAACTAAACATCTGAAATGAAAAAAAAATTGTTTTTTGTAAAAGGTCCATGTGTGTGTCTGTGGACAGCACAGTTCAAAAATGAAAAGTTTGTTAAATACCAAACTTGGTATTTAAGTTTAGTATCTTCCAAGGGTGCGACATGAAGATTTTCAAGAAAATCCCCCCATCCCTAACTACAAGAATTTTATTATAGTAGATGTCATTGCATATTGTGTACCTAAGACCATTTGCATATTGAAAACCACTACCACATCAGTTTCCCTTTTTTGAGGTGGGGAGGGGGGGGGGTGAGTGTAACATCCTAACTTCCTATTAGCTTCTGAAGAAATAAAAAAAAAAAAAAAAGGGGGATAATGAAACATATCCTGTATTCAGAGAAGTAAGGTATTCCCATAGAGTAAAGAACTCATTCATGGATGTCAGTTTCCTAATTTGAATAGTATAGTGAAGCTTCCAAATCTTGATACTCTTATCAGAAATTCAATAGAAATGAACATACCCAAAGACTGAAAATATACCTGCTAAAGCAATTATACATGTAAAAACAGTGTGCACTATTTATGAAATGATCTTGAATCTTCTAATTATCACAATGATTTGTTCTATTACAACAGCAATATAATTCCATTATTATATATATTTCATTACATAATAATTTTGGATCATATGTAATATAGATAATTATCTTGCTGGATTGTGTAGGGCACATACCTGAGTGGATTTCACGTGGCTTAGGCAGATTGGTTACGCAAGTATGTGGACAAAGAAGCACATTTGCAGGATGAAGAGTACCCTCCAAAAAACGACGCTTTGTTTCTGATAAGTGAATGCCCCCTAGAGGAGTTTTGGGGAGATAGTTAGGAGGCACCAAGGCTAAACAATAAATTCCAACTTGATGTATTGAATCTACTGCTTGGAGCACTCTTGACATCCACTGGAAGCTCTGCAACATGGGAAGAACTACTGATGTCATTCTGTTTAGAAAGTACATAAAATGCAAACAGCAGTGCAGGAATAAAATTATATCCAAAGTGCATATGAACAAACTCTAAATGCTGGTAACTACTGAAATTAATCACATCTTAAAATTACTTGACATTTTCTTTCTCCAGTTACTCTGAAGCTGGGATAAAAGTTGAATGCAAAAGTTCAAGATAGTATGAATATTAGTACTTGCCTCCTCTTCACTGCAGTCAGGTCTTTGCTCAGCTATCACACAAATTCTCTCATCCCTCAGCACTCGTATGCTGAACACTGCAATACGCCCACGATAGATAAACTTCATGGGTTCCACAGCCAACACTGTAGCAATGATGTCATCCGCATTGTGCTTTCGACCTGTCACTGTCATCAGTCCATCTCGTGATCCACATACAAATACAAGTCCACCCTAAAATTAAAAATAGGAGTTTATTAAACCATATGCAGATGAAACCTCATCTTTATGTATTTTTAGATGACAGGTGAAAAACACTGCATATACCAGTGAAACATTTAAATGGCAGCAATAATGCAAGGAACTAAATAGCACAGGCAACTCTCAATGCATTTAAAATATATTCATTAGATGCCTAATGAAGACCTTATAGCAGCCATAAGTTTATAGACCTTCCTGCATCACTTTAGAGATGAAATCTACTCACTGGAAAATGTTGGGCATAGCACTTAGAACTAAAATGAGTCTAAGTAGACAAACAACTGCATTTCTAGAGGAAAATACAGTCTTCAAATGCAAGACCAAGAATTTTTCAACTTACTCTAATATTTACAGTTTATACTTTCTCTTTTGAGATTATTTAAGATACATGCACATTTTAATTCAAATACCATGTTAAATGCATTTTATTCAGCAAAAGTCTACATTTTCATCACTTTTGCAGAAAATTAAAGTTCCTAATATTAGGTAATACTGCAGTTAGAATCTGATTTAAAATTTATATTTTAGGTAATGGTGAAGAACCAACAAACCTTATATTTTAACAAATTTGCATACATTTTATATTTAAAAATAAATAAATAAAAATGCCTCATATTTTCCATCATAAAAGATGTACTTACTGGCCCCAAAAACCCCAGCAATCCACTTCTGGTATACTCTGCATCTCCAATTGGTTTAGCATCACTACCAAGAGGTTGCACTCGGAATGTACTGTTGGTCAATCCTTGCAATCCCCAGTACTGACTTCCTGTTGCACCAGAGTTGACACAAATTTCGCCTACTTCGTCCGTTTTACACAAATATGATGGTCCCTCCATTTTCACAACCACTATCACACCTGAAAACAAATCACCAAAATTCACAATTATTCAAAACATAATAGAATATAAAGTCATTATAGTAGAACTAGCAAAACCCTTAAGCATGACTTTTGGTTTTTTAATACAATTAAACATTCCGTACTTAACATTTTTATCTCTGAATAGTAACCCAAGCACTTATTTGAAATTATGAGAAACTTGACTGTTAAACATTATCAATATGCACTCCAAATGTGGACAACCAAGCAATTAACTTAAATGTATGAATTAATAATGATTATGACATATTGTTTATATGCTAATTACAATCAAATAAACTATGTGCAATTTTGTTGTGCACCCTAATAGTTTTGCTACCTCAGTTTATCTGATTCCCTGCCTAGCTCAATTGCTTTCATATGTTGCTACTTTCTTCCTCCTTTATTTCCTTTATGATCTCTGCTAATTGTTTCCTCTACCTTCCTAACCCATTTCTCTTTCATTCTGCTCATAAATTCCCCCCATGCTGCTTTTTTTCTTTCTTCCTTTCCAGTTAACATTTTATTACTACTATTCTCTTATTCATTTCATTCTAAATTTCCCCATATTTTTCATATCCAACTAGCTAATTCCACACATTCAGTCAGGTAATGTGTTATGATTCCTTTTCCCCCATACAATTCACACGCTTCTGCTCTTTTTGTCTTACAACCTTTCATATTTATACTCCTGACCTCATTCATGCTGTAACTTTCCTCCCTACAACATGTAAATGTCCCTTTCCCCAATCTATATACATTTGCCTGTGTAATCTTAATAATGTCTCGTTTTCTACACTTCTCCAAATTTTTTCCCTTTCTATACCTTCCATTCTGTTTTTCATTTCTTTCCTAAAACTATCATGTTTATCTTCTAACTTCCATGTGTTCACCATACCTATTCTTCCCATTACTTTTTATTATCCATGCCACTTACTATTTTAAATCTAACATTGTTTATTGTATTATACACTGCTTTAGCATTTCACTTTCTTTCATTTTTACACATCTGTACTCAATTTCAATACTCTCTCTAAAACTACTTCCTTTCCTGTTCTCCCCAGCCCCATCTACCTCTTCTGATGCTGATTTTGGCAATCCTAGTAGTTCTTTGTACAACATTTTATGCATTTCAATATTTTTCTTGCTTAATTCTGTTGGCCCCCCCACCCCTTATTTCCGACATATATATGTTCTTGACTCCACTTGGGGTTCATATAGCCTTTCTAGCCATGTAATTCTCATCTCTAGTTTGTGTTTACATACTCTTATTCCCATAGTGCTGCAATAACTTTAGCAATTATATTCCTGATGCGCACTTTCAGCTCCCCATTGTTTCTCATCCTTACTCCTAAATATTCAAATTCTACTACCACTTCTAAAGTTTGATTTTCAATATGGCACCCTTTCTCCTTCTTCAGAGTTACCATCACTTTTTATTTATATTTATTCCCCAATCTTTACACTGTTGTATTTCATCTATCACTCTTTGCAATATATACCCCTACCATTAAATCATCCATGTACATTAGTCTGGTTATCTCTTTGTTTGCTATAGCTGGATAACGATTTCTACTTTTTACCCTATTATATTATCAATAATAGATTAAACAGGATGCGACTAAGTTTACAGCCTTATCTTATCCATAGCTTTTCTTCTAATGACACTCATACTTAGAAGCAAAATGGTGGTACAGAAGTCCAAAGATTGGTTTCAATGTGTCACACTGATTTTTCTTTCCACAATTATCTTATTCATCCAAATGGTTTAAAAATTGCACTTCTGAACTTACATCCAGGCATAACCTGCCCACAGTCTTGTAGAGTGAGTGATGTTAACGAATTCTCTTGGTCCACTCGAACAACGCCATAACTCAAACCTGACATGGATAACACGCCCCTGCCAGTTGCATTCACACCTGCCCTACCAGGCCTACAAAACAAGATCACAAACTTATATGGTTTCTTTCATTTTAAAAAAACACAATGAAATGTATTATATATATAAACCCTAAATTTAAATAAGACAAAACTGTATTTTCCATGTTACATTATTGTTTTCTTAATATTAGTAATTTTTAAAGCTACAAGCATCCATTCAAATGGATCTTAACAATGAAATAATTAGCACAATGCTTAATGAACAGATTCACACTTCTGAAGTCTTTACTTTCTCTACTATGTATTTATAGTAAATAGGGGAAGTATTGCATTTCACCCTAAAACTTGATTCCAAGATTTCACCAAAAATCCCTTAACAAAATATTCTTTGTCATTGGTTTAAAGTTTCAATCCTTTCTACTTTTCACGTACATGCAATCATACAAAGGTATTTTAAGATTTGGTTACCACTTAACTCTATTCCCTGATTTCCTCTCGTACATACAAAAAAATGCATATTAAAATCATTTTTGTAAATGTATATCTGGATTAATGTAAGGAGATAGAAGAATAAGCTTTTGTAAGAATAATTTGTTGAATAGGAAGAAAAAGTGAAGATTTAACACATCACAGATTTTTGCAAAAATATTTGACTACTTAAAGTCCTCTGCATTCCACAAACTTTTAGTTTACATGCTTGAAATATTTTGAAAATCTTCAGATAACAAGGATTTAAAAATTACCACACACCTTTTAAAAATGTATTATATTGTGCATTTTCAAAAGTGGTTAATCATAATTAAAAATGAAATTGTCTCAATTAAGATTTGAAATAACTCATTAAAATGTCATATACTTCATTCTTTATGTTTTGCACATATGATAAAACTTGTAAATTATTTGAAAGAAAATTGCAGATGTTTAGTATTTCTCAGATGCATTACCTTAAACGAGAACAAAGTTTGGCAGTTTACCTATGGTGCTAGATTTGTAAAGCTTGATGCCATAAAGTTACAGAAAAGCTAATGTGCAAAACAATCTTATTATTTAGTGTAGATGATCCCGTGCTTGGTGTAATGCAGTGATATATCAATGTCAAATCCCCAACATGAGTTTACAAGAATTAAAAGAGCACTTTTACTTAAGGTATCATGAGGTTTTGCACGTTAACAGCAAATTAAAATGGCTTCATGAGTATGCTTATGTTATGAACTTGTGAACTGCTGATAAAGTTTCTTCTAGTAAGAGGCAAAGGCAAAGTATGCATTGGAACTATGATAAGATTTCTTCCAGTAAAACAATACATTTAATTACCTAAAAGTCAAAGATATGCAGGTGAATTAGTGGTTTCAGGGAATGTGCTAAAGTAGATATTTAAAATATTCAGAAAGTACATGCTTTTAATCAGGCTGTGAATAATGAAAAATATAGAACATGTATTTTAATAATACTACTACAGTATTGAATCTATTTTACTTTGTTTCTTTGTAGTAATATGTAAAGTTGCACATTTTAATATTGTCTCATTACACAAATTCTATGAACACACCTTATAACTTATTTGCACTATCATAAATTGGCATATTGAATTTTCAATATATTGCAAATAATGCAATTTACACATTAAAATTACATTTTTAAAGTATTTTAAAAATACAACCTTGCTTCAACAATTTTTTTCCAATTCTAAGTCTTTAAATAACTTTGATGAGTCATGTGTTTATGAGGTTAGTTCACAATGTAAGTGGTATGTGATGATAAAGATTTAATTATATTTTGCAATAAATCCCTATAGAGACCATTTCTGCTAATGTTTATCTCTATAGATGTAGATGAAAGAATAATCTTTTATAAGAATGGTTTGTTTACAGAACAGGCAGAGAAAGTCATTTTAATGAAACACATCAAATTTTGTATGCTATATACAGAAAACTTTTTAGGAAAATCTTCTAGAATTGGTCTTTTCTTGTATATTCAGTCTAGAATTACTATCAGCTCTTATTTCAAAAGTATATCTACATCAAAATAAAGCACTCTCACAAGTCCTAACTACAAGCTAGTTTCTAAATCATTGCATCAATCATAGACCAAATTATGAAAATACTGTCGGCTTAAATCAAATTCTTGCATTCATCCTTTTATATACTTATTAAAGCTAAAACATTAAAAGTTTAATCACCTTCTAACGGAAACAGTGAGACATTCACTGGAGCTTGCACAAGGGCAAATGGCATCAGGGCGGAGGCCCTTAGACTGGAACACACTAAGGAACTGGTCACATGAGGACAAAGACCAGGGATTGGCACCATCCGCCACAAGCAGCAACCGCAATGAAGACAAGCTCACTTCCTTGTGGTCCTTGGTGGCCAGGAGACCCCAATGAAGATCTCTTGATTTCACTACTGCTACACTTGCTGTAATATTGAAGACACACATTTATTTTTAGGTATCCAGAAGAGCTTTCTGTAAAGCAAATATCTGAAAATCCATACATTTTTAAAGGTTCTGAACCTTTTATCGACTAACATCTTGAAAATACGTGTTCATGAGCTGAAGTTTTAAGGCAGATTTTCTGTTCTGTATCTGCTTCATAACAGTTGAAACTTGGACAAAAATGATAAAATTATAATTTATACATTTTAATTTTTGGGAAGTTTTCTTATAAATACATTTGTTATTGAAGGGAGAATTAATGAGTTAATTAGAGATTTAAAAATAACAAATTAACATGTATGCATATGCATATATGGACTGTAATAATTTAGACATTTGTCATTTAAAATATTCCTTACGATACAAATTTTTACTTTTCAGAGTGAAAATACTTTCCCCGATTCTCCAACAATAGTTTAATTTGAATTTTAACAATTTATTTTAGCATTATCTTATCAATTTAAATAACTATTACTTTCTTATAGCAAACACATTGAAGGTTTTATGTTTTTATGGCAAGAGTGGCTCAAAAGTAGATACACCCTAATATTTTTCACCTTTCTGTTTTTGAACACATCAATGACAGAATTATTTTGCTAAATATGCTACTCTTCTTCTATTTCCTAAATCAGCTTTCATATCCCTTTCACAGGCACTATAACCAAGGCTATTAGCATTAAGGCAAGATGAATGAACTGGCCATCCATTCAAAGTCAAAGTAACAAGCTTGAATCCCTGTAACTGTGGAGGACCCTAACAAAATAATTAGCATGATGGCACCCTTAGATCATGACTGTATTGCACGGAGTTTGCTTATCATTATTAAAAAAAAAATACAATTTTATTATAAGAAACTTAAAATAAATACTGTTATTTAATTCTTAAAGGTTGTTGTAATATGAAATTGAAAACCAAATCATAAAAAATTTAAAACCTTAACTAAAATACCTTTGTATAAAATATGCTACACCAAGCATTAAGTTGTTAAGAATGACAGCAGGTAACTTAACTAGAGAACAAGGGAGTGAATTTTAAAGCAGTTTTACAAAACTGTAAACCCCAAGAATTACAGTATTGGACAAGTATATTCCTCTATAATTTTGAATACTGGAAGTGGTACACTGTGAAGCTAGCAATTAGTTTTTAATTGGTAGTCGAATATACACACATGTGCTTCACAAAAACTTACTTTTACGCAGAACTAGTTTTGCATGCGTGTTACATGCATTGTCTACTGCTTTCGACTATCGGATACAACACGAGGATCCTTAATGTATGACTGTCTTCCCTCTGGTGTTGGATTGATGAACTTCATTAGCGGGTTCTCTTCAAAGGGACGATCAAAATTCATGAGGTGCGCTTCATGTTTTTTCATGTATATTTTCTCCCATGCGTCGAGTTCTACTGTCCGTTGTACATTTTTTAAAAGATGGATGTCTTGTTTAATTTCATGTTGGTTGTTCCAAAAATGAGCCGATACTGCAGATTTTTCAATTTCCCTATTTTTGATATTTCTAATATGTTCTTTAAGACGGGTACCTATGTTTCTTTTTGTTCTGCTAATGTATACTTGGTTACACTCATTGCAATTTATTCTATAGATGTCTGGTTTTTTGTCAATTGGGTCTTTTTTTGTTCTATGGGATGGAATCAAATTTTTTACACTGAACCTGTTGTAAGGTGCCAGTGTTATATTATGTTCTTTAAATATTTTTTGGAATTTCTTAGTTGCCCAAGGGTGGTAAGTGAATCTCCTGTAGTTATCATCATCTTTAATTCGTTTGAGGGTGGATATTTCTGTGATCTTATTTTGTTGTTTAATTTTCTTGAGTTTTTTGAATACTAAATCCTTGTTGAAACCATTTATTTCAGCTGTTTTTACTATGTGGTTTAGTTCTTCTAAGTATTCAGATTTTTCCAGAGGTACTTTAGTTACTCTTTGTAGTAGGCTGTTTAGTACGGCATGTTGGTGTGCTTTTGGGTTGAAACTATTTGCTTTTATGTAGTTGTCAGTATGGGTTTCTTTTCTATGTATACCAAATTTTAGTTTCCCATCTTTGTTAGTAATTTTTAGGTCTAAAAATGCCAGTGTGCCCTGTTGTTCTAACTCCATTGTAAATTTTACTTTTGGTTCCTGTAAGTTTAGTAGTTTTAATGCATCATCTAAAAGTTTCTCATTTACTATAGCAAAAATATCGTCCACATATCTGTACCATACTTTGAAGATGTTAGGGAACGATTTTGTGATGTGGATTTCATACTGACTCATAAATAAGTTAGCTAGGAAAGGAGATAAAGGGTTTCCCATAGCTAAGCCTTCTTCTTGTTTGTAGTATTTGTTCTGAAATATGAAGTATGATTGGTCAATGCAAGTTTTGGTGAGTGTTTTGTATTCCTTTATTTCTTCTGGTGGCAAATTGAAGGATTCTAACCAAATGGTGAGGTATTGCATGAGTTTGGCAATTGGTATGCTGGGGAAAAGGGAAATCACGTCAAAAGAAACCATTCTTTCTTTAGGTGAAATGTTGTAGTCTGAAATGTGTTTTATTAGCTCCAGAGAATTATTTAGATTGAGGCTTTCAAATTTCGGAAAGATATTAAATTTGTTTACAAGCCACTTTGCTAGAAAATATGTTGTAGAGTTGATGTTATTTATGATGGGCCTCATGATGTTACCAGGTTTGTGGATCTTGGGGAGTCCATATATTGATGCAATGTTTGGGTTGTCTGGTTTGATTTTCTTGCAATCTGATTTCGAAATTAAATTGCTATTTTTCAACACTTCGTTGAGTTGTTTGGTGCATTTGTTTAGAGGGTCAGAAGGGATCTTCAAAAATTCTTGATTATCTAGCATTTTTTCCATGTTATTTATGTAATCAATTTTATTCATGACGACAATTTTGTATCCCTTATCTGCTTTAGTGATGATGATATCCTTTTCATTCAATGATTTTATAATTTTGCTGAATGGGTTGTTCCGAAATGTTTGTTTTTCCATATCTTCCAATATAACCTCACATTTTTTCCTAACTATGTTTTGGTCTATCCTACTCAAACCTATTATAGACGTTTCTATGTCCACTATGTACTGTTCAATATCGTTTGAAAATTTAACGCATGTTTTAAATCCTTTGTTTAGAAACTCTATTTCTTGTTTTGAGAGGTTTTCGTTTGATTGGTTAATCACGTTTTGATTCGGACTGCTTTGAATTTTATTTTTCCAAGGTTGGTGGCCTAAGTTTCTCATTTTCTTTTTCTGTGTAATTACTTTTTTGTGGACTTTTGGCGTTATTCTATCGAAAGTGTTGCTTTCCAAATTTTTCCAAGACATGTGGCCTAATTCTTTTGATAATTTTAGGTGAAGTCCGTAAGTTTCTAAGTCTATAGAATAAATTGCAATGAGTGTAACCAAGTATACATTGGCAGAACAAAAAGAAACATAGGTACCCGTCTTAAAGAACATATTAGAAATATCAAAAATAGGGAAACTGAAAAATCTGCAGTATCGGCTCATTTTTGGAACAACCAACATGAAATTAAACAAGACATCCATCTTTTAAAAAATGTACAACGGACAGTAGAACTCGACGCATGGGAGAAAATATACATGAAAAAACATGAAGCGCACCTCATGAATTTTGATCGTCCCTTTGAAGAGAACCCGCTAATGAAGTTCATCAATCCAACACCAGAGGGAAGACTCATACATTAAGGATCCTCGTGTTGTATCCGATAGTCGAAAGCAGTAGACAATGCATGTAACACGCATGCGAAACTAGTTCTGCGTAAAAGTAAGTTTTTGTGAAGCACATGTGTGTATATTCGACTATATTCCTCTATACCTGACAATTTGTTATATTAACGAAAGTTTGATACAATAGTTTTAATGAATACAAATCTGTATCCTAGGACAATAGAACATATGGACATCAACTCAGACCATGCATTGCGTAAAACTTTGTCAAATGTATTATATTTCAAACTGGGATGGTCTGCATGCATATTGCAACAATGATGTAAGACATTTCAAAAATTAAAGGATTAAGAGTTACAAATCTAACTTAAATATTAAATTAACTAAATATGAGTACTTGCAATTCAAATTAATACTGTATTGTACATTTACTATAGAGGCGCTAATAGCAAAAGTCTAAATCAATGTTCATTGGTGATTGATAATTATTAATGTTCATGAACTAACATTTGTCTTCCTCAATGAAGGCTTTCCTTTAGTTCTTTAAAGAGTTCAATTGCACAGCTTCTGAAACATTTATTCTTGTGCATCTACAGGAATTATATGTACTTCCAAGTGCAATTGCAAATTCCATTTTTTAAAAACGAAATATGCTTCGTACAGCAAAAAAAACTTGGTTACAAGTCTGCGTTATTATGTAATTACATATTGTAAATGGGTAGCTGGTTGTAATAAAGAACCAATTTTCAGTTCTATAATGATGTCCTGATCTCTGCAGATGTCCAGAAAGGAATCCCCCTCCCCTTCTTTCTCTAATTTTCTACAAAAAGCTTATTTTTCTTTCTTTCAGAGCATATTTAGGTACGGGTTAATCTTATGGGGTAGCAGTATTAGAGGTGCTAAGTATTCAAAAAAAGGCCATCAGAATTCTATCAGGTGCCAAAAAAATGTACTTTTTGTTAAACTAAAAATTCTCACTATTGCAAATTTATATATTTATGATGTTCTAATAAATGTAAAAGAAATTATGCTTAATCACAGTACAAGAAAAGAAATACATAATTACAATACAAGAAACATAAACAAACTGGATATGCCTTACCATAGATTAACTAAAACAAGTAAACATAATATAATAGGTATAAAGTTTTTTAATGCACTACCAGATAGAATATATAACTTGAACCTTCAGGTATTTAAGAATAGAGTCTATACATGGCTGATGAAAAATCCTATATAATCCTATATATAGTATTCAGGAATTTGAAGAGCTAAACAAGAATAGTATATGAGTTTTGTTTTATATATTGTATAACCAAGGAAAATATGATTGTATATATAGTTGTAAGTGACAAAGTCTATTGTAAATTTTTGTATCTACCCATGAGATATATAAATTAAAAAAATTAAAATTATATTACGTTAACATCTTATGAAATTGGCAGTTTTCACTTTTCAGCAATTGTTCAGTCATTGGCAAAAATGATCACTCATTTATACCAGCCATTATGCTTCCCCCTCCCCTCGTTAAATCACACTAATGTCTACACATGAGATTCTAGGGAGGAAAAGCATTAATTCTGGGTTAAAAAAAAAATGCCAACATCCAGGAGTGAATCAAATCTGGGACCTCTAGCTAGCAAACTAACAATCATGGAGACTGTTCATGCAGCATGTTGCTGGTTTTCCAGTAATATTTTTCTTTTAGGGTATTTTGCTTTTCTATATTTTAATTCATTTACATCTTAATTTTTCTTTTTTATATTCTAGAACAGTGTTTCCCAACCTTTTGAAGTTCACGGCACCCTTGGGAATAACATTAAACACCAGGGGCACCCTTCCTTGAATTAAAAGAAAATTAAGCTTAATATGTTAATTTATTGAAATATTATATAATAATAAGGTACACCATAACATAATACAGTAAACTTTACTACAATCACTGAGTAAAAATACATCAATAAATTTTTGTTCAATTAATGATTAATGTGAAACTTGTGATTGATGCTTAGAGCACAGATATGTGATGTCGGGTCTTACAGTTGACAGTAAAACACGCAAATCATCCTCAAGGTTATTCTGTCTATTTCTTGCTTTGCATTTTATTGCCACCATAGCAGAGAAGGCTTGCTCGCATAGATAAGACGTTGAAAAGGGCAAAAGTGCGTTAATTGCTATCTTCATTAGGTTAGGGTACTCCTCTCTCCGTTGAAGCCAAAAACTAGCCACCGACGCCTCACTCTTGGTGAACTTACCTTTGAGTGTGGAATCAGCGCAAAGATCAATAAATTCATCTCGTTTGCAGGCAGTGAAATCTATTTCCTCTGCACTATCTACGAAATCAAATGGTGAGACAACCCAGTCGAGATTCGTAGTGGAAACAGTTGGAAAGTACGCATCTATTGCATCTTGCAATCTTGATAAGTGATCACAAATGCGGTCTTTCAGTTTACCCAGATCTTTATCTCCTGCTACATTAAGAAGAGATGGAAAGTTCGACAAATCTCCTTTTTGAACTGCAGACTTCCAAGAACTAAGTTTTCTTTTAAAACCTTTCATTTTATTGGTTGAGGAGATTATTGTTTCATGTCGACCCTGCATCGAAACATTCAGTTCATTCAGCTTATGAAAAATATCTGCCAGATACGACAGTTCAAAACACCAAGAATCACTTAGTAAGAGCTCATGAAATGTGTCTTGATTTTCATCCTTAAAAAAGTTTTTAGCTGTTCTTTAAGTTCGAGAAACCGGTTCAATACACGACCCCGCGACAACCACCTTACTTCTGTGTGAAGTAACAAAGAGGTATGAGCTGCATCCGTTGCGCGACATAACTGTTTAAAAATTCTGCACTTTAAAGGTCGACACTTCATATAGTTCACCATTTTCACAACTTGGTTAAACACTTCAGCAAAATCTTCATTACACGCTTTCACGACTAATGCCTCTTTTTTAAGAGAACATTCTAGAATTTTATTTATAAGAATATTAATATGTATTATTTTTCAGTATGTTATTCTTTTCGTTTATTTTATTATGTTTTATGAGGAGATTTTAATTTAGTACCTATATATAAATTAAGAGAAGAGAGATGAATAATAATTTATGGAATGTTAGGATTAATAATTTCTCTATGCAGAAAACAGTGAGTTATAATAATGGATGGATTTTCATTGAGAGCTCTGGCAGAAAAACCTTAAGTTTCTCAGACATAGATGGTGCACCATCTGTACATATACCACAACAGTCTTTCCATGAAAGATCATGGTCATTGAGATAGGAATTAATAGAAATGGAAATATCATGGCCTTTGGTTGTAGTCTCCAGCGGTCTACAGAACAGAAACTGTTTACTAATATCTTTTTCATCAATATATCTGATAAAACCAAGGAGTTGCGGTTTGTCACCAATATCGAGACTCTCATCTACTTGCAAAGCAAATGTTCTATAAGTTTTTATTTTCTCCGTAACTTGTTCGTTGATATTGCATGACATTTCAGATATCCTGCGGCTGATTGTGTTGTTGGACAGAGGAACTTTCGAAATTTGATTAGCTGCTTCTTCGCCAAGTATTGTTGAAACTATAACTTGGCATGCAGGGCCAATGATTTCCTCTCCAAGAGTATGAGGTTTCTTTTTTTTTTTTTTTAGCTATCAGTTCTGCTACTTTAAATGAGGCTTCAAGAGCAGTATCACCTATGGTCATTCTCTTTACTATTCGCACAGCTGTTTTCTTATCCCCTTCTAATATATGTGAAAAATACATTACACTTTTCTGTGACACACTAGGATGCTTTGTTGTAATATGCCGCTTCAGTTTGCTAGGTACCATGGCCTCGTTGCTAAGTGTTTCGCCACAAACTAAACACACAGGGATAGGGTTTTCCGCATTGTTATTCCACTTAAATCCATACGCTAAGTAACTGTCCTGGTATGTACTTTTCTTTCGTTTGTCTTCCTTGTGTGGTGAATTCGACAGTCCGGGAGAAACTGTAAGATTTGACTTCTTAAAGCAAGCAGTAGGAGCCGACTGTTCACTTTCACTGTCCTGGCGTTTACGTTTAACAATGAACTTATCCATAGCTAAACACTGTGAACCAACGCGAGGAAGACAACTGAAAGCGCCAAGTGGCGTACACTTTTATATATTCATGTCGAAGTCTCGGGAATGTTCGTGAGGAAGCGAGTAGTCTCGGGAATGTTCGGCAGGGTACAGCTGTAATGCCATCTGTGGGATACTAGTATAACTGAATTATTGAAATGAATCGAACACTATCACCATCTGCCGTGCATGAGAATAATTGATTTGACTTATTTTATTTCAAGACCTTACAAGACTTAAGGCTTCAGTAGAAGGTATTTTTTTTTTTTGTTTATCTGAATATCTCGCGACACCCCTTAGCCAATCACACGGCACCCTAGGGTGCCGGGGCACACCGGTTGGGAACCGTTGTTCTAGACCCTTGTTCATTGATTTTAATTTGAAATTTTAGTTTTTAGATTAGTTCATTATCAGAAAAAAATTATATAAGAGATCAAACTTATAAGTTTTTTGCTTTTGGAAATAAATTTACAGTTTGAATATATGCTCCGGTATTACCTAAGTGCCAGGGTAGCATATTCAGATTCTATTTATATATCTGCAGCAATCAGTTGGGAAATAGTGATATGGGTTAGAAACATGGTTACCAAATTTATGGGAGGATAACCAGTTTCTTTTAATCTAAAATGCATCTGCTGTTGACAAGTATACTGTAGTGTACATTGCAAAACCAATACGTGCAATGAAATTAACATTAACATAGAAAGAAAATACCTAAGCTAAGTATGACAAAAGTATTGCACAAAAGGAAAATACAGACAACACATTCAAATAACCTCAGAGAGTAGATAGCCTACCTCTGTAATGTGAGAAAATGAAATGGCCTGTTATTTATGGATGCTCTTTAACTCCTTTGGTTCTCAGCGTCCCATTCTATATTGGGCGTGAAAGATCGCTTAATTTTGCTCAGAGGCCTCTCTATCAGGCTTGAGGTTCTTTTACGTGCCGTAAATCTACGACACGGGACCCACAGCTTTACTACCCTTCCAAAGGAAGCCATGCTAAGGATTTTGACGCCCGAAAACATCCATCGTCCTCCACCGGGTTTGAACCCGCGACCTTGGGTATATGAAGTTAGCATGGTAACCATTATACCACGGAGGGCGACACTGTAATGTGAGGATAGCATGTCTGCCTCACATACAAAAAGTTCTCAAAATTGAATCTAGGTTAGAATGATGGGTAAGATTCTTTCTGGGTTTTCCCTTATCCTGACAAGGCAAATAACTTAAAGCTCCATGGATCTCAGACTCATTTGAGCATCATTTCACAGATTTCATTCATCTGATTTAACTGTCAGGTTAAAGGAGTTTAAAAAAATAAAAAGTAGATGATATTACTATTCTGAGATTTCTATAGGATATCAAACTGTGCTCTGTAAAATAGCTAGGTAATTGGTTGGACAGTCATAAAAACAGAATTGGAGAGAAAATTCTAATCTTTCCTACTGAAGTAATTGATGAACTGCATTCATATAATTGAAATATGAAACAAACATTGATCTCCAAATAATAGATATATAAAGAGATTTAAGTACAGTAACACCAAAACATTAATGCAATTTATAACCAATATATTAGCATTTTATGGCAATAAAGAGTCTGACAGGGAATATAATTTACTTGAGAGCATGGTTAATAAACCACACAATGAAAAATATGCTAGTTACAAAGCAGTTAATACTTAACTATGCCAGTTTTTAAAGTATTACTCCGTGCTGTAATCTATGAACCTATGCTTAGACCATACCTTTATCTATTGTAAAAATATATAGTAATTTTTGCTTAAAAACACACTGAAATGGGATGGAATGTTTTTCTATTCTGTAATCCAAATGCTACTAACTCCATTTCTTATATTACTGCAATACAGAAGGAGCAATTACCAAATTAAGAAATAGAAAATAATAATAATAAAAAAAAAAAACGGACCAAAGTATGATGGAATAGTTACCCCTGTATTTTGTAATCATCTGCATCCATGAAGCAGGGTTCACTTTCATGAGAGCATAAGGAATGAAGACAACATGCATGCCATTCAACACACTGGTGAGCACACTGTGCCAAAGTCCCACTTCTCGCTTGAAGTCCAGAACACACACCATATTTTCTCCTTCTGTATAATTACATGACATCGTCAGTGTGCGACAGTGTGCTAGCATGGCAGCCCGTGTCACTGTTACTCCCATCACTGAACCATCACGGTCTGTTGTGTACTGAAAGCATAAAGCTAAGCTAAAGTAAATGCACTTCATACATTTTCACAAACTTATTCCTCAAAATATGATGCAATGCTCAGATTGAAATACCTTAGTGCAAATGCAAAATGTCTCTTAGGGAAATATTTCCTTCATTCAGAATGAACATAACTTCACAAGCTACTTGAAAAAAATTCAAGATATATATTCTATTACTCACCTAAATAAACTTGGTATGCATGTCAAATTAGTTAGCCATTTTTGAAAAAAAAATTAAAAAATGATGAAATAGTTTCTCTTGTAAAAAGTAATTTACTGTGGGTTGTCTTAACAAAAATCTTTGGAAATGGAAACCGTGTTTTATTTATGGACGCTCTTTAACTGCTGTGGTTCTCAGCGTCCCATTCTATACTGGGCATGAAAGACCGCTTAATTTTGCTCAGAGGCCTCTCAATCAGGCTTGAGGTTCTTTTAATCTACGACACGGGACCAACAGCTTTACTTCCCTTCCGACGGAAGCCATGCTAAGAATTTTTATGCCCGAAAAAATCCATTGTCCTCTGCCGGGTTTGAACCCGCGACCTTGGGTATATGAAATCAGCATGGTAACCATTACACCACGGAGGGCGATACAAAAATCTTTGCTAGAAATGGTAAAACATTGTCTGACTCAAGTTTCCTTACTTTGCTTCTTTGCATGGACTCAATGAATCTTAAATATTTATTTCTTGTGAAAACTCAATACTGAATTTTTTAATGGAATACAATACTAACTCTACTTAAATGCTTCAGCTTTTGCACAGGTTTAAATGCATGACATTAGGGGAGGTGCAGAATTGAACCCCTTTGCACTACATGAATTGCCAACTTTGTAAACAGATTGATGTACTGGGCAGTGCAGAACTGTTTTTCATCCAGACATTTTGTGTATTCTTTGCACGCAAGATGGAAGTGACCACCAATCACAGAGTTTTCATATTTTCTTAATTTATTTTGTGTAGGTCAGTTTTAATTTACTGCTGTAAAGAATATGAACAAACATTTATTGTAATATGAGAGTTGTGCCATTTAAGCACTCTATGTTACCATAATTATTCGAGTCACTTATCAGCATATATGCTGCGTTTGCAAGTTTAAAAGACACAAACGAATGTTCCAAATGTAAATATTGGAAAGGTATGATACAAGTTTTATTTCACTAAAATGACCTCGAAATAGTTGACAGTTGACATCCACCCCTTCTATTCTAGGTTTGTTAGTCCTCTGCAACTGGCAATGCGTGATAGACATTTGCCTAGTATTGACATTATGCATGGATAAACAACTATCGGCAAAGGCTGAATAAATATGAAGACCCCATATGAGCTCTACTCTGAATTTGTAGTTCTGTGAAAAGAGCAAGGAAACAGAAGTTAACACTTCAGAAATATTTGAATGATAGTTTAGTTCAGTGCATATTTTCCTTGCACGTGATACACGCACTGCATGCTTAGATTTTTCTTCCAAGTTTTACAAAGTATTGGAGAATAGTAATAGTATTTATTTTTTTAATTATAACAGTAACGGTATTGGGCAAATGCTTCCTAGAGACAGATTCTGTCCTGCTTGTAGCTATAATCTCACACTCATTGTGAGATTATAGATGGTTTAGATAATTCAACAGGAATCATGGCTAAATAGCACTACTGTCAGCACAAAATAAGACATCTCTTTTTAAATTATTTCTTGAGTTATAAGCAGAGTCTTACCAGATATTGTATCATTTAAAATGCATACCTCTATATATGCAGGTGTATCATCTGTCAGTCTTGGTGGAGGTAACCAGTCTTTAGGAGTCTTGGCAAGGTGTTCTGTGACGAACCACTGCAGTTTCGGCCAACCTTTAAAAGCTACTACTTCCCCTGCAGCAGTTTTAGGTAGTCCTTTGAGGCAAGCCTCTGATGTCAAGGCTACCTGAATACCACAACTGCCAAGCAGAAATCCGATCTGCTGAGAGCCAGCATCCTGTGAAATCAACACTTTAAAAATTAATTTCTTTATGAAGCTAATAAAGCAAGATCCAATTTTAAATTTATTAATTTCTCTGGTTTCCCCTTGCACTAAAACAGCTTAACACACCTAAATATAGCTAAATGTAAGAACAAAGTGGTTTAATCTACATTTTCTAATACAGTCAAAATGATTTACACTCTGATCTATTATAAAATTCTAATTTTATTTCTCTATTTCTATTGCTATTTCTCTATCACAATGAACATGGTATTAAACAATTTGAAATGTAGTTCACTGATAAATCAGCAAGGCTCCTTTATATCATTTAAAATGAGTAATCAAATAATTTTGGATGTCTATCCTATTAGTGAAATTTCATAACTCTTTTTTTTGTTTAACAAAAAGAAAATGCAAATATTTTCATTATAGCAGCAACAACAATGATATGAACTTTGATATTTCGAAATTGTTTTGTAATTACCCGTCTTGTCAGTGGTACTTCAATTGGGACAGGTACAATGCCTGCTTGTAGACAGCCATAGAATGCACATATGAAGTTAATAGGGTCATTGTTGGGATAGACGAGAGCAATGCGATCTCCAGGCTTGAGACACGTCTCCCCACCTTTGCTGAAAGCTTTGTTGAGTAATGTGTATGCTATCTTTTGTGACCTGCTTAGCAATTTACCTGAAAAACAGAATGAAATATTTTGGGGTTAAACTTAATGATTACAATATCAAATTTCTACAAGTAATATTCCAGTGTCAACTCGTTTTCAACTATACAGGCACGTTATTTGTTCAGAGTTTCCATTATGAATGATAAACACACAGATTTATAAACAGACTTTGTTAAATTTGTATAACAATTAATAATTTGTGTTGTTACACTGTTACTACTTCAGTTTTTAATATTATGTCTTTGTTACATCCATTGTTTCTTCTTCAATAGTTGTGAGTAGGTCAGGAGTTGGAAAGATTAGATTCAAATGAAAAATTCAATGCCATAACATGAATCCTGGTCTCCATCCAGTTGCTCTAACCACTGAGCTGCCATGGTAACAGGCTAACAAATTCCTAATTGACTGACTCACATTTTCACAGTAAACACAAGGAGATCTCAGATTATTTTGAGATGACATAACCCAATGGTGACTTATAGTATTTTAACTACTTTAAGTTCCAGTTTTCACAGCTCAACTATTGGGTCTATTATTAATTGTTGTGTAGGACAAGAGTTGGAAAGATAGAGTCAACTGAAAAATTCAATACCTAGCCGGACTTGAACCACTGATGGTCAAATTTTTTTGTGATTCAAATCCTAGCTATAGCAATGAATTTTTCACCTGACTACTTCCAAATCTTTGTTATTGCTGCAAGAGATAATGCAATAATGTGACACAAATGTTCTACTTCTGAAGTGGTATCACAAATAGGTAAAACTCTGTTTAAGACAGCTGGGCATGATTTTGTGTAACCTTCTAGCCTATTTACTTTGGAGAGGCTTTACGCTACCTACAATGTTTTCTTAAACTGTTTAAGGTGGTTTTAAAAGCTGTGATCCTTCATATGAGAAAAGAGTTTGGTCATGTCACTAGAAGGGGTTGTTTGACTTTACACTTTATATTTTGGTGTAAGCTAATTAGAAATGTAGTTCCCATTTAAATCAGCATCTGCTAATCGGATAAAGGATAAACAGTAATAGAAGTTGTCCTCTCTTTGTGGACAATGGTAGAAAATAGAAAGGGTGCAATTATATTTATAGTAGAAAATTACCAACTATGCAAGATCATAAAACTGTAAATGTTCAAGGTTTAACTTTATACAATGAACTGCCAAATAGCATTTAAACAACTGTGTCTAAATTTAAAACACAATTTTAATAATAAATGCTCATTTTAATTTAGGTGACTTGTATCATAATTCTTCAAATATTTTTGTTTGATGTGTTTTATATTCTATTTCTTCTTTTTTAACTGTATTTATGAAAATGGTAGAAATTTGCAAACCAATCCAGAACATATGGCATGTCCAGAAAGTAAGTACCATTTCATTCTATCACTACTGCAATGCTAGTGTCATCGTTCCACACATGTACACCAGCCTCTCTGGAGCATTGTCTGTCCACTGATGCCATTACAGTCTGAGCGTGTTGCATTTACAGTTGTTATTGATCGTTCAAAATGTTTAATACAATTTCTGATCCCATCAGCTATGAAGTGCATTCCATAATATAGTTTTTGAATGCAAAGAATGTTAAGCCAGTTGAAATTCTAGTCAACTGGTAGAGATTTATAGTGAAAAAGTAATGACAGATGGAATGGTTAGTAATTCAATGATGGATGATCCAATGTTGATGATGCAGAACAACCTTCTGTTGTCACTCATGGTTTGGTTGAAGTGAATGAAGCAATTTGTGAAAACAGACTGTTCACAATAAGAATGCTTTATGATATGTTCCACAAATTTCAAAAACTGTAAAGTATGAGATTGTCACAAAGTGCTTAAATTATCGCAAACAGTGTTTGTATTGGATTTCGAAGCAGCTTACAGATGTCCACAAAATGAAGTGACTGAACAGTTTTTTATCATTTTTTACCTGATTCAGTGATGATGAGATTAACTCTTAAGCAAAATAGTGATCAGTGATAGAACTTGGGTTTATCATGTCACTCCAGAATCAAAACAAGGGTCAATGGAGCAGAGGCATACAGGATCCTCCAAACAACAAAAATTCAAAACAATATTGGCAGCATGAAAAATCAATGTGCACATTGTATTCTGGGACAGATTGTGGAGTTCCATCCCAGAGATGCAACCATCTATGTAGTAAAATACTACGAAGTATTGAGAAATCTCCAGCACTTAATTCAAAGCAAAAGGTATAAAATGCTCACTCAATGCTTCATGACAATGCATGTGTCCATTCTGTTGTCATACAAAACCTTCAACAATTCAGTTCAATCACCTATCATACAGCACTGATCTCGTGTCTTATGACTACCACTGGTTCTTAAACATGCAGCATGAGTTATGAGGTAGATACTTTGACAGAAATAAGGATGCAAAAAACAGCGTTCAGTAGTGGCCATCTTTACTGGCAGCAGCTTTCTTTAAAGAAGACATACAAAAGTTGATTCTCTGCTTTGACAAATACCTGAGCAATGGTGGCAACTATATTGAAAGAAGGTCCAAGAATACTTCGTCATGTACAAATAAATGTTATGAAAAATATTTTATGCCTTTTTTTCAAAATGGTATATACTTTCTAGACATGTCTCCTAATAAATAAAAACACAAAAAGAAAAACAATAATAAACTTAGATATTCAAAAGAATTTTAACTTTTCAACCAATTTAAATCACTGTGATTCTAAATAAGTTACTCTGTTAATATCTAACATTATGATCTTGCTTATTAATTAGTATAATTTGTAATTTAAATAACTTGTATTTATTAGCAGTAGAATATCTGTTCTTTAGTATTTGACATTGTAGCATTTTAAGTTAATTTACCATAAGTAACAAATTATACATCAAATTATTATACAACATTCTTGTTATTGTATCAACTATAGAGATTATCCGAAACGGATTCTGTCACCTCTTCCTCAAATATTGCAATTCCTGTTTGTTGTCAGCATAAGGAAATTCAGTTTCAAAATACAAAGAGGAAAAAGCCCCAAAAAATATTTAGCCAAAATTATTGAAAGATCATGTATTTGCTAGAAAAGTTGGAACATATAAGAAAAAGTGTGGTCAACAAGATGAAACTCTTGCAATGTAGTCCAGCAATATCCATAGAAGTGCTACTTCTACTCTACACTCTCCTTTTACAACATACGAAAATGAGCATTTGAGAGCTTACCATATGTGAGAGTTATGCTGAGTTTCCCATTTGGATCCAGAACGGTGGCTACAGGTGCCTTATATGTGGCTGAACCATACCTCTGAATTGCAGCCTCCAGATTTCTTGGCAGTCCAGAAGGTACCTAGAAGAAGTTTGTTTTGTAAAATTAAAACTAAAGTCAAAGCTCATTTGGCATTTCAAATTACAGGGCCTATTACAAAAGCCTATAATCAGTCTCCATCAAGCAGAGAAAAAGAGTAAATGCCATTTTACTATCAAGATATTTAGCATTACAGAGAGAAATTTTACATCATGCATGTAAAAGTCAGGTGCCAGACATGTACTGATGGTATGTCAAGTTAGAAGAACGTATTACTTATCTGCATTTTGCTAAGAGAATGGTCAATAATAATGATTAAATTCCTTGAACAACTCACCGACAGTTTTAATGTACATCAGGGGATAAAAAAAGTGAGTCATGTCTGGAATGCCAAATTCATAAGTCCTACACGTTGTATACACCATCCATGATGCAGTTGTGCAGCACCACCAATAAGTTGTCACAAATTCCGAATCTTTATATTACTAATCCATATGATCACTAATCATAATCAAATACATAACTTGCGCTTCTGTAATATTAATAACACAAAACACGATACGGTTTGTATTGTACGATATTACCAAATCTGCCACCATCCATGGGTGTTCACTATAGCACTGTGGCAAAACTAGATCACTCCTCTAATGAGGGTTTCAGGTTCACTTTCTTGCACGTGAAACTTGCATATAGTAGCCATTTATTTTAAACATACAAATGCATCAGCCATGAACAGTTCTCTCTCAATGAGGGGGGGGGGGATGGAATCTGTATAATATAAAAAAATACTAAAAGTATGTTAATAAAACATGTTTGAAATATTTTTAGGAATCCAATTTTAGGCAAATTTGATTTTTTTGACAAGTAGAAACTTTTTGTTTTACTCAAAACACGCTTACAACTTCACAATCTGATCCAACAGGGAAATGCCAACCACACTGAAATAATTATAACATGATATTTTCAGACGAGGTGACATTTTCTTCCACACATCAGATAAAGATGATTGTATATTGTCCAAAGGAGTCCCAATATGATGCAAAATACGTGGCTTCACAATTCCATCATGGACATGTATCTATTGAGATGTGCCTGGACATCAAGGGAGGGTCCAAGTGTGCTGTGGCAGCTTGATGATATGCTGAAGTGTGCAGAACATGGTAATACTTCATAATGATTTGATTCCCTCTGAGGATAAGCTATCCTGATGATATTATTGAGTTTGTTTTGTTCATAATAATCATTCTGTTTGCACATCTCGAAAGGTTTAAATTTGGTTTTCAAAGGAGCAGGACATCAGTGATAGACTGACTTCCCTTTTCACTGATTTTTGAGGCCTATTGAGAATGTGTGGGCTGAGGTGAAAAGGGAGCTATTTACCTGTAGATGGGCCAAGGACAAAAGATGTCTTCTGGTCACAATTTAAAGAATCCATCTTGTAGTTTCTTGTCCATATTACTGCAGGCATTTAATTTTATCTCTAACAGAAGATTGAGGACAGTTATATGGGCTGAGGGTTCATACACCTGATATTAATTATGATTATTTTTTGCATTTTAGTTTTAGAAGATAATAGTTTATTTACACACTTTTTTTATATAACACGAGTGTTAGTAGTGTTAATGTTTTTGTGCATAGGTAGGCCCATAACTTCAAATATCAAATCTATATTAATGCAATACTATGTTCTACATATCCAGTAATAAAATTAACAAACATGAAAAATATGACAAACAGTGCAACATTTGAACCTAGAATTTTTGAGCGGAAGCAAGGCCTTCTTGACTTCTCGGCCACCATAATGTTGTTCTGTGACCTGTTTTCAGTACTACCCATTAGTTAACCATTGCGGTCACTCACAGACTATTGTGCAGTTCTTTTGTGTGCATTGTGAACTCAACTTTTATGAAGATACATGAAGCTCTTCGATCAACACATGGAATCTGGGATGGCTATTTTTGTGTACACGGTTGTACACTAATCAAACATATTTTTCTCCCATTGCATGTTAATAAAGTGATTAAAACAAAATTCTGTTACAGAAAAAAGGTTGTACCTAATTGATAGAGACTCAGTAATGGGCTTTATGATGACAAAAACACACACATTAGGAAATAGCGAAGGTATACATTAAAGATTGGTTATGTATGAAGACTGGAATCATAACAATTATTGCTAAAATGGATCATACAAGAGATCAGTCCCTAACTGTATAATCTAATAAACATTTCACAAGCATTTTACAATGTTCTTTTGTATGGTTTTCAACACATGAGTGGCATGACAATACAGAACAGCATCCACTAAAAGAGGCAAAATTTGAAATTTTGTAATTTACACCTTAGCTTTAAAGTGAATTACACAATTCAACAGATGACATTCCCTGAGGAATTGTCTCCTAATCTAGTAATCAGTAAAGATGGTCCAGCCAATAGAACATGAAAATTACATAAGTGAGGTCCCTTCTAGCAGACACTATTGTGGATGTGATGATAAAAAGAAATACTGCCCACAGTTAAGTTAGCTTCATTTTATATAAAACTTTGGCTAGCCTTAATATTATTCCAACTTCCTACAAATCAGTGAAAGATTTTCAAGGTGTAATTCATGAACACCTCAGCTGAAGGTCGACTGCAAGGTACTCATGTGGATAACTATATCAAAAAGACTCATTCAGCTAATTTCAAAGTTTGAAAGAGTTTTAAAAAATACAACATCCAATTTACTCCTCAAACTGCTTTACATTTAAAAAGCTTATTAAAGAAATCCTTAATTAACACTGTGGATGTCTTCAATAAAATTACGAAGTTATCAGATAGCAAAAATAATGAAGGCATACACAGTGGTAGGAAAAAAGAAACTTCAAAATTCACATTAGCAAACATTAGAGAAATATTAAAAATTGATAGATCTATTGTTGCCAACTATTTCAGGGCCAAAAACCATGATAAATTTTAAGAAATTAAATTATTAAAATAAATATTAAGGCCATTATAACTGGACATTTGGAAGAAAATATTTAAATACAGTTAACTAATTCTTAATTTTGAAATCCCACCATACAATCTCATTCTGCAATTTAACCAACTGCTCATAGGAGACATGTGAATAAAGCAAATGGTCTCCACATCATATAAGGTGTGTACTTAAATTCAAACAGAAGGTGCTTAATGAACATTAGTTACATTAATAGAGGAACAGCTTTCAATCATGATCGAAAAGTGATGAGAAATGAACTTGCAGTCAACCTTCAGGTGAAGATCTGGTGAATTACACCTAAAACATTTCCATATACACAACTCCAGTGATTAGTGAAGGAATTCAAACATAAAAGACTAACCAAAGTTTTACATAAAAGAACTCCATATAATCACAATTTTAACTGCACGATTAGTGACCTTGTGAACTCAACTGCCATTACTGATTAGATGTGCAGCCCTTGTATCTACAAATAATATCCACTTGTTCATTTTTCATCAATACCATAATCCATTAACATTAAAAATGCAATTGAAACATCACAAACATTAACCTTACTTATATGTTAAAAACTAAGCAATGGCCTTTCAAATTTACTAAATTTCTTCCTACTGGAATAAATTTAAAAGTGATAATATTAACAAAATATGTTTCAACATTCTCAGAGACTCAGTATGTATTATTCCTAACCATTTATGTACTGATATAGTATTTGCAATCAGTATTAAGTTTTCTTTGATTTTTTACATTTTTGTTTGAATTATTTTTTGTCTCAACATTTTTTATTGTGCTTGTATTTTGAATCCATGTAGTCAGCTGTAGATATATGCCACTTTTTTTTAAGTAAATGAAAGAAAAAAAAATTATGTCTACAACTTACAAAAACAAAATCCAACCAACCAACATGAAATTACTAATTCTTCTCTGGTTTCAAGCTTATATGATAAAAAGTATATGTACCTATGCCAATATGACTAGTAGAACATAAGGCTCTAACTACTGCATATAATTTTGAACTTTGTTTTACATAATAGTTTCCTACCACAAGCTGTTCTCCAATTGCAGGGGTCATGCAGCTGCCTTCGGGTTTAGGTGCATTGGGGTCTTTGGGATTAGCTGCAATTTCTAGTTCAATGTCGTCATCTTCATAAAACTCTGGTAGTGGTCTTCTCTTGGGCCTCTTGAGGGTGTTGAGCAGCTGTTGGATTTTGGCTGACACCTTCCACCTTCCTGTTCCCGTTACTGTTTCTGCAACAAGTGCAACTGATGAATCTGTTCTTCCAAGGAAATTAATAGGGTGCATATGAAGCTATCTAGGTCATATAAGATAGGTAATTGTGGCTGTTTATAGCATAGCTATAATATGCCTTATTAAGAAAATGAATTGCAAAAGATGTTGTGCATACTTGAGTTTAAAAATAAGAATTACTCTCATATTCTGGTAATAATTACCTGAATTTTATTTCAACAAATTTTGTGGGATTTTAATGACAGGATGTAGATTCAAATAAATAAGAAAACAAAGACAAATAAACCAACAGAACTTTTATTTTAATTTTGTCAACAAAGCAAATCCTACTGACAATCACGAGCAGTTCCCCAGAATAGTTATTCCTCTGTATTCTGCACTGTTGTTATCTGTACTATGAATCAAAGGTCGAAATAAAGCAAAACAGTGCAAGCGTTTTGTATATCCTTATTTGTTCTAGTGCATGCTATGCAGCATTTTATATATCTTTTGAGGTTCCTTGGTAGACTACCTTTCATTTAATTCATTTAAGTTAATATTAATGTGGGTTAGGAACATTCAGATTAAAACTGAAAACTAATGGAAATATACATGTTTATAGTCAGGGTCATAATGGCAAGTGATAAAAGCAGGTTACGTATTTGATAAATATGCAAGCCTCCATGGCTGTAGTCTTGGGGTTATGGCTTCCGGTGTGGGCCACAGCATTTCTTGCACTGCTCTCTTGACAACATTTTACTATAACCTATGCTCAGCCTCTTCCTCAGGCCACTGGCACCGCAAGCCCTAGCAAGCTGATATTTATACTCATGTGCTGGTGGATCCATCCTCTCTTCTCCCATTGGCTGTTTAAGTCTCACTCTGACAGTAAGGTTTTCCAAATTGAACTCAGTGGTTTACCTCTGCTCCTTTGAGTTTGCTGTTTTGTTTGAAGCTTTCGTCTTGCATCAAAGGGAAAATGCATCTATCACCCTGACTATTTGACCAAGGAAACCCAACACCTAAATTATATACTCAGATCCAATGGATATTCAACACATGAAATACAAACCACCAAATACAGAAATAAAGAAAAAACACCCAGTGATAACAATGAATGGGCTTTCTTATCTATGTCTACCAAGACTCCGAGAGAATATCTAAGCTATTATTAAAACACAAAATCAAGGTCAGGTAAGAACATTATGCTCTAAAGTACCAGCTGTGAAAGATAAAGCACCACCTCTACTAAATTCTGGAGTGTATAAAATTAGCTGTAATTGTGGGGATTCATATGTTGGACAGACATATAAAACAATCGCAAGCAGAAAAATCTGCCCTTAAAAAACATGTGAAAAAATCTGGACATTGCATACATTTTGACGACAAAGATTCTGTCGGTTTGCAGTTGTTACACATATAGAATGATAAGAGAGAGCATTGAAAATGATGGAGGAAAACCTTACTGACAGAACAAGAGGGGATTGGCGGACCAACATCCAATAGGAGCAGAGAGGAGGGGACCGCCAGCACATGAGTATAACTATCAGCTCGCTAGGGCATGCTGGTCCCCCTTTAAGTTGCGCCTTTTGACGACTCTCATAGTCCCCTTGCTAATCTACGCCTGCTGGGGGGCTGAGATCTGGGGCATGGCGGCAGACTCCAGTCTGCTGTTGCTTCAGCAGGTACAGAATAGATGTCTTCGGGCTATCTATTCTGTGCCTTGTGGCTTTCCAACGAGACTCCTGCACAAAGCCTCTGGTCTACCATACCTGGAGGACGAGATTAGGCGTTGGGCAACAAAATTCAACGAGGGGTTACCATTCCATCGGAGCGCCCTCGTTAGGTCTCTTGGGGATTACAATCCCATAAACCGCCACTACAGGTGATACCGGCTTCCCCGCATGGCTTGCGGGCATCCCCGGTAACGAAGGAGCACCTCCAACAGCTGCTACGGCTAAGCTCCTTACAATCCTTCAAGAGTTGCTTGGATTCAAAAGTAAAACCTCAAAAACAAACATTTTGAATAAACTCACACCAGCGGTGCACAAGGGCCATTGCACCATGATAGGCAACCGTTGAGGGGCAACACTTGCCTCCTCCCGTCATTCCACAACCCCAACACTCACCCGCCATCCTGCAAAAACCCACAATCCCGTCAGAACGTCTATCACACCTCGGGCTGCCCTCAGCCTGCCAACTGCTCTGGATGCGGTGCCATTAGCCTGAGGAAAAGCTCAACATAGGCTGCAGCGAAATGTCAGCAGAGAGCAGAAACCAAAACCCCAAAGGCTATCTATTTGTCTTCAAGTCTGAAGGAGGACCCCCGATTAGTTATCTAATTCCACAAAATTTGTACAATAATTGAAAAATAGCAATGCATACATGTGTATATACATACATACTAATATACTTACATATATACATACTACTATATATATATATATATATTTTGGAGTAAAACACAATTTAAGTAAAATAACTCAATGGTATATCAAAGTTAACTCGTTTTAAGAAAAAAATAAATGGTAAGTTGAAAACAATATTCCACTGAAAAAAAAATCTTAAACAAATAATATTGGTAAATAAAGTGCTTTAAATTTAAATAAGCGGGAAAAAAAGAAATCAAGATAGGAACTGTACACGTACCCATATTGTCTTCTGAGGAGGACTGGCGGGACTGGTTGTACCTGTTGACTCGATCAGCGCCTGTCATACGCCTTGACTGCGCTGTATTGTGCGTAACATCAGGGGGTTGTGTGTCTGCAAAGAAATTATGTTAAAATACTTCGTTAAACTTCTTCAGATGTTAGCTGATAAAAGAGGCAAGCAAATATTATTTGAAATGGACATAAAAATAAATAAATAAAAAAAAAAGCAGCAGCATTTAGCAGCAAGGAGATATCTACCCTATGCCATTCCTAATACATGCAGTACAAACTGTTATATTTCATAATACATTAGCAATGTTCATTCAGGCAAGGCATCTCTGGCATGTCATATCTTATTTGCTTCTTTATATTACAAACAAGCAGTAACTAATGAGTTTTATGCATGTCTGCAATATTTACGTTATTTGAAGCCATAGCTAAGTTTTTATTAAAAGCAGCTAAAATGCAGGAACTTTCATTAAAACTTTTTTCACTTGCACCTGAATTGCATAATTTTCAATCAGCTTGTTAAGATATAAAATAAATATACATTCAACTGCTTAATTTGAGTTTATTACTCTTTCAGATCAATATTAAATGGTGTTCACCTGTGGTTTTAGATAAAGAACACATTTTATTCTTGTCATTTCAAATCTAATGCTGCAGACATGAGATTCATTTTTACTTTCTATACCATATAAAATATACATAGTAGGTAGAGAAAGTATTATATTCCACCCTAAAATTAGATACCAAGATTTCATCAGCACATGTTTTGAGGACCAATGAATAAATAAAAATAGCATTTTTAGAAACAGTTGTGTATCTGTGTACACATGCAGATGTGCACGTGCATTAACAGCATAACACAAAAATTAAAAGTTGGTGAAGTATCAAACTTTACATAAGTTTAGTGACTTCTGAAGATGCAACAAGACAATTTTCAAACAAATGTCTCCAGCCCAAGCTCTCCTTTACATGATAAATAAAATGCCATTTTTCTATTTTCTGGGAATATCTCTGAAGCCCTCTTCATTCTACATTATTTTTGCATAACTGGTACACCATAAGAAAGAGACTAAATCTTACCATCAAAAGATATAGAGCTCATTAAATCATACAATTTATGTAATATACATTTTTTTGTGGAGTTATCTCCTGGTCAAACAAACAGAATGGATTATTTCAACACCATCACTAGTAATCTGCTTTTAAATGATTTGACTATTGCTTTAGCCTCATGTATTACCATGTTCCCATATAACTATAAGGAAATATGCAATATAATATATATTTCTACAACTGTATGTCTTGATCAAGCAGAAGGTTAAGCATTTTTAAGAATAGTGGTTGAAGAATGGGTAGAGATAATGATAATCCCCAAAAGTGTAAACAAAACTATGATACTAGCAGAGTAAACATCAATAAAAGCAATGTTTTACTAATAAACACTTCATACTTAAGTTGCAATTCTTTTTCTGTCAAAATCTATCTTAGACATTCTGCTGTTTGTCTGTATTCAATAATTTTCTATTTCCCTATAGTAAATAAATGGAACTAACCGAGACTTAGAACAGTTTTCTTCCACCTTCCTGAGGTCTTCATCAACGGTCTCTCTATTTACTTATTAACTAATCTGGTAGCACATACAAATTTGATCTAACTGCTAGCTCAAAAATTTAACTTCATTTAGTGGGTGTCCAAAAATTTTTTTACAGTAAAAACATAATTCCATATATTTGAGACTTATATGTATAATTTCCTATTTGGCTCCTTTTTAAGAAGCGACACGTAATTATTATTCAGTGAAGGTTACCAAAACAGGTTTCCTTCAATTAAACTAAAGCACAACACACCAGATTAAGTGTTTTGATTTACAAAAACTAGACATATGCGACTATCTACAGGAGCCGTCTTACCATATTAACAATTTAAGGTCAATGACAGAAATTTACATTATTAGTTGTCCATTTGAGAATGAACTGATTTTTGAACAGTGCTGTATTTGGGAAAATAGAAATAGAACATTTCACAAGACCCTTAAATAATTCCTTCTGTAATTTGTGTATATGCACTTTAAAAAAGCTAAGTTAATTCAGTTACAGCTAAACTGAACCACCACATTTTGAGAAATATGAAGTTTATCTCAGTTGTTCTCTCTGAATAATATTACTTTCATCACTTTTTTGTTGACCAATGTACTATTTAGTTGAGGGATACTCTTTTACTCTTGTTATGGATATGAGCACCATAATGTTCAACATATATGTTTCCATACTGACAGAACTGTTTTTCTAACAAATTTAAAGTTAGAAAAATGATTTAGAATGTCAATACTTTCACTCTCTCAATACTTTAGATTAAAATAGTTTCACAACTTTTCTAAATCCTATGTTACACTTCTGTCATGCATTGCAGAAGCAAAAATGACAAATGTACATGCATATATTAAAGCAAGCTTTATAACAAACATGATCTACTGCAAAATTCTGGGTATCAGATGATATGGTCAGCTGTTTTTTTTATTTTTACCATTCAATAGAGGTACTTTTGAATTTGTTATGAGCTGTCCAGATTTATACAAAAAAAAAAAAAAAAAAAAAAAAAAGTAAGTTCCTACAATGTCCAACTCATTTCTAGAAGCACTGGAAATGTGTGTTAAACTTTATTTTTAACGATGTTGTGAAGATGTATTTTCCCATGAAACATTGAATCAAGTACTATGAAACTTCATAACTGAGGAATTGCTATGACGCTCAAAATAATTACAACATATCAAAAGTGCATTCGCAAAAATTCCTTTAAATGTGCACAAGCAAAGATGTGCCATGTTTAAAGTTTAAAGGAGTAGCGTAGTAGATTTAAATGAAACAGATTTTAAATTATTACATACATGTTATGTTTAATAGCATTACAATAAAAAAAAGGAAGAGAAAACCAATCTGCAAGGTGACAAAAGTTAGAATGTCCATGTTCTCTTAAGCAGCAACTGCGACTGATTATAATTTCTAGATGCTGACATAACGAAAAGGTGGCTTACTTTACAATAAAGCCCTCTTCATTTTAAAGATATTTTTGAATGATTTATGTTATCTTTCTGCAATGAACTATACATCAGTACTTAAATCTTATACAAGAATACAAGGTATAGAATGTCACTGAAATTTAATTTCTTACACTTCCTTCTTTATTAGCAAAAATGCTAGATAGATATAAAAATAGAGTGACATCCTCAGAAATGAAACATTTGAGAGAATTTTGGGAAAACCAAGGAAAAAGAGTTACAAATATAAACATTTGAGAAAAGCTGAATATGTACCTCTAATGGAAGAGATAGAGAAAATACATTTAAAATGGTTTGGTTAGCTATTCAGAATGAATGATCAGCATAAAACAAAATAAGATTTGAAGCAAGACCATAGGGAAGCTGTAGATAGGGAAAACTGAGAAAGGAATGGGCCCAATATATCAAAGAGTTAACATAGACTGAGGGGTAAAATTGAGTACACTGAAGAGAATGGTACAGGATAGACAATATATAAAAAGCCAATGAAGAAAGCTATAAGGGAGGGTGCATAATACATGGGAAACTATTGTAATGAACTTGGAGTGCTTTAGGGAAGATATTATTACAGTGAACAATAGGTGACCTGTGATTAGCACCACAAATTTCTGAACACTGTCTATAAAATACTCTATTGTTATCAATTGTTTTATAATTAGGCAAACTGATGAAACATGAAACCAATCCATCATTCCACCTAATTTCACATAATGTATGTGTTATGAAAAGAATATTGACATATTGACAGTTTCTTAAGAAATTGAAATAAAGTTCTTTAGCACACTCAAGGATACCCAATATTGGAGGAGTGTTAAAATGAAGGGGGGGGGGGGATTTTGTTTTTTTTTTCTTTTCGCCACGAATCTCCGACCATATCAGTATGGTCAACTCTCACATACCATGGCTTACACTACACAACCATTAGGACACATGATAGCTATAGTATTATCTAATCTCATAATGCTGCTTAATTGTATGATTTTTTTTTATATATGGTTCGTTGGTCGGTATCTAATGTTGAGCTGTTGGCAGTAAAGCCATTCACTCTCTTGCATTCCAGTATTTTGATGTCATCTTATCATGTTGACTAAAGTGCACGTATCTGCATTCAATTGAAACCCTTCATTATTCAAGCATGCCATACACCAATTGCTTTAGTTGGGCTCTCCCCATCCTTTACCACAGTTTCTCTTGAATGCAAAGCATACACTTTGATGGGATTCAATCCTGCAATCCTTGGTTTGATAGACTAGTCATTCCTATCCTGCCTTAGACCACATGGTCGTAAAACCAGATGTTGAAGTTTGTATTATTTAATGAAGTTATCTGATACTATCCATTGGTAAAATGGATTATTTAATAAAATTAAAACCCTAAGATTTTCCAATTTGTTATGTGTTAAATTCACAACTGACTCTTGCATACTTCGATAAAAATGGTTAATTATCTACAAACACATAAAATTTATGTTGTTTTGATCTTTGCATTCTCCTGAGATCCTCTTAGAAGTAACATTATATAATTAAGGCTCAGTTTCTGAATGTTACTGTTGAATTTAAAACCAGTAAATATCTGCCAATATGTTTTTTGTATGCAAGAAATGTGATATGCAAGATATATACATTTTCTATTAAGTTTATCAGTAGGGTTACAGAATTTAATAAGCATTTTATGCATACACAAGGTCCTGGATTATTACTGGTAGATGCTTTATGGCAGGCTGTTTCAACTGCATGTCAAAGAGCAGTGAATAGTCATTCACAAGGATATGCCTGCAATATGCCTTATCATTGAGGCCAACTTAGTAATTGTTGAATCAAATGTTGGAATACAAGCATGAGCATTGTGTTATGACCTTACCTAGTGCCATATTGCCTATCATCTTCTCTCTAGCTGAGCTCTGAAATTTGAGGCTGACTTTTACGCGTGAGTTGGAACAACGGTTGCAAACTTTTAGTGGATGGGTTGATGGAAAGAAATAAAAGTAGTTCAAAGGAGTTTGAGGAGCTGCTGCTGCCACCAACACCATCACTACTGCCACCAACACCATTATATTTGTGAATAAGCTTTGGGTTAATTGGAAAGATAGAAAAGGTTTGCACATGCTTATTATAATCAACATATTATTGTTATTATTATAATAAAAAACCAATCAGGTCAATGGGAAAGGCAGAAAAGGTCTACATGTGGTAAAAAACAAGGTGGTAATTAAATTTTACAAATAGTTTATATTTGCTTCTAAAATAAATCTAGCTTGATGTGAAGTCCCCTAAGTGACCCGCTTTGGTATTTTGTAGCCCAGTGAATTGCTAATTTTTTTCACAATGGATATTTTTGTGTTTGTAAATGTTTGAATGTGTGTATCAGTAGAACATAAAAGCAAAACAAGTAGGAAAAAAGAAAGCACAGAAACAGGTAAATAGACAGTGCAGTGTCTAACATCAACTCTCCTGTAATAATGTGATAAAAAAAGAGTTATTAAGGTTTGATTTGACTGTGGAGGGGAGATATGAGGGAGAGGTGGAGGATAGTTGAAAATAAATGGATAAAATAGTCAATATGTTTTGTAACATTGTGTTAGGCATTTGATTAAATGCTGCTGTGTGTAAGAAATGAAAATGGCTAAGTGTCAGATTGGATAGACAGATTAACGTATAGGTTCAGAGTAAAACATAATGCTTGAAAGAGTGTGTACAATTACAGAAAGTTAGCTGGGAAGGAAAATAGGACAGGGAATGACATGAAAATAGGACAGGGCATGACATGAAAAGAAAGCTTGAAAGAGTATGTACAATTACAGAAAGTTAGCTGGAAGGAAAATAGGACAGGGAATGATATGAAAATAATTTGAAAGAGTATGTACAATTACAGAAAGTTAGCTGGAAGTAAAATAGAACAGGGAATGACATGAAGTGGAAAGAGGGAGATCATTTTAATAAGTGTTTTATGAAAGGTAATTAGATAAATTTGAGGATATACATGATTATTCTCAACAAATCATAAAGACATCGCAACATTATATTTTATCTTTGGTAAATGAGCAGAAATATTAGGAACATCTGTATGAATTTTAATTCAAACTGAATTAGGACAACCTAGCTCTTTAATTGGAGATGATCAAATATATAACGTTATTGTAACCTCTCATGCTTTCAAAAAAAAAAAAAAAAAAACAAAGGAAAGCTCTTTGTTGTATTGAAAATAAATCAAAGTAACACTCAACTAGAATGTTGGATTAACTAACAATTCTGTACACTTCCATGCCTGTGGGAGTGGGTTTTGGATACCCCTCCAAATTCTTAGCTAAAGCATTTGCCACTTATAGATTCAAATTATTATTTTATTACTTTATTCATACTTTTAATTCTTTATTGGAAAGGAGCGAGTTATAAAAAAATTATTGGTTATACTGAAAAGGGATCTTTGCCACATTAAGTGTTGCAAATTGAGCTGTGATTTTATATTGTGGAAAATGCATATAAAATACCCGTGTTTTGGCTTTCTTAGGTCTGACTTTCACTCAGCTGCCTTTTATTATCCTTACAAATAGATATGAGCAGTCCAGTTGCGCAGTACAAGGAGTGGGGGAAAGAGGCGGAGACTGGAAGCGAAAGCCATGGGTATGTAAACTCACGAAGATATCGGTTGCCGGCCGACTGCAGCAATCAGATCATGCCACTGCGCGTCATGTTTACACCGTTCTCGTCTAATTGCACGGATACTACAGCGTGTACGCGTCACGCTTCAGCTGAGATTGGGGGGTGAGATGAGGTCGGCAGGATGGGAACTAAACAGTGGCATTAAAAATACGTAATTTTCAGAAATTTTTCTTCTATGGAGTGCATACAATCATCTTTTTATTTTACGAGCATGTTGCACTAATTACTCAAAGCGGTGTCCTGCAGCTTCCTACCAGGGAATCTATCTAAAAGTGTTCTATACGTGTTTTCATATATGGTACACGAACTTTCGTTAAAGAGTAAACTTTTCTGCAGGCATTTTAGTTATTTAAATAAATGGACACGTATCACACGTCCTTTAAAAATAATTCGAAAGTAGTACACAAGAAAACATGTTTTCTGACATTTCAAACTATGCGAATCAACGAAACACGTGGACCTATAACAGGCGCTAATAATACATTTCTGCCGCACCGAAGCTAATTTACAATCAAGATTTTATGCTATATTATCGAAATCGGCCAGTCACATTTCCTTTTCTTTCCAATAATGGATGCTTTCTAGAAAAAATACTTAAGAGATAACAATTGCAATTTATGTTATTACGTTTGATAATTGAGTACGCTGTATTAAAAATTATATGTTAGTGAATGTATCTAATTTGTAATTAATTTTTTCTTGTCAAACTACAGCTTATGTTACAGAAAGCACAGACACTCGGCTGTTTTTATTTTCAGTCTAATTTCATTTATAAAAATCCCAGTTCGATATATAACATCAATGTGAAATGGTCCCTTGTAGTCGCGTTCTTTTTTTTTTATTTTTATTTTTTATGGCGACAGAATTTGTAATGTTTTTTATTCTATTTAAGTTAAGTGTACTATTAAAATGTTACCACCAGTAAAAATTAAATGTAAAAGAACACATTCTACCAACACTTGGCTTTGAAAATCGCAGGACCCCTCCTCCAATATTTTTTTTTAGCCGGGCGGTGTGCTTCCAGCCCAACTACAGCATTGTGTTTAAGATGCAGCACAAGCATGCAAGAAATGTGTATGTGCTCATAACTGTCTTTGCACAATAGAATTTCAATAAATGTGCTTGCAATATGCAACACAAAATTAAATAGTGGCTTCTTAACTAGCATGGAAAGTGAGAGTGCCTTTATTAATTTTTCATAAACTCATTAGCTTATGTGTAACACCAGTAATAAGATATCCGAATCCATGCAAGGTGTATTTTACTTACCTGCTTGACAGCTTAGCTCAAACGTTTGCTTCTGTAACTGTATTTGCTGATCAGATACTCAATTTCCAGCAGTGACACAATACTTACAAGGCCTGAGATTGTGCATGACGTCAGCCAGGTCCGTAATCTCTGGCTGTTTGACGACGCGCTTGTCGATGGGACGTGGATCACGCTCCTCCCACACCGTCGTGGGACCGGGGCCGCCGTTGGGGAGGCGCGTAACGCCGCGGGGCTGCTGGGGAGGCGTCTCGCGTGCAGAACCCGTACTGGACGTGTCAGAATGCTGTTGTCGTACGGCACGTTCTCGCTCAGGCGTGCTCTGCACTTCCCCTCCGCCACCCTCGTTCACCAAACTGTCCTCGTCAGAGCTTGATGCTACAATATCCAAACATTTGCTGCATCAGCCAGACAGTTTATACAAATACTTGTTGCTGCAAATTAACTCCCAAGTACATCTCTGCACAGGTCAGGTTCAACGGTTATTCTGTATCTACTGAAAGACAAAGGTTCAAATAATGATCTAATCAGTAGAGGGCCAACAGACAACTTTAGAAAGCGTTCATGCTTCAGAGCATGATACTGCGAGTTCAACATGAAAAAGAAACTTATGTTTTGGAAAATTTAGTATTCCTTCGCGTTTCCTCAACAACTCGTTTTGCCATATTTATCTAACTTCTTATTTTCCTCATATTTGTTTTGGGGAATTAAGTGATGCTGTCAGCTTGTCCACTAAACCAAAGCATCAAGTGTTTCAAAGGTCAAATTGCGATCCCCCCCCCCCACACACACACACACACACGGAACTGGACTTATGTTGTCTGCTAGGGATCACTTTGAAAGGATAGGTGGAGAATGCGTGATGAATAACGGAGCCATTTCCGTACACAAAAACCGATTGTTTTCTGGACCTTTAATATTTTATACTAATATTATTATGGCTTATGTGGTCGGTGCGTTATATTATATGAAAAATAAATAAGACATCAGTATCCGTTGCTGTTGATTTTAAGGCTGCATATCCAAGAAGGTTCTAACCGAACTATCATATCTAAATTTTCTTTTCGGATTATTTTATCTGTTTTTAAGTGCTATTGGGGTCATTTAAATAGAAAGTTCTTAGAGCTATTTTCAGCTTTCTGAATTAAATAGAAGTTTTGAATTGGCTTAATAACGACAGCCTTCCTCTGAAGAAGTAATTTAACGATTTTGGATCTTAATATTCGCCAAATTATAGAAATACATCATGAGGAACTTCCTAGATCCAATAATTACCTGCATATATCCCGTGTTAACCCACTGGCTTCCAAACAAATGCAATTAAATGGGAAAACATGGTAACTGGCTGCTTCCAAAACTTAAGCGAATGGGGCAAAATAACTCGTACGGAAAGAAAAGAAAATCCCATACTTATTACCTTTGAATTTTCTTAAAGGTATAAGACGAACATAAAGATACTATAAACACACGGAGCCCTTGGAAAATTAACAGAGAAGCGTGTAAACTTTAAACCAATGAATCGGCGCTTCTATCATTATTGTTTCGAACTGTAAGACGATTACGTAAATTTATGATGAGCGTTGATATACACAAAAGGGAGGAGTTGATGGAGTATTTAAATTGCAATATGTTCAGACTATTGGGTCCAAACTCCACACATTCAACAAACAAAGCGAGGTGGATACACATGAACAAGATAGTCAGTTTAATCCCTTGTATCCAACATTGGTGCTTCGTGGCGCAAGGGATAGCGGGTTCGAGTCCCGCCTTGGGCATAGGTGTTTGTGGTGTGTTTCTGTGGTTGTGTTCTAAGTTATTCTTTCTCCCCTGATGGACAATTAGATCACTATTGTGTTTAAAAAAAGAAGAAAAAAGCCTAATTTCATAACTGGATAGTTGTAAAGAAATCTTCATATTTAAGATTGACATAACATAACCGAGTCTGTAAGAAAATCATAATGGGAGGGCCAACCTTTTGAATTAAAAAAAAAAAGTATCATTATTGCTTACATATTGTCATTTCTCACCCACATGCAAACGAACCCCCCTCCCAAATAAACAAGTATGATATGAGTAAAAGGTTTTCAATTATTTTAAGCATAATATTTACGGAGCGTCTTCCATTTGCAAAACACCAATTAATCTTGCGGGGTAATAAGTCTTACTTAAGAGGCTTACTTTTTTCCAAATAAGTTTTGCATTTAGAAAAATGGGATAAGAGGTTGTATTTGAAATGGAGCATTCATCAGTTTAACTCCCCCCGCCTCTCTCTGTCTGTCTCTCTCTCACACGTATATGAAGCATATTAAAATACATTTCTCCCTATAAGACTGAATATTTAAAACTATTACTATTTATTACAGAGAATGCAGATATATAACTGTCAAACAAAGCTCCTGAATCACAGAAGTATGTGCTCCGCCACTGTTTACAAGCCTCTACAGACGTCTGGGTTTGAAAACTATCACCTACTCTGCCAATGAAATACTGACAGGCAACAGAAATGTAACTTTGTTTTATCTTTTAATATTCTATTATTTCTTGTACAAACAAACTAACGAATCTTTTTTCATTCTCTACTGCACACCTGATAGAGGAAAAATTGCATTCCATCAAAACTGCAATACCAGGATTTCACTATAAATACAGATTTGAGACCCATGAATAACAATGTTTTTCAAAAAGTGTGTGTGTGTGTGTGCCAAAAGCATAGCTAAAAATGAAATACCAGCTTATTTAAATTCAGTATTTTCCAAAGAAAGCCACGAAGATTTTCAAGTACACTCCATTCCAAATTATTGGCGATTTTTATTAAAATGTATATGTACACACGTAGTGTGTCGCGAAATTGTTTCTGCATCAAATACATAAAAATACGATTTTTTAGAATAGTTAGCAGAAACGACATAAACAATAAACAATAATGGGTAGAGAAAATCATTCAGCTAGAACTGATTACGTATTTGTGGAAGTGTCAAATGGGGACAAAGTTATTTGAGGTTTACAAAAGCTTAGACACTCTACTGTTTTGAATATGAATGCTTCCAAGACAGGCTGCATGACTATAGGATCAAAATCTCTAAGAAAACTGTTGTTAGATAAAAGAGCAATGTCCTTTAAAATATTTACTTAACAAAGTCAATAGATTATATCACTTGTATACTGTAATGGAATCAAAGGGTGATCTAGACCCTCTTAGAGCTTCAAAGCCATTTGCCATAATGATATGTTCTCAAACATCTCCCCTTCTAATCATTACACATTTATGATTTGGTCCTTACACATACGAGTATTATATTCATTTTTTTTTTTTTTTTTTTTTTGGGCTTACTGCAGAATACTTACGTAGACAAAATCTAAGGAGAACTTCAGAGTAAACGCTAAATGTGGACATTCTATCCCAAAAAGCTTATGAAAACAATGCACATTCAATGTAGGGAAGAGTTGTGTTATTTTTGTGAAACGATATCTTGTAGGATAGGTACACTATCAAGAAAATACTGAAAAGAGAATCAGTAAAACACGACATGGTGCAAGATAAATATCCTGTGTTATTCCACAATAAAAGTGCTTTTACCTGGATATATGCATGAGAGCTGAGAAAGATTATAACGAGTGTTTTTCATGACTGAAGTTGCTCACGAAGGCCTGATGCAGGTCTTCTGTGCCGTCCGCCGTCATGCGTAGGTTCTGATGTATATATCCAGATTTAAGGAACCAAAATGCAGTGCCTAGCGGAGGGATACATTCCAAACTACCAGGAAGAAGTGAATACCCATACGTACCGGAATCGTGACGCTCTCGGTCGGGACTCTTGGCCATGACGGACGTTCGCTTCGAGGGCATGGGCAGCGACGGTTTGGGTCGGTTCTGCATCGCCGCCAACGCCTGTTGCACCGCCTCCTGGCGCACCTCTGCGCATGCGCACATCCACACCAGCAGCCAAACAGAAAACAAGAGACAAGCCGGCGCCCAATTAGAACAAAAATAACACACATGGTTGGCAAAAGAAAATTAAAACGGAGTTTAAAGCAAGGGTTTCTTTGGAAAAAGGGGCCATTCATTAATTAAGTCAAGGTGATAAACATTATTAACTTAAAACTGTAACTAATATTATACAAATCTGTCCTTAAAAAAAAGGAAAATAAATACAATAAAATATAGAAATTTTGTACCAAGGATATTTAAATACAATTAATAAGAAAAGACTCAGGAATTATTTACATGACGGCACCTAAAAAATTAAAATTAATCATTTTCCTACACTTCGGCTAATCTATGGGATAAACCTGTGTAGTAGAAAAACAATATTTTGTTTATTAATGAGATTGTCAATTGTTAGGAGATAATCAGTTCCGCCAGTGTGTAGGAGTTTCGTCCCGCATGAGCTTTTTTACATGCCTGTAAATCTTTAATATGGAGCTATCACTTTTAGGCACAATTAAAAACCATTGGTCTGGGCCGGGTTTGAACCCGCGAACATCGGATCAAGACAGTGCCTAACTTACGGGCCCATAGACTGACTCTTTATGGTACAGGAATGAGATGTTTATTCGTTTATACATGAAATGCAAAGGGGATTGTTTCCACTGATTTGGCAATATTTTATATATGTTAATTTAAACCAGGCATGACCAAACTGGAGAAGCAGGGGATGCTCTCTAATCATACCACTCCGTGTGGAGCTTGAGTCTTAATAGATCAACCAAATGATGTCGTGTAGTCTACACTTACTGCGATGCTGGTTCTTAATATAATTTGTTTTAGAGAACATTGCCCGCAAATGTATGTGGAGCCAAACATTGCCATTAAATGCGATGCAAAAAATCGAAAATTGGAAAGTTGGAAAATAAATTCTTAGGTAACCATTTAAATGATCCCCAACCTCTTGCTTTCGAGCAATTTATGTTCGTACAATTTTGTAGAGCAAATAATTCCATTTTTAGCTCGTGTGGAACCCCTGAAAATTATATGAAAGTGATACTTTCCGGGTTTCGAAGCCTACACTGTTGATGTTTGCTTAAAACAGCGAACCGCTATCGAACAGTCTACATATAACTCCGGTACCTCGCAAGTGTTACTGCTCTAGATACATTTGGACCGTGGTCACAAGTAAAAATGGTATTTTCGACACTTTTGAATAAATAAAATTTTTCAACAATATACAACTAAACTTGACTTTGCATTTAGGTTAACTCTCAGTGGACACTGGTAACTAAATCTAATGTTTTAAAATGCATTACCGAAAAATGTTCACTGCAAAGATCAGCTGCTTAAAAATAACTGTTTACTATTCGGGAAACCTAACCAATCTGAAATAAAGAAACACGTTGCCATTACCAATAATGGGCCGCACCGTGGCCGAGTGGTTATACCACTTGCCTCTCACCTAGACGGCCCGGGTTTGATCCCAAGCGACCACATGCGAGATTTGCTGTTGACGAAACGGCGCAGGGGCAGGTTTTGTCCGAGTTCTCCGGTTTCCTCCGCCATCGTAATCCACCGGTGCTCCATCTTCACTCCATGTATCACTAGTATCATCGCCTGCGGTGCCTCAAGTAGTAAAAGCGTTAAACACTATCAAAAAATACCAATAATACGGACATGTTATCTCATTTGTTTAAAGAGTTTAGCTACCTCTTAGGAAAGCATTAAATGCACTTTTTAAAAATTCAAAATACTGTTTGAAAATACGTATCTGCTTATTCATTCTCAAATACATGTTCTGACAAGTAATTATCCAAGTTTATATAATTTTTAAATCGTTGCCTGTAAGTTAAAAAAAGTTTCAAACTGAATTCTTTTTAACGTATTTTCTTTATAATTGTATCACAAGCAGCATTTTCAAATTGCTAACTGATGATTAGGAAAAGAAAGTACAGTATATAAGTAGTTAAACAATGCATATAAATCGTGATTATTACTGTCGTTATTTTAATAAAAACCGTACCATTTTAATACAAATATAAAATAAGAAAATAGACCTCATACATTAATTGTATAGCAAAGAAAACAAAATACACCACTTAATGAATGGATGGCCCTAAATTGTTAATGTTTGGTTCATATGCCAGGCATTCATTCTCTTTACTTACCTTGGTGCGTTTCCCACGATTCTAGTAGACTTTATAATATGATCTTAGTTGAGTAAAGACAACAGTTTTTACTAACAATGTTTATTTTCTACTGACAGAAAGCGCTATACAACTACGTAGGCAATCAAGGAAAAGAAATCAAGTAACAAACACTACTAGCAGCACCTCTTTTTACTTAACTTAGGCCATTAAAAATTAATAATAAAATTAGATTTTCCAGCCGAAAGCTAATGTAAAGTATCGATTATTATTAAATGCTTATGCGAATGAAATTGCATCATCTGTGTTTATAAAATAGCCGTACAATGTGGTCTCATTGAAACTCACTTTAAAATTTCCTGATGAAATATCCTATAAGGACAACTTGCGCTTTAATCTCCAGATATATTCTACATATCCTGGATATAGGAATAATAAGTAAGAGTTATTTTGGAACGGTTCAGAGAATGGAGGTTCCAAAACACTACCATACTTCCAGCCAGTTATACGGTCCTCCAACGTAACACCACTGTAATAAATCTATACTATAATTCGAGCATTTTTGTAACTAGTTCCAGAAGTACCGATTTGGTCGTAGAAAATACGTTACATTAAAATTCAACAGTTACGACTTATATGACGCGAAACCTTGGAACCGTCCCTGTTTCCAAAGAAGGCAACATTCACGAGAAATCTTCCGGCCAAGCGATTTAATTACGCTGCTGAACTCTGATGCACAAGTGAAAGGTGATTGCCCGAAATACCGTTTCGATTACTTATGTAACAAAAGAAACAGCTAACAATTTTAAGTATTATACGGTTACAGGAACTATATATAATGTCATCTAGAAAACAGACATTAGACGGTCACTACAATGAAGATGACGGGCTGAATTCCTTTAAAGTGAATTCAATGAACAGCAAAAAGTAGTGTTTGGTCAGAGTTTTTTGAGATATTGGAAAGAAGAGTAAGAACGTTACGTATCTACACGGTGGCTAACACAAAGTTCCGACACACCCAGTTTCCTTCCTTATCTCAAAAGACTCCGACCGAAGAATCTACAAATTTGTAAACATGCATCGTGTGATATTTACTAGAGGGGCATGTTCCTATGTGGTTTCCATGGCAACTGTCCCTCTATTGTTGTTCTAGTCAGTAAATTTCACCACTTTCCCTTCTCTTGGCCAACTAGCTGGACTTTTGAGGGATAGCATCTTGCCATACTATAGTATTTTGGAGTACATGTTTTCATTCTGCTTACTAATCTCCTACTGCAACTCAGTGACGCTGTTGTCCCACTAAACCTAATGTGAGTCGGTCAAAGTCGCTTCTTGTTTAAATTATTGTTTAGATGTATTGTTAGCATCAAATTCGCGCGCACATTTCAGGAAGGAATATTCTACACCGAACGAATAATCAGGCAAGTAGCATAACGTAACCGCATCTTACTGTTTTGGAAAGAACAGAACAGTCTTTGAACTGGAACTGGTACTTTTGGAACAACTGCAGTTTCCCAACTACTGGTATGATCTCGTGAAAAGGAGATTTGTGCGGCAGTCGCTTCGCCGCTTTACGGTGAGACGGGTAAGGAAACTTATAGGATAACTGAGGGTAACATCCATATCAGACCGGTACTACCACCTTTCTGATTTGTTGTGCATGCACCAAAATTGACGAGTGCTACCCAACCACCGAGATTTACAAAATACTTGATATGTTAATGTGTAGTCCATTAACTCACATTTAAATAAATCATACATAATAATTGCATTTTTAATGGCAGGGAAATTTTTGTTGATAGAAATTCTTCTTCAGTATGCGTGCGTTCAAATATATATTTTAAAATGGGTTTCAAACAACGGAAAATACAGCAAAATCTCTGTCCATTTCGCATACACTATTTTTATATCGAAAGTCAACAATCATTTTAACAATGTCACATTGTTATTGAAAAGCACCAAAAAATGCAACATTTTAATGACACATCTTGAAAATAACGTCCCGATTCTGTGCATAATTTCTAGTTTTTTCCCTTATAATGCAATCACGAAACTAAATTTCTTTCAAATAATGTGCTCAAGAAATCTAATCAATGAATCACTACTTACAGATAGTCAGCCACTGTAACAAAATCATGGACTTGCATTCTATAGAAAGTTCGAAAAAAACGTTACTTCAAACTTGGTTTTTCTCGAATTTCATATTTCTGAGTTCTTGATTCGAAGACTGTTCAATGCACTGCATATATAACGGAGATATGCAACCATAGTGTGAACTTAATATTAGTCTAGAGAACTAGATTATGAATTTAAATAAAATAAATAATTTAATTCGGCAATTTTAGCAATTTTCAGCCATAAGGGTATTATTTCTGTAAAAATGTATTCTCTGAAATTAAAATTCATAAAATGACGAGCCAACGGTTAAAATAAAGGAGTTCATTAATATACAGCTTGCTATATTCACGAACAACGCGACTTTTGTAATAGGACTAGTAAACTCAGCTGACAGCATTTGTTTTATAACACGCCATATCGTACTCCATATCCATCATCAGAAGTAGGAAAGTAATTCCCGTGCAGAAGTGCCACAACTGTATTCAATAAATCTCACGCTTTCCTTCGCTTTGCGACAAAAAGAGAACATGGTCGAGCTGTAAGGCAATCTGTTCACAGTCCTGACCAGCTGGGTGAAATATTGGATTATCTAGCTGAATTTGTTTTTATTTTGTAGCCAAGCGTTGCAAAATCCGATCGCTGAAGGTTTTCTTTGGGAAGCGAAATTTTTTCATTACGTAAACATTATTATACCAACAGTACCAATGAATGTAATCTTTGACATATAAGTTCTTCTACGTTTATATTATGCTATAGATTTCATCAAAAGTTACTCATAAAATATTATTTTAATACTGTAATTTTTCATTCGTGATTCAACACAAGAAAATGCATTGTGGTGGAAAAAAAATCCTTGAAAAATAGAAGGGTTATTGCTAAAGCATTAGTCCCCCTTACGTTTTGTTTTGTGAGCATGGAACTGGCATTTCTCATGGACGCATCATGCTGACGTTCAACCGCGGTACTTCCACCGTGCAAGATCAATTACTTCATCCATATTTCTTAATTACCCAAACATTGCCCTTGTTATGATGCTAAAAATGAATGCTTCGGTTATTAACGATATCAAATACCAATGCATACAGGGTGGTGGGGGACAGTTTACATTCCTTCTCTAATGTACCTCTCAGAAATATTACAAAGAAAAAAGTGTAACAGCATTTTGTCCGTGATCAGCCGTTTTAGGGCGGCGGGGGGGGGGCTTGTTTTTACAAATTGGATGAGTTATTCCATGAGAATGTATGAAGCGAATACCTTGTTTCTTATTTGTAAAATAGATAGAGTAACCTATTTATGGCATAGTTTCGGTGGTAACTATTGAAATACAGGGTTTTGAAAGATGAGTAATGAGATAAGCAGAACACCGTTTTGCAGACGTAACATGATTGGAGAAATAGGTGGAGTTTCTAAGTCAAAATAGATACTGCAGTTTGGGGATTAGATGTTCTCTTTTCCACACGAACCTTAATTCAAACAAACAAAACGAAAAGGTGGGGTAGGTTTTGTCAAAATTACAGAACAACTTGTAGCTATTGGCCTATACTAACAGTATGGAAGTGGTCAGGATTAGATCAACGGAACCGGAATTTTCTTTATAGTATGGTCTATTTAAACAGATCATCAGCCTGTAGACTTCCATACTAATGGAAAAGCGAAGGAGAAAAATCACACACACATTACCTAAATAAGGTGCTGCAAGTTTGGCCCTAATTTTAGCAGCTCCACACCTATGACTATTCTTATTACCAGAGGAATATTTATATCGTAAATACATCTGACTTTTTAAGAGTTTAAGATAAACATATCTTTCTTTAGTCTTTAATAGCTTTTTTATCTATCCATTCAAATTTTATAGATTTACCCATGAAGTCTATTAATTTTCCAATGCGATTTTAAAAAGAGTTGTGTTTGAATCACCTTTTGGCAATCATAATTTGGCAATTACTTTCAGCAAAAATAATACGCCGATTTAATATAGCTCAACTTAACATGTTTTCACACTATTAACACAGACTACAGCTTACTAAGCATGCGGTAACATTTCGATAACAAGGACCAGCTTTGCCAGCCAAACCAAAACTAACAAATTACAAAACTTGCGGTTTCTTAGTATCTCCGTCACGCGAGAGAATTGGCAGGAAAACTGCACAACAGCACCATAAACAGGTTATATACTTTGCAAACTTAAATACAACCAAACATAAAACATTCAGTAAAGATTGCAGAGGTAAAATTCGATTAGAACTGCACATTCTTATTTGATGGAGTATGTAGCACATCACATTTGCCACCATCTTGGAACCCCTTAGTATACTGCAAATGTTTTACTCATGTCTAATCTCCCAACATATCCGTGGCTTCCTTTTTCTTCCCTCTCGTATTTTTCTAGTTCTGCACCACAAACATATCTGCTTCCGTAACGTTTCCTACGTGTAAATAACTGCCAAAGTCTGTGTAATAGTGAAAGCTTCTCTTCTTTTTTAGACCAGCATGAACACATTTTCAAAAAGAATCACAGAATTGTTTTTTTTAAGTTAAAATAATACAGTGTTTTCCTTATAGCCTAGAGGATCCAATATGTTTATTTACTGCTAAGTTAACTGTAATTGTTGTTTATTTGTACATAATCAGAGTTGCAAGAAAAACGTATTGTAGCCAGTCATTCTACTGCTGAACCCTTGCTCCTGAAGGGAAAGATTTACTTTGTGAGCCATAGCGGGAATCCCAGTGCGCCATTAGCTCTTGTAAACATACCACTCCTGACCATAGAGAATTACTGGCTGCAGTACGGTTTAATGGCTTCGCAAAGCTGAGGCAGGCAAAGTGAAGTGTCTTCTATTATAAGCTTCAAGCACACGGTCGCGGGCGAGGCTCAAACGCCGACCTACCATTACAAAAAACACTTTTCTTGTTCCCCGAGTTGAAAATGTTGACTTTCTGCAATGTACACAGTCCTCCCAGCATACGAACACCAACATGTTAAAGAGTGGGGATTTACTGAGGCATCAACTATTCTTAACTCAATGGGTTCTCCAATGGTAGGTCATGGCAAACAAATTTTTCAATATCTGGATCTAGATTTTCTACTAGATACATTACGCATGTAGGATGTTTAACAAATAAGTGTTCCAGCTACCACACAAATTCCACATTCTAAAGGTAAACAAGTGAGCAACAGAAAGTGAAAGCATGGCATGTGTGAGGTCTTCCCTGCCTGTAAACGCTAATTCGCAGATTGCAACGAACAAGAATTCTTCTTACAGCAACTAAGCCACTTGATCCGGAAGATCAAACACTGAGACAGAGCAGCAGCTGATGCTAAGATAAAAGAATTTCAATCAAAGGTATTCCTCGCATTCTGTTAAGTTCATTCATTAAGCAGGGGAGCAAGCGAAAACTTAGCAAAAAGACATAAAGTTAAAATAATTCTTATATATGAATGGATGCTCTCAGTGAGTTTATGTTCTAACCCTGACGATAAATAAGAGGATGTCATTTTGTTCAGAATAAATTCTTTGTGGACAGCGTTACATTATTCCGACCTTATGTCCGCGCGGTGGAAGTACAATGAATCTACAGTAAGGGTTACCACACTTTCAATGCAGCAGAGACAGAATGATTGAGTTGGCAAACAAGATCGACATTTTCAAAATTTAAATGCAGCGTAGTTTCCATTATGCGGATTTCAATTATATTGGCCGTGGCAATTTCGTTATCAGAGTTGGAATTAATACTACGACTCAGACTTCACGCTAGTTTTAGAATTTCTAACATTTCGAATTCGCAGAACCCTTCGTGGAGTCAATTGCCAGGGTCTCTTAGTTCCCGGGAAGGAATAAGGGGGTTCATGTAAAGTAGAAATATTATACTTTCAATTATTTAATCTTTCTTAAAACATTTTTGATTCCCAAGAGGCCAAGGAGCCCTTGAAAATGTCATCGCTAGATTCCAAGTGTGGTTCGAAGGGCTTCGTGGATCTTCGTAAAAGCTTTGCTCACATCACACGTGCAACATTTTTTGAAGCAAAGCTTGTGCACAGGTACGATAAATGTCTCAATCTTTTCCGTCATTATGTTGAAAAGTAACCATAAGTATACAAAACTTTTAGTAATAAAATAGTTGTCTATGAACTTGTCTTTTATTTATTGCCTATCGGAGGTTGAAAAAAAAACGGCCCTCGTACATATACCCTAAAACTTTGAACGAATGCTAATAGCTCAGCAGAATGAGCATGCTCTGTTACTTGCAACAAATTGAGTACACTTGAAACTGACTGGACTGCAGCACACAATTTTCAGTACAGTAGATATACAGCATGGATCAGCAGTTTGTTGTAAGTATTCCTGGATAACGGGCTCTCTGTGTCGACAGGATGTTCCTACCGATCATCCAACAGAGCTTTCCTTTACCCCTGAGTATTCTAATCTATTCATTCAGGTAAGTCTATGCGCATAGTTTTTGAGGTGCATGTGTGTTTCCCGAGTAAGAGACGTTTGCTAAGCACTCGCTAGAGACCTGTGAAAGAAGCATAGGGCAGAGTCTGCGGAAGGAAAGGGAGATATGAGCTTTTTCGCTAAGGATCCGCTAGAGAGTTACACATAAAAAGAATATTCTTCAGCGGCACGGTCGCTATTGCCTCAAATGGAGGAGGAAGTCGAGAGCTACGCCGGTTGACAAACTTGCTCCCAAGAGGGCCTCTATACGGAACGAGCCTCTGCAAACAAATTTAATAAACTATCGCTGAACTTTGCTGCTGCAAGCAAATACACATAAAATAAACACAACACGACAAGAGTTCTCATAGAGAAACGGAACTAAGCGCAACTGCAACGGATGAAAAGCGCTTCTTATCTCTCAGCATGGAGAAATTAATTACTTTCCCTCCAACACCCGTAAGCAACGCACCTCAATTTAACTCTCACGGGGGGAAAGGTACCAAAGGGACACCTCTGTTTACAGGGAATTTCAATTATGTATTCACATTTTGTACTCTATTCTCAACTATTACTATATATGGTAATAGCTAAAATTCTAGGTATACAGTACCGCTTTTGTAACTTTCTGTATGCGTCAGCTACACACAGTTCATAGAGATCGTTGGAAAGACCGTAAATATTTTGAGAGAGAGAGAGAGCGAGGGGGGACACATTTCATCCCTAGTTTGGTGTTTTAAGTCCGTATCTTAAGAAATTTTCCTTGTTTGGATAATCCTTTATTTAATGAAAGTTACTCAAATTATTGGTTGCATTATGTATGCTAATTTATGTAACGAAAAAGCTTGTGTGTGGGTGTGAATATGGTAATAGAAATCCCGATTTTGATAATTATTTCACTGCTGTTTTGACCAACGGGCATAGTCTAAAGACGTTATGTAATTCCAAACTTCTAAATTACTAAAAGACTAAAACGGATTCGCCAGACATGGATAATAGAATACGACTAGTCATAAAATAATTTATTCCTGAAGAAGCTTTAATTTTTTGTTGTTGAAAATTACAATGAATATAATTACTAATTATACCAGCTAAACATAAGACAACCGAATCCACTTGAGCAACGTATGCCAATGCATCTCCTCTTGTTGTAATGTTCTTTGTCATTGTATACTACACAAAAAGTCTGATCTGACATTCTCTCACCTCTTGTCGTTTATTAATGGATATAAAACAGCTATTACGACGCTTAATCTAGCACATTTTAACCGAGATAAAGCACTTGGAGAAACAGCTATTTACACGTTTTCTTATCAATCAAAGTGAATAGCGAGTCAAATATTTAATAACTAGACGTTGTATACTGATCTTAAAATGCCGTACTATTTCCTTGCAATCACGAGAAGCAACTTTAAATCGAAAGGACTTTATGACAAAAAATTCATTCAAACCATTAACAGTGGATATTTCGGAAATGGTTTTAAATTTATATGAACTGAATCGTGTGTTTTAAAACGATCTACGTTTTGTTGTGCATGTTCGTCTATAGGTTAATGCTTACCAGCTGTACAATTTTTCACTTAATTCATTCTGAATGAAGAGGACTTTATAGGCTATTCCAAGAAACTTCAAGATACTGACTTTAGTTATCACTTTAATGTATAGAATTTTAATAAATATTGTTAAGAATTTCTTGATAAAATAACATTTTAGAAAAGTGTTCCATGTTAAGGGTAATTGGGATCGGCTTACCTCCCCGTAAGGACTTGCACGTAAGAACTCAGGGTCAGAATCTGTGGAGCTATCTTGAAAACATTGATCAATACATTACAAAGTAAACGATTTTATAAGTGTCATTTACACGACGTTTAAATGGATGTGTAAATTTGCGTGTAAATAAGACATGAAATTTCTTCTACCTTCGTTAGACATGTCTCATGATTTTACACACACACACACACACACACACAATCGTAATCTGATTTTCACATTTATTTAATAACAGATGTGTAAATAAGACATGAAATTTCTTCTACCTTCGTTAGACATGTCTCATGATTTTACACACACACACACACACACACACACACACACACACACACACACACACACACACACACAATCGTAATCTGATTTTCTTAAATTTTTGTTAATTTAAAATGTTTCCCATTATACAATTTTTTTCTTCTTCAGATTTTTAGTATTACGTTCTCTGAAGATATTGAACGCGCATTATCTTGAATTGCATAGTAATAAATTATTGACGTAATCAAAGTTAAATTGTTAAGAAAAGCATATTTTACACAAAATATAAGACTTCACAAACTTCAACTAGAACAGTATTTCACACAAGACGTTCTTTTCTTTTTCTTTCTTTCTTTCTCTTTTGTTTGTTTGCGGCAGCATTTATGTTTATGTTCTTGATTTTTTTCCGGAAGTACGCAGGAAATATTTGAATATGATTGCTAGAATACCTTTAATTCTGAATACAAACAAGAGTCACACCCAGTACAAACAAGAGCACTGAACATTTTGGGGAACCACAATAGATGTAAAAGAGAAAAATAAAAGTAATATGTAGGGATACATACTGGGGGCCAATAGAGGTACAAAGGCAGTGTAATGTATACAGACAGGGAATGGGACAGTTGCCTGATAGAATGTGAAGTCAATCGTAGCAGAAGGTGATTGAGGCTGGGTGGTACATACATATTACTGATTACGGGAATACATAATTTTATGACTTCGCTGACTTGCTCTCAATATATTTGATCGCAATGCCCCATAGCAAACATTCTTAGCGTCTTAAATGTGAATCGTCTTCCAACAGTTCTTACATTGTGAAAAACTTAGTGACAAGGTTCAGATACGTACACGTAAAAACCTGTTGTTTACATGAGGAGCATGGGGTCGTCAACACAGATCTGTCTACTCGGTAGATATGTAATCTGTATCAGTCCCCAAGAAGCTATTCCTTGAAACCAGTAATTTCGCAGCGCAAAAGTTATGCTATATGCCTGATTATCTTGGGTCCCTAATCGATTCCGGGAGAGACACGAATATCTCCCTCTTCCGTTAAAGAGATTTCTGAAAATGTATTTTCAGAGTATGACTGTGTGATTGACAGTGCATTTCCTCAAAAGTTCCGATTAATAAATTAAGAGCCACTGTCTGTCTAGAATCTTAACAAACTTTTTCGAAAGAAGTTATGACTTTGCTTTCCCCATTCCACTCCACTCCTCCCATTACTGGGTACAATAGAATCACACGTTTTGAGGTTTGAGACAGGTTTAAGAAAAGGCCAGGTAGGACCGAAGGCTGCCTAATTTAATGTGTCAAAGACGGTGGAATGAGGAAGCGACGTTAAGAATTTGAACAAACTAAGCGATTGATTATCGATGAAGGCATATCAGAAGACGTTTCTAAGAGTTCCTATATTATATACAAAAATTATAACCGTAGGAAGCTAAATGAGAAAATAATTTCTGATACGCTATATTCACATTACTTTATTTTCTCAATAGGCGAACTATTTTACAAAAAGTTATTCTACAATGCACTTTTACTAATCCCGGTGAACATTAGCAGAAATGATTTTATCACAAAGCTATTTCTTTCGGTACAAGGAGAGTAGGGAAATTTTGTAGATTTAAACGATAATTAAAGATGCTAAGAGGAGGTACCTATGTTAAGGCTTTGTAGTTATGTTCTCTTTGTATGGCCAGGAGAAGGAAATGCATAGTGATTTCCCAATTGAGAAAAGCGTAAGTAAATGTTTGAAAATTCACACCAATCACCAAGAATATTGACAATGAATAGGACTTCTCAGGCTATTACCAGAAAATTCAATATATGCAATTTATTGATCATAACAATACTTAAAATATACGTATTTTAATTAAAAAAATCTGGTGTGTTACACTCACATGACTTTCTCTAGCTCTTCTACAAATTTCTTACATAAGATTACTCTTCTTCCTGCACCTTGCTAATCGAGATAATCCTTAGCAGAATGTTCTTACTACTTAGTTCCTTACATGTAGAAAGAAAATAAGGGAATACACTAAGCTAAACCGATAGTCAATTGTTTTAAAAGCTGTCGTTATTCAATTGTCATTGCAAATCGCTTCCTTGCTTGGTCAGGAGTAGAACAAAAGAAAAACGGACACTTCCTGTCTGAGAAAATTTTAAATACTTACAACTGAAACCAAAAACAAGGAATCTCGGAAACGGTTACCTCCACAACAAAAATGTAAAGGACATAAATTGTGTGTTTTGATCACATCAACATATTCTGTGTAGGAAGTTTTTGTCTATCTCTTACCGTTTAGCTGTTAAGCAAAATTTAGCAAAATTCATCTACAATAAAGAGCTCTTCAGAGGCTATTCTCAGAAAATTCAAGATATACATTTTATTTTGTATGTAAATATCTTTAATATACGGGATTTTAATCAAAATCGTTAGAGCCATTTTTTAGAAAATCAAAATTTTCGAAAAATTTTCCATATAAAAGGCAGTTGGGGGTGGGGGATTTTCTTGAAAATCTTCGTGTGGCTTCCTTGGAAGATACCAAATCTAAATACCAAGTTTAGTATTTAACGGTCTTTTCGTTTTTGAGCTATGCTGTCCACAGACACACACACACACAGATAGACACACACACATACACACGGACCTCTTTCTGAAAATGCTTTTTTTGGATTCAGGGGGTCCTAAAACATGTATTTCCGGTGAAATCTCGGTATCGAATAGTACGTATAGAGAAAGTATAAAGAAAGAAAAACATTCCTTATAAAGAGAAACGGTTGGGAGGAGAGTTTTTTGAAAAGTTTCGTGTCGTGTCTTGGGAGGATACTGAACTTAAATAGCAAGTATGGCCTTTATTGAACTTTTGGTTTCACTTTTACTGATGCTTTTCATATATCAGGAAACTTCAAAATAAGACTTTTCTCGGTATAGACTTTTTGGTAATTTATTTATTACGGACAAGTACAGAATGGAGAAGTAAAAATTACAGACAAAACTGTTTTGAATGCGTTAACAGTTCTGCTTAATGAAAGGCGGATACAGATATAATACTGTACAAACTATATCATAATTAATAACCAAATAGACTAGTTTCAAACTCACAAAAAACTATTTTTTTCTGATTAGGTACATATTTGCGGCACCATAAACGCTGAGGATAATTAGGATGCACGTCACTGCATACATTCTGATTAAGTATCACTGCCCTACATCTCTCATAAAACTTAATGCTCAATAATTGCTTGTATAATCCCTTACAAACAAAACAAGAGTAAAACTGCGTTCTAATCTCTCGCAATTCTAGATCGTATCTTTAGAAAGACGAACGTGTCTTTCACATTTTTCGAACATGGCCAAGACACAATAATACTTTAACCTCGTTCTTTATTAGCGTTTTGAAATAACGATGAAAATGAACAAACGATAAAGAAAACTGGGTTGGGACTAGTCTGCCAAACCGAATTCGGTATTATTTCTAGATAAGAGACTAATTTGAAAGGCATCCAAGTCTTAAAGAATTTATGTTTGCAGCACTCAATACGATAAAGAACAAGGGCTTTTGACTGGCTGAGATGCAAAATCTAATTAAAATTCTAAGAAAGGGCAATTTCGCTTTGCCTTTGATACTTACCACATAAAACCGTTTTTCTTTGCTCACCTTTCTTCCTTTATCTATCTTGACTATAATCAATGTACGTATTTCAGTACTGAATACTGGTGCAACGTCTGAGAATAAGGAAAATATAAATATGCTGTTTAATGAAAACCTCGTCTCTGTAATACGGCATTCATGTCCTTTCCCGTCGAATGAAGTCATTATTAACACATTTAAACACGGACGAAATGAAAACGAGAAACACAGATGTTATGAAAAACAGGTAAACAAATGAATAATATTCAAAGGATATACCACAAAAAGTGAATCAAACGTCATGCAGACCATCTGTTTTTCTTTCTCAACTTAGTACATAAATAGGGAATATATTGCACTCCTCCCAAAAATTCGGTACCGAGATTTCATCGGAATACACGTTTTAGAATCCCTGTGTTTAAAGAAAAGCATTTTTAGAAAAAATCCGCGCGTGAGTGTCAGCGTGTCCATGAACACACAGTGTAAAAAAATAATAATCATAGTTTACTCAGTTGTAAACAAATATTTTTGTTATTACAGTTTGATCAGCTATTAAAGAAGTGTAACGATACTTATAAAAATGTATTTGTTCGTATAACACAATAATAAAATTTGACTGCCTCTGTGGTCGAGTGGTCAGCGAGCTGACTTTTCACCCGGAGGTCCCGGGTTCGATTCCCGGCTGGGGAGGGGAATTTTTCTTTATCCAGAATTATTCCCTATCCCCCAGGGAGTCTGGAAGTATGTATACCAGAGTGAGTGTGTGTGTGTGTGTGTGTGTGTTTACGGAAAATAAAATGATTTAAACCAAACGTAAAATAAGCTACAGACAACGAGTTGTTTCAAGTGCAAAGCCCCCGATATGACCTTAGATGTTTAAGGAGCCTATATAAATGAAACAATAAAAACAATTATATTTTTGTTTTCGAACAGTTTGCTTTTATTTTAATTTATATACACTTAACTTTTTTAGATTTTAGATCTTTGTCTCTGATTTTAAATGTTAGTTTTTAGATTAGTTAATTATCTGAAAATTAAATAATAGATAGCATTTGTAATGCTTATTTTTGGAAATAAATTCAAAGTTGAATATATGTGTGGTTATCTAGGTGCAGGGGTAGCATGTCTGAATTTTATTTACTTATCTGTCGTTTAGTATTTTCCAGGGATGCAATCTCCCACCCAAAAAATACACATGGAAAATATTTCGAACATTTTGATTTTTCCAAAAATGGCTCTAACAATTTTGATTAAAACACCTTATATTAAAGACATTTACATTACAAACAAAAGTGTATCTTGGATTTTCTGGGAATAGCCTTTGAAGAATTCATTCTTGGATGACTTTTGGTAAACCGTAAAGAGATGGACAAAAACTTACTACACAACTTATGTCACACACATTTTTTTTTTTTTTTTTTTCGTGAAGCTGATGTTCCTTGATATTGGTTTCAGTTTTAAAATTCTTAAACTTTTCTCCAACGGGAAATTGTCAACCCGTGGCCATGCAAAGACGAATTTCAATCACATAACAACCAGCCTTTAAAAGATTTGACTATTGCTTTAGCCTAGTGTATGGCGTTATTTCCCTTCTACTTACAATGGAGCAAGTAATAAGACTATTTCTTCTAATGTTTATCTCGATTAGCATGAAGTAGAAGAATAAGCTTTTTAACAATAACATAGAGAAAGTATATGAATGGCATTTATCAGATTTTTTGTCTGAATTCTTGATAGCGGAGATGAACGAGAACCAAGCCAGATAGCTAGACGCTTTCATCAGTAACTGGCACTCGAGAGTTGTTAATGAAGTAATTGATAACTCATTTTTGCAGGTTCATATGCGACAATATCAAGGGACAAAACAAGAACGCCATTTTGTTGTAGTTGACACTTTAACATACCCTTCGACAGTATTCTACTCCAACGGGACAGTTAGAATTTATATTGATGTCACCACAGAAATCACATTATTCTATGTCACTTTTGTATTCATCATTATTGATTTCAATGTCAAAGTCACTGTCCTCTAATAACTTAAAGACAATGACTGCGAATAACTTGAAAGTTACGTTTGGTTTTGGTTGGAAGGACTAAGTTCATCTGAAATTTTGGTAATGGACTCCTTTAAATTTATGGTTAGCAAACATTACCCATGCAAAGTACGGACATAGCCCAGTCCACATCTACCGTATTAGTGGTGTTTCACGAAACGTTTAACATAAAACACTCCGTAAGATAGTTTCTGCGAGGTTAAATTATTGTTGGGTACTGCTTCACATTCATGGCTGATTGTGTTGGCATAACTACAAGCTGACTCAGGCTGGTGTGTTTATGGTGTCAGGCAGGTCAAACTTTGCAGTCTAATTTAAACAAACAATTACTTTTAAAGTGCTCGAAGAAATTCAACTAGGGGTTTCCACCAGTATGCACACAAATGAGTGATTTCTCTTAACAGCATTATAATTCTTCTGAATCTATTTAACATTTCCCGCCGGCATGTAATATTGTAATTACTTTACTCAAAGGTTGCATTTTAACTAGGCAATGCTAGACATCAGTTAAGATATGGTGGGAAATATGCCACGCCGCGAACTAAGTCGTCTGATAAACGTAATACTGACAAGAAGACAGACCTGATTATACCCACCCGACGCAGGACTCTGATCACCAGTTCAATGGTACATACATAAATATTTTACACAAATTTTGTATTGATTCCTAGTTTTTCAAAGTTCAATTCGAATCAAAGGAAGGTCAGGACTAATCAAAGAAATGTGACTACATGTTATTCCTCATGCCAAAATATCTAATAATTGAATGAAAATTGTGAGGGTGTTTTTCAGAAAATGATTTGTAACGACACCTTTTCCAAGTAAAGGGCAATTTGGAAGAGAAGAATTTGTATTTTTCTTTTACTTGCAAAACTTTTAAGGGAATAGCAGTCATGAGATTATATTTTGAAACATCTACATAGAATTTTTTGGTGAAAAATCTGATGTATTCCATTTACATTACTTTTTCTATCTCTGTTCTGCAAACAAACTATTCTTACAATAGATTATTCTTTTATCTAAATCATATTAACCAAGATACACATTACCAGAAATTGTCTTATTACTTACTTCCTTATAAGTAGAAGGGAAATATGATAAACCAAGCTAAATCAAGTCAAATCTTTTAAATGCTGTCGCTATGCGATTGTCGTTGAAATTCGGTTCACTATTTCCACTGCCAAGATAATAGATAAATAAATAAATAAATAAATAAATAAATAAATAAAAAAGTATATATAACTGAAACGGATTCGGATTCTCGTTTAAGGGAAGTTTTAGCACTTCAAAATTAAAACCAATAACAGGAAATATCTCGGATGGTTAATTCTAAAATTAAAAAATTAAAATGTGATCTATCCACATAGCTTTCTCCAGCTGTTCCGCAAATAAACTTTCCAAAAGATTATTCCTGTGTCTAAGTTATGCTAATCAAGATAAATGCTGCCAAAATTGGTCTTATTATTTGCTTCTTTGTAAGTAGAAAGGAAATAAGGGAATACAATAGGCTAAAGCAATAATCAGATCTTTTAAAAGTCAGTCGCTAAATGAAACAATTCAATTCGGTTCTTTTAGCTTGCTAGAAGTAAACAAGAGAGAGAGAGAGAGAGAGAGAGAGAGAGAGAGAGAGAGAAAAGATGTCTCTCTGATAAAAGTTTAAAGTGCCTTAAAACTGAAATCAGTAAAACTCGGAATATCCTGAAAACTTGGAACTCTACAAAAAACTATACGAAATAAATTATGTGTTTTAATGAGATCCACATTTTTGTACAGTACGTTTCTGTCTATCTCCTACGGTTTACCAGTATACACAAGTTATATAAAAGTAATCCAGATTGAAGTGGTCTTCAGATGCTATTCCCAGATAACTGAAGATTCAAATTTCGTTTTGTATGCAAATATCTTAAATATACGACATTTTAATAAAAATCGTTACAGCCATTTTTGAGAAAATCAAAATTTTCGAAAAATGTTTCATATAAAGGGTATATGGGGGCAGGGGGATTTTCTTGAAAATCTTCGTGACGCACCCTTGGAAGATATTGTACTTAAATACAAAGTTTGGATTTAACAGTATCTTCGTTTTTGAGATATGCTGCCCACAGCATAGGACATGTTTTTATTGGATTCAGTCTCTGACTTAATGCTGTCTACATTCAGACGCATTCACATATTTATACAGGCAAGACTTTTTCTAAAAATGCCTTTATTTTCGATTCAGGGACCCTCAAAACATGCATTTCTCGTGAAATTTCGCATTGAATATTTGGGTGGAATAAATAACCTTCTCTGTGTACTTGTGCGCTAGAGAAAGTAAAAATACTAAGGTAAGTGGTACATAAGTTAACTACAGCTTGTAACGTACAAATATTTCTTGTACTATCGTGTAGCCAACGGAAATACCTAACTTCTAATATTGCAAGTCTCTTAATAAAGCTGGATTTTTTTTTCAAGCTCTCATTTGACGGATCCACGTGAAATACGGCCAGAATTTCTTTGTGCATTGCTCGCGTAGACGCAGTAGATATAAAAATAAAAAAAGGAAAGAAATGCCAGGCTTTTTCCGCTCTCTTTTACCCCCAGCTCCGTGGAGATTCAAATCAAGGTTTCCAACACCACCCTAGGGGAATATGGAATCTTAACTAGGCAATTTATCACGCTTACTTTGCATACCCGACAAATTAGCGCAATAAATTATTCAACTTTACTTCGAAGTGCGTTAGGTGTTTACATTGCATGCGTAATTAACTTCAAAACGTATGCCAAGTGCAACCTTTTGATAACGGGAATAAAAAATAATTACCTTAGTGATTTGATAAAGAAATATAATGAATTTGTTAACAATTTCAGCTTTAAAAGATTTCTATAAGAGCAATCTAAGTTTTATTACTCAAGGCTGTTATTACTTACTAATACTAACTCGCTATACTTATATTTAATACGTAGATGAGTTTTAAAACCAATATACTGCATGGTCAAGAAGATAACAGGGGTATGGGAAAAAGTATGTGTTCCTTTTACATGACTTTCTCTACTTATTCTGCAACATATTTTCTTATTATTCTATCTACTTATACTAATCAAGTTAAACATATCTGAAATAGTTTTACTACCCATTTGCTAATAGGTTCAAGATAATTAAGGGAATGCACTAGGTTAAACTGATAGTCAAATATTTTAATAGCTGGTCGCTATGAGATGGTCACGAAATGAAGTTCCATTTGCATGATCAGTATGAAAAAATTACTACTTCACATTTGAGAAAAGTATAAGTATTGGAACATTTAAACCAACAACAAGGAGTTTATCCGGAAACGATTAATTTGGCATAAATGCTGTGCTTTAACGATGCATGCATTTTCTTATGTAATACGATTTTGTTTATCTTTTACGGTTTACCATTCTGCAAAAGCCATCCAGTATGAAGAGGACTCAGAGGCTATTCCCATAAAATTCAAGATATACACTTCATTTGTAATGAAAATGTCTTAAACACACGACATATTAATGAAAATGATAGCCATTTTTGAGAAAATCCAAAATTTCGAAAAATGTGCATGTAAAGGTTAGTTGTTGATGGAGGGATATTGCTGAACATCTTCGTGTCACATACTTGGAAAATGTTGAAGTTAATATAATGTTTGGTATTGAACAGATTTTGTTACGCTGTTCATAGACGGACATACACACACACTTTTTCTTCTATAAATGTTATTTTATTCGGGAGACCTCAAAACGTGTATTTGCAATGAATCGGTATCGAATTTTTAGGTGCATTGCAATATCTTCTCTACCTTTTATGTATGTGTAGAGAAACAAAGATATCTACAATAAAACTTGTGGTGCATAACTAAAATTTTCGAGTTTGAATAACATCCTTATTAATGCACGATTAATATCCACGATTAATTTTTAAAATGTTAATTCGATCATATGTATGTGTGTACGTTGCCTTTCTATGCATTTAAGGCATAGACGGGTACCTGCTTTCACTGAAAGGTTTGTTTAAAACAAGGAGTGGCCGACAGAGATCGTGTTCCTGAGTTTTCTGAATTTAAATAAGGTAAATGTTAGATTGTGTGTGTGTGTGTGTGTGTGTGTGTGTGTGTGTATGTGTGTGTGTGTGAACTGATGATGTTACTGTAAGCGGCCATAAACAGCTATTTTTGCGGATGCACTAATACAGTTAGATTTGCAATATATTCTGTGCATGTGCAATATTAACAAAATGGACCGATGAGAAAAGCTAAACTCATGTGTTTGAAAATCTTCGTGTCGCATCCTTTGAAAATGCTAAACTTAAATGCCAAGTTTAGTATTTTATCGAACTTTTCATTTTTGAGTTATGCTGTCCAAACATACACACACTCATACACAATCTGAGCTTTTTCTAAATTCGCTTTTTCGATTCAGGGCTTCTAAAAATATATATTTCCCGGTTGGAATGAAAACCTTCTCAACAGCGGGAGCAAAACCTCTGGAATCGTGACCCAACCCAGCTGCCGAGTCCAGCTTACTCAGAGTTTGCGATATGATTGATACCTTTGCGACTGCTTACTCACAGTCATAGCGAGCATAGCCTTGGATAGTATCCATAGAAAGTGTTCCACATCTGCTTGTATTTTGAAAGAGGGCAGTTAACGGTATTTTATTCCATTTTGTTACTATTTTTTTTATTATTAATAACCATGGCTCCTACGTTTCCTAAGTTAAGTGGCAAGATATTACATAGTCACACCAGGGAAATAATTGCAAATATCCTCGACTTCATGAAACAAGAGATAAGAGTTGAAGGAAGAAAATATATATTCACCAGAGTTCTCCAAAAGACTGATTCTCGGAAATCAACAGACACAGTGCATTGTTTACTATGATCGCTGTTCATGGTTCCCACCATCTGTTATGCCACAAAACAGAATATCACATTCAAGAAGTCGCGAGCTCGAATCTCGCTTAGGATGAGTATCTTGGATAAGTTTTTTTTTTTTTTTTATGCTGAGAAGATAAATAAATATCAGTAACTTTAAGCTCCATGGGTTCCAAGATCATTTCACCAATTTCATTCATCGTCCGATGACCAACCAGGTCAGAGAACATAAAAAATAAATACAAACAAGAAGAAAAGAATAACAGATGCCAAGACCAGAATATGTGTGCAAACGTTGTGGTATGTGACGATAGCATGTGATGTTTTGTAAACAAAGGTAAACATTGACAAAGTTTTGTAATGAAGGAAACTAATTCATAAACTTATAAACATGCGCTCTTCTTTATTCAATATCGTACAAACGAATTTTCAAACAGATGTAATTGTAGAAAATCTATTAGAATTCTCAACCAGGATAATAGAGCGATAGCAGTGATGATGACAGTGGTGTTTTGTAATGGAGGAAACTGTTTCATAAACTTAAGCACATTATGTGCGCTTCTTTATTCAATGTTATACAGTAAGTGGTGACGGAGTATCAGGTGTGAAAGAAATGGAGTTAGACGATTGACATTGGCATTGTTATAGGCCATTTGTACAATGGTATATCTATTTAATCTAATCTATCAGTATACACACACCTATAAGTTTATCAGTGCAGCGCAATGTAATGCAGTGTATAAACGGTGACATATTTGATATTGCCTGTGACACGCACTCCAGCATGTATGCCGTCCCTTGACCACTTATCTTGTAACAGATACACAACTCGCTTCTTAGCTCTCATTAAAAATTTCACATATCGTGCCAGAGAAAGTAAATTGCTGTATTATGTATCTCAAAGTGGCAGTTTCCAGACCAGTATCTCGTTTATTGTATACTTTCCTAAAGAAAATGTATAACGCAGGCTTTAACGTTATAATTGTGTATTTAATTTTGTTATTTTAAGCATTTATTTATGAAGATTACTCGAAGCGTTAAGCTAATGTTATTGTACAACCAAGTGCTTGTTAAAATCTGTTATTTTTCGTTCACCAACGAAAGATACACGATTTTTACTTCTCACGCTGCTGACCCAGAAAGGGCAACAGGGAGAAGGAAGAAACAGTTGAAGTTGTTTCACAATAATCGGGAACGACAAAGTTAAAATGCATATACTACAATGTGAGCGTTCACAGTTACCCGGAAGCTTACCAGAGGACGGAAACGGGAGAATTGGTCAAGTTTTAACTTTTCTGTCCTGTTCCCGGCATATTGCGTTTATTTTGCCAGTAGTGTCATGGTAAAAATTGTTCAGAAAGGCTGTAAACCACCAAAACCGCCGCTCGAGTTCTCTCATTAATCGCTCCCTTGGAAAACGCAGATGAACAATAAACAATAAAACAATGTTGAACAACAATATTTGATGTAAAATACTTATTACAAACATATAAGTTTGCTTTTCAAAAGTAAATTAAAATAATAATGGATTGGCTTTAAGAATGCCATTACAACGAATTCCAAAGGTAGTTTGTTCTTGAACTGAAAGTAAATGAAAACATGTCATTGGTCAAGTAAAAATGACATACTTCGCATAATCGACGCCATCCTGTGCTCAGTGTTTTGCAAAGCAGTTCTTAGTAACGAACAGAAAGAATGGAGGGAAACAATTGAGTTTTATTTATGGACACTCTTTAGTATATATTGGGGCTGAAAGACTGGAAATGTTGCTCAGAGGTCTCCATTAAGCTTGAGGTTTTTTTATGTGCCGTAAATCTACGACACGGGACCACCAGCTTCACTTTCTTTCTGAAGAAAGCATGCTAAGGGTATTTACACCCGAAAAAATCTATCGGTCCGCGACCTCGGAAACTAGAGGCTAGCATGGTACTCCTAGACCGCAGTGAGCGACAAAAAGAGGGGAAATAGCGCAGAGTCCATAAAGAATCTCTCATTCAGGACCATTACGCAAGCGGAGCTTCGGGTCCTGCTGGAACGTAAAGTAATTTCAATACTGAAGTAAAATGTTTGTGTTTTGAGTCCTTATTCTTCTGCTGCGAACTACATTAACAAGAAAGTATGGAATTCCTGTGTTGCCCTTTTCCACTTTAAGGAACCATCCACTGATCTTCAGCGCCTTAACCCAACATTACCGTGGTAGTACCGTTCTCCTACGTACCTCTTCCTCATCAATCGTAAACACAAAAAAAATCTGATGTGTTACATTCCCATCACTTTCTCTACATCTGTAACAAATTATTGTTAAAAAGCTTGTGCTTCTATTTACTTCATGTTAATCAGCATAAATAATCTTATTACTTGCTTCCTTGTAAGTAGAAGCAAAATAAGGGAGTACCATAGGTTAAAGTGATAGTCAAAAGCTGGTTGCTATGTGACTGAAGTTCCTTTGTTTGTATGTATATGTTGACAAATTTCTATATGAGAAAAGTATATTTTTTCAAAGCTGAAACCAAAAACAACGATCAACTCCACGAAAAAAAGTATATAGCATAAATTGTGTATTTTAACGTGCTCTACATTTGTTGTGTGTAAGTTTTTGTCCATCTTTTACGGTTTAGCAATTATGCAAAATTCCGTATAAAATTTATCCAGAATAAAGTAGTCTTCAGAGGTTATTCCCAGAAAATTCAAGATATACATTTTATTTGTCAGGTAAATATCTTTAATATACGATATTTTAATCAAAATCGTTAGAACCGTTTTTAAGAAAATCAAAATGTTAGAAAAAATGTCCATGTAAAAGATAGTTGGGGGTGGGGAGATTTTCTTGAAAATCTTCGTGTCGCATCCTTGGGGGATACCAAACTTAAATACCAACGGTCTTTTCGTTTTTCGGCTCTGCTGTCCACAGACACACAGACACACACACGGACCTTTTTCCGAAAGTGCTTTTTTTTTAGATTGAGGGGGATTCAAAACATGTATTTCCGGTGAAACCTCGGTATCGAATTTTTGGGTGGAATGCAATACCTTCTCTATACACTATGTACATAGTACGTGTAGAGAAAGTAAAAAGAAACGTGAAAAAATATAGGGTCATTAACGTATAAGGTAACCTCTCTCGCGGCCTCTCAACATTGGGCGAGAGAACCAAGAGTCGCAGGGAAAGTTGTGCCGGTAGAGACGTACTAAAAGCCTTCCCTTATAATGAATGCTGGAAACGTTGAGCTTTTACACTCAACAGGCGAAATATCCTGTAAAGATGATTTTGCTTATTCGCCTAAGCTTTGAAGCGGGAATCCTTGTGATTTCTTGCATGATGCTATCAATCACTAAGTTCTTGTAATGTACAAGGATTAGAAACGGTACATAAAATTAGAGAGGTGGTTCATGACAGAAGCATAAATATTGATTTGCGGCTCCCTCGCTCCTAAATAGTTGTGCGTTTTATTTATGGGGTTCTTTGAAACAAGAAGTATATCGTTCTAACCCACGTACGCTACAGGAACTTGATAACATCATGCAAGAAATCGCAAGGATTCCTGTTGTCAAGCTTAGGTGAGTGAGCGAGAACATTTTTACAAGATAAGCTGCCTTTTTGAAGACATGTTCAACATTTGGTCAATGCATTTCCAGATTTACTATAAGGTGAGGATTTTAGTGCTGGCATAGTTTTGCAGGCGATTCTCGGTTCTCTCGCGTAGTAGAGAAAAGGTCGCGAGAGGGGTACCTATAATTTAACGATCCTATAATAGGTATTCAACCAACTACCCATTGGCAGTAGTGTTTTTTAAAAGCAAAACCAATTATTACATAATCGTAGCCATAGACCAAACCATCATATTCACACAGGATACTCCAAACATATAAAAAAAAAAATCTTAATAAAAAAATTACCTAGTATTGAACTCAAGAGTGAGCGAATTCGGGACTTGCGGAGGAGAGGCGGATGTACCAAACGCGCTAGAAGGACAATTCCTTAAAACATGCAACTAATTTTGTCTTCTATCAACGCAGAATTTTTACTTTGAAGCAAATTGTCTTATTTTATGTAGAAGTATTCATGTGCAATTATGCATGAACCGTTCCTTTTTTCTACGGAGCATATCAATAATGCAGCTCATGAATACATTTAATTGATTACAATTAGTTTTCATTTGTCAAATAAGGAAGCTAGTGCTACTCAGATAAATTGTCATATCGTTATTAATTCAGAATTTACCTCAGTATAATCAATATTCATCAAACGAAACACGAGGCTTAATTATTTGGTTTTCCAATGCCAGATACGAAACCAATTAAATAACAATCCAAAACAAACTTTATCTCTACATACTTGTGTGTAAGGCCTTACTTTCTGTATACAATGAGAGTAGATGTGGAAGGTCAAATGTAATTTACGGAATCCATATTTAAATTCAAGTTTTCCTTCATTTAGGATTTTTCTACGAAAATGCATCTGTTCGCCTTAGAGTAAGCCAACTACTTTGACTTGTCCCCGTGAGGGTTAGCTGTCTATAGGCGTCAGATTTTGGAATTTTGTGGGGTAAAACATACTTGAGTAAAATCAGGCACAGTGCTTTGTCATTTCCATTGTGAAGCTCGATAAAGCTTTAATATTGCAGAGCGTTTGTCAAGTGCTTTATGTGAAATCAGCCAATCGTGATATCAAACGTATCAGCGCAGTAGAGCAAGAAAAAAAGCTACGTATTAGTGAAGGGGGCGAAAGGATATGAAAAAAGCACAGAGCAAAATACCACCTGTCCTCCACTGATGCAACAAATAAAATGTAATGTAAAACGAAAAAAATGTAATAATTATAACAACAATAACGATAAAGTTTCGTTTTGATAATATACCATTTTTAAAATTTTTGTAGATAACAATTTTGAATGATATCAAATAATATTGATTATTATACTTCCCCAGAAGAGGGGAGATGTAATAGGGTAGGAAGATAATTATTTTTCCTCTGGTTTATAACTGTGAACTATGTTGCTCCTTCGATTTTATGAATATACTAGTAAATGTTTCACTTAAATTTAATTTGTATTAACTTTCCACAGAAAGCAATATTATTCACTATTTTTAAACCATCAGATGACATGCGTTGGACAGATCTCGGAGGGAAAAATTAGGAGACTAAAAAATACCTTCAGTTATGACATGATGTGAGGGAAACTGCGGTTTCAAAATGAGTATAATGAGTGTGAAAAATGCTATGAGATCTATATAATTGATTTAATTTTCTGTGGTCCTGATTTAGGACTGTGTGAATCAGAAATACGAGGCTATAGGCTTAGACAATGGCATCAGCTAAGTGCCTATTGACAAGTATAGTTATATGACGTAAAACTAGGCTGTAATCTAATAACGTGGTTTTGTCTTGCCAAAGAAGGGATTTCTTCCCGGCAAGAAGTTACCCAATGGGTTTTTCAATGCGGATTTATAAAACTATATTTTTGTGTCCGTTATGACTTAATCACTTTAAATAACTGAACAAGTTGGCGCCGCAGTAACGTGGTGACTCGCGTTCGGGAGGTCCTGGATTCGATTCCCATGACCGACCTTCCTGTCCAATGTAGGTCATATGAATGGAATCCATCAAATTCTTTTATTCTTTTTATTTTTTTCTCCATAAATTTCTGTTTCTATAATTTTCTTTTCAACTGTGTCAGAGTTGAAGGATCAGGCAGGACGGTGTCGGTCCGTTGCGGTTGGACGGGGTTTGCTAACTATAAAGGGTTTATCCTGGCATCGTCGTCGGTACGGCCAATCGGGGTTTTCGGGCTCGGGCCCCGTAGGGAAATCACGGGATGTTCGGGGCTCGTGAGTGCGACCGAGTGGGGTAGAAGGTGTTTCATCTGTAACCGTTAGGGACCCCGCCCATTCTTGCGCCTATTGTCATCCAGATAAGTCGCCTTTCTAGTCTCTCCCCACATACCCCCTTCCCATGAGTAACTTAAGACGTAAAGGGGACTAAGGCTGACGGGTTTGTTCTTTGTCTAAGTGCGTGGGACCCCCTAATACTAATCACTATAAGTCTTTGTAAGGAAACGATCTTAAGTAATTAATACCTTTTGGAGGCAGAGGCAAGTGAATCATTTACAAAATAAATGCACCTTAGTATATAGCGTACACCTAAATATATTTTAACTACGAAATACTTAAACATACAAACAAAATAAATTATTTATGAAATGAAATGCGACAAAAATAAGTATACAATCAGCACATTTATAACAACCCACATATAGATAGAAAAGGTAATTCCACAAAAAATTCGATACCCATACTTCACCTGAAATACATGTTTTGAAATCCCTTGCATCCAAGAAATTTCTTTTTTTAAAAGGTCCGCACGCGTGTATGTGTGTATAAAATGAAAAGTTAAACACCCTAACTACCCTTTACATGATGTATGATTTCCTCAAAAAATGGCTAACGATTTGATTAAAATACCATATGTTTAAGCTAGCTTTATGAATGAGAAATAAAGTGAATTAAATGTTCTGGGAATTGCGTTTGAAGACCTACTCATGCTGGATGACTTTTGCATAACTGAAAAACCGTAAGAGACAGACAAAAACTTACTTCACAAAAAATGTGGATATCTTAAACCACAGAAGTTGGCCATTTACATTTTTTGCAACTATTTCCAAGATTTACCCTGATATTCATTTCAATTTTCGAAAAATGATACTTTTCTCAACCGGGAAATCGTCATTCGTTTTTATTTTGTTTATTCCCGTCCATGCAAAGAGAACCTAATCTCAATATGACCACATAGCGATCATTAGAAGTTTGAATATCACTTTAACCTAATGTATTTCATAATTCCTCTTGCACCAGCAAGGAAATATGTAATAAACCCATTTCTGCTAATGTTTATTTCGATGTTAGTACATGAAATAGATTGAAGATAAGTTGAAAAAATAGTTTGTTGTAAAATAGATATAGAAAGTCACATGATTGTAATATCAAATTTGTTTTGTCATTATAGCAAAATTATTTTTAAGCTATTATAGTATAGTACAGTTTAGCCTACTGTAGTTTTAAAAGTAAAAACAGTAATTTATATGTATGTATGTATGTATGTATGTATGTATGTATGTATGTATGTATGTTTGTATGTATGTGTGTGTATGTATGTATGTATGTATGTATTTACGTATGTATATATATGCGTATGTATGTATTATGTCATGCCAAAATCTCAATTTCAGACAGCATAATCAATTCGTTAACCATTTTAGAGAAACGTAAACAGTAAGCTATTCCTTGTGAAATTTTTCGGATGAATTGGAAACAATTCTGAGACAATTCTATTTATATTTTCGATGGGTGCTAAATCTCGTGCTACAAAACCTTACGTTTTTGAATACTCATTTGTACACCTACATGCAAAAGCGCTGTTCTTGCAAATTTAAAGAGAACTGCTGCTTCGTAACAATTTTTTCACCCTCCAGTTCAAATATTACACAGCCGTAAAAGGGTACGGTCGATATACTAAACGAAGTAATGTCACCAGTTTTCACAAAATGTTCTCCTCTTAGTGTGTTTATGTCTCCGAGTGTACCGTGCAGCAAACAAAGCTTGCTCATTCGTTTCATGTTCTATGGTGGAAGGTGTATGTTAATCGCTACGGTTACTCTGTGAAGAAAAGCTGCCCCCGTTTACTTTTGTGCCAGTTCGGGACGGTGACAACGATGCACTCTGGATTTAATTGTCGGAGGCGAGGGTTTTGTTTTGATAACCCTGCTGAAAATTGCGCCAGTCGCTTTGTTAGAGCAGCCCTACCCCGCTTTGGCAGGTACGAACACAATCTTCTTTGCACCATCAGCTTCTGTTGTTCGTTCTCTACTTTGTAATGAAAAGTACAGTTCGAGCCAAAAGGCAGTCCATAACGACATAAACAAACCGTTGCTCTTCCTTTTCTACTAACTTGAAATACTCATATTATGACTAACTAAATTATGTTATTAACCAACAAACAATAGATTTACGGAGAGGGGGGTTACCAAAAATGTGTTACATTCGCATGCCTTTCTCTATCCATTATCGTTTAATACAGTATATGCAAACTTATCTATCTACGTCATTTATCCCATTATATCCTATATTTCCAATAAGCATTTCATTGTAGATACAACAAAACATGAAGCCCGCCTCGGTAGTGTGGGGGTAGCATGTCTGCCTCACATTCAAGAGGTCGCGAGTTCGAATCTCTCTTAGGAAGAATTATCCGAATAAGGTTTCTTCGGCCCTTTCCTGAGAAGACGAATGTCGAATAACTTTAAGCTCCATAGACCAGCAGCTTATTTGAGGATCATTTCACAGATTTCATTCATCGTCCGAAATGACCAACCAACTTAAAAGATTTTAAGCTATACATATAAAAGAAATAGATCTGAATAAATTGTAAGATGTTCAAAAATGGATAGCCGTAAGATGGACTTGAAATTCCACACGCTTTCCAAGATCCTGAGAAACAACTGAATAGCGAGAGCACTTTAAAAGTATATTTGTTTCATTCATTTTACTTCTCTACCCCCTTTTCTGCAAACTACTCTTGCAAAAGTTATTTTTCTATCTGCTTCATATTAACTGAGGTAAGCATTTGCAGAAGTGTTCTTATTACATATTTCGTTGCAGGTACAAAGGAGATAAAATAGGCTAAGTATATAGTTATATATACATACATACACACAAACACACACACACACACACACACACACAAGCACGAACTTTTCTTTTCTGAACATGCTTAACTTTTTACATTCAGCAGGTCTATGAAATATCGATTAGATATCGACTGTTTTTTAATGGAATACAATCCTCTGCTTGATATAGGTAAATAATACCGAAAAACGACATTTCAAAGAAACTACGTGTTTTAAGGTACAATCATACCAAAAAGTACTTTTGGGAGCAGTTTGTATGTGTGTCTGTGTCGAGAGAGAGAGAGAGAGAGAGAGAGAGAGAGTGTGTGTGTGTGTGAGAGTGAATGAAAATGCCATAACTCATAAATAAGTTAAGTTCAGCGACGTGAAGTATTTCTACAAAATCCCTCCCATACTGCTGCGCTTTATTTGTAACGATCTTGTTATTTTATATTTCCTCAAAAATTGTAAAAGCCGTTTTGATTTAATTAACACCCAAATTCGTTTTCCATTTAAAGAATATTTTAAATTGAAATAAATTTAGTTTAAACCAGATTAGTTTAAGTAAATCTCCCGCATGATCCTAATTGACTTGAGATAGAATAAAGCTTATTTCAGAAAAAAATTTACAATTTTTCAAATACACAAATTGTTTTAAATTATCTGTTTTTAAAATATTTCCTATTGTTAGTGAGACTTTTTCAGCATAAGCTAAACCTTTTGAAAATTTTCCTTTGTTTCATATCAGGTGAGAAACAAAAGAGTATTAAAATATTGAGTTTAATTCATCTAAGTAGCTAGCTTTGACTCAGCCTGTACGAGAGGTCCCGGGTTCAATTCCCGGCTGGGGAGGGGACTTTTTTATCTAGCCAAGAATATTCCGTATCCTTCCCAGTCAGGAAGTATAAATGAGAGTATGAATGTGTGTGTGTGTGTGTGTGTGTGCGCGCGCGCGTGTGTATGTGATGCTCTACTGTAGAGATTTATAAACCCAACAGCAGTATGTGTTTCAAAAGTGAATGCCACCTTTAGGACCATGTATTTAAAGGAGAGGTATAAATGGAACAATAAAAATGAATAAATAAAACTTAGATACGCTATTTTCAGATTACCATCATAGAAATGCGAGTTATTCTTAGAGTAAGTTTCGAAATGAATATAAAAGTAATTATATAGGTAGAAAAAATGCATGTGATTGTACCACATCAGAGTTTTTGCTTCTTCTTCAACAGCTTCAGTCTGGTTAATAATTTTCATACATCTCTTATAACCAGTTGTAGCGCCTTTTGGTTGATCAATTCTGAAAATTATTTTATTAAGAACAGATTCTGGCTTTTATTAAGGGAGCTTATGTGGTTATTTCATTCGTGCTTACATACAATTGCGCATTAGTATTTATATAAGCTAAGCCAATAGCAAAGAGAGATTACGAAAACATTTTAAGTAACTAATTGTTTAAGCACTGACGACTGACATGGCTATTCCACAACCATTAGTGCAAATAAGGCTAATTGGCAAATAGGCATAATGTTGCGTCCCTCCCTAATCCACCAACTCTGCAAACGCTCTGCGTAGATAAGGACAGAGAATGGAGTTATGAGGGCCACAAAATAAAGTGGATATCCGATTAGCTGGATTAAAACAAAGCCACGTTTTCTGTAGCACGAAAAAGCAGCTGAAATGCAATTCCACTGGTTTGCAAATTCTCTTATTGTGAACAGAGGAGAATGATAATAAAGAGCAGATAAGAGGAGACTCAACTGTCTCGGGATAATGCTGGAAACTGACAGTTTAGGAGGATGGGACAACATCCTGGTAATTAGCTCCGAGAACAAGAATGGTGAGATGGAATAGAGGCGATGTAGATATCAGGAGGAAAAAAGGGCGGGGTGTTATTATGGAAAATGAGACTCTTAAGTTACTTATTTTCATATCTTCTATCTTTCCCCGACTTTCTGTTTCCTCTTTTTTTTTTTTTTTTTTCGTACTAATCCGAATTCACAAAGCAATTTTCAATGAAATTAAAAATGCCATATCTAAAAAAGACAGCTGTTTTAAGGTTGGATCACATTTCGAAAATAATAAAAATACACACACCGGGCTTATTGTACTTCATCCGTTGAAATGTTTTAATTTGTTTCTTTATCATCAGTGGAGTTAATGTAGCTGTTATCTAAAGTTCCTCTCATTATACAATTATTCAGCATTCTTAGAGGATCACATTGTATAGCGGAAGAATAGGTTAGGAATCCGCTTAGATTCTATGCACAATGATGAAAGCTATAAGTTTTACCTCTGAATACTTGTTTCAGAGAAAACAAATTGTGCGATGTTAGGCATTATAATTCACAAACGGAATGACATAGAAGTACATGATAGAACTGCAAGCAACTATCTTTAATTTCTTCCATAAGCTGCTCATGTCTCCACAATTTAACGTAGTTGGTTTCTACAAATTATAATTTACGCTCGAATTAATATGTTGCAACAGCGGCCTGAATAACTGATCCTACACACGCCTCAGACCGCTATTATAATTCTACCACAATCATTATCTTCGGCATGACGAACTAACGCTGTACCTCGATTTCCTTCTCATTTAATGAATGTTTATGTACAAATAAGACAATAAAGAAACCAATCACAGTGAAAAATTCAATGTCATTGCAGGGATTTGAACCATGAAACTTCCGGTTTCCCTCCTGAGCTACCACGACAACATGCTGGCAAGACTTATTGGGAATTAATAACACACGCTTGAATGAAAACAATAATTATTATAAAGTTTGAAGAACAGAAAGTATGTACAATGGAAAGTTTTAAAGAAATAATGTTTCTAAACTCTGTTGCCATGAATTGAAAATGTCTACAATATGCTTACTTCAATGCACTTTTTCAATACCATAGAAGAAGAAAAAAATGTTTGTAAATGTAATGATTTATAATACCTATTGTTTTTGTTTGGCTTTATAAGGTTCCGGTACATTTCATAAACGTTTGCTTTCAACTGAATCACCAAAACTAACATGATTTTAGGTTATTCAGTTCGTAAGTATTGAAGTGAAATTCGTTTCAAAGGAAATTTAATATCTATTGTTTTCAATAAACTGAAAACAATAACTGTCACCAAAATGATGTGGTTTTGTAACAGATTGCGCCCCTTTATTTATCACAAAGCAATACCGCCGTGGGCAACTGTGTGACCATTTCCTCTTTGGCTGCCAGTTGACGGTCGATGCGCTGTCACCTACAGAGCCTGCCGTGCGTGATTGAACAAAGGGTCAGTCTGTAACCCAAACTTGCTTAACTGCCATTCGACAAGTGCATCGATTTTGTGAAACGGTTTGTAGGGTGAACATTCTATTAAATGTATCTATACAGCTTCTTTGAAAATCTATACTGAGAACAAACATGTTAAACATGTCAGCAATCTAAATGGAACAAACTCAGGTCATAACTTCCTAAATTGCAATGCAAATGATTTGTATGAAAAGCATATAGAAGCTTATGAGTACGTTATACAATTAATAAAGGTGGGGAAATAGCCATAGTCAATAATATTCGATATTTATACACCATGTTTTTAGTTTATTAATATCAATTAATAAAACTCCTTCGTAAATATCAAGGTTGGTGAATTATTTTAAAGCATATACCTTAGGAGATAGAGCGCTACATTCTCTCTCTGAAAACTGTAATCCCATTTCTTTAATTAATATGGGCACATGCTCAAAACAATTTTCATCATCCTAATATTGTGACGCAGCGGTTGTGGCCCAAGCTGATCGAGAGCAGCGCTGGGTACTCGGAGAGATAAACAGAGATAAGTAGACGTGGCAGCGCTCTCGTCCACAGTAATCATAGGCGCTAAATGGATTGGTATGTAGGGGAATTTATAAGTACAGAGAAATAAAGGCCTATCCTCACAATAGTAATCATTTAGCAAATAAGCAAAGAAAATATAAAAAGTAAATAACTTCTATCTTGTAAACACCGTGGTTGATATCCTCGGGAGATAAACAGAACCGTCTGGAAGTTTATTTTCTCTCAGTTTCCAGAACGTTCTGAAACTCCGCATGCAATCAATTTATCTTATCATGGAAGGCAAATTTTCGTCAGGGCAGAAAGGGATGCAAGCACAAGCATTATGATATATCCTTTGTCCAGTGACGTATTAGCTACCACTTTCTCCTCTAGCCGGATTCCGAGGCCTGTGGTTGAGTATACACAAGTAATGCGTCTCAGACGAGTAGAGTTGGAACTTCCTGTATGCAACCTTAACATAAGGTGGTCTAATGAATGGCATCACGCCACACTGTAAACACACCTCGCATCATAAGTGGAATAGTTTGTGGTATATGTCACTACACAAATGTCAACAATCCGAGCCGTTTAGTAATTTAGCACACGTTGTTGGATTGGTGATTAATGTCATTGCATATGATATTAGTCAAACTTGAGGACGATGCTTTCCCTGCTCGTCATCCTGTACATACCATCTACCGATATTGTTTCGAATCACTCTGTATAACAACCTTTTTATCAATCAGTTCAGCCGCTCTTGGCTTGTGCAGTAGCATATATACATACTTACAGTAGTGGCTCGTGAGTATATATAAATTCTGGTTTTTCAATGAAGTTTGAGTCGGATAGGCCTAGAAACGTGACAGCATCTGCCCCATAATGGTTATTGTTATGATGCACCGTTCCGCAACAACGATGACGATACTATGCACAAGTTGTCTTACAAAAGAAAACGTAGATGCTTGTCTTGAACATCATAAGTACAGAATCTAAGGCGACAATGAAGTAATGTAAATTAAATTCGGATAGCCTGAAATGGTTCCACCTTCATGAATCCTACCTACTTCTGCCATGTCGCATGATGGTAAATGCAGCCACTGTATTAAGACATATTAAGCATTAATTGCTGCCCTCTACTTTTACCGCAGTGAGCACCATCTAGTGGCACAAATGTCAGTTGTACCAATAGAGGGCGGGACAAGATGTTTCATCATTAGAGCACGCTTTGTTGTGTGCACACGGCGTTATATTTGGTTCATAAGGTAATTACGTCATACCAGTCGCGCAAGGGCAGAAACTATTTAAAACGTGCACAAGCCAAGATGTGTTATTGACAATGATGGCATATTACATCGAGTTTAGCGGAGTAGCACGGCAAATTTAAACGCCGTGTATGGTAAATTATAGCATGTACGTTATGTTTAATGATGGCATTCAAAGAGAATACATCTAATAAATCCACAAGATGCCCAAAACTGGGGTGTTCAGTGCTTTTGTGCTTTTATACAGCAGCTGCAATAAGTATGCAAGTGAATACTTATGTTATGTGTATACACTTATACATTACAATTTTAAACACTATTTTTGGCTTCATTTAACATTTCAGAAACAGTTTCTTTGGCTGTTTTACTACACAATACACTGCTCTACATAGCTCCTAAATACACTAAATACTTAAATTTAAATTCACAACTGCAGTCATATTTACCGGCGATGAACATTTAATACCGAAAGAAATTATATACACAGATGTTAAAGTGCATCGGAAATGTAGCTGATTACTACGATGATTTAATTACAGTCAGTGAACGTTATAATAAAATGACTGACACAGCATTTCATACTTTGTGAAGTGTTACGTTATTTGATGTTCTATTGTTTTAAACGACAGTTTATACGCATAACAACTAATTACAACATAGGATGTGCAATAAACAGGATAAAAACCAGGACAGGGGGCAAAATTGATACCATATTGCTTTTAAGCACCAAGAGATTATAAAATGATACAAAAACAAAAGGGAAAAATCAAGATACCAGCTGTGCTAAATGCGAAATGTTATGATTAAGAACTAACAAAACTGAAGGTACCAGGATTCTAGCTCGGTTTTCCGTAAATATAAAGAAAACTAAAGCGGAATTGTCATTTCGTTATCATTTCTGCTTCGAGGTTTGCTTTCAGAAATTTCCAAAAGTTTATCTTTCTCAAGGGGTCTTATTCTAAGAAAAGCTTGCTCTGTTATCTCAATGTTAAAGTTCTTTCCCAACATACTGGTATTTTGTTACTTCTCATGCAGTCGAGGATAACGACGTAGAACTCACAGTTATTATCACCTACTGCCAAGAATCCTCACAAAAGATGGTGCCTTTTCCTTTATGTTATTATGTGTTATTACTGCTGTTAGAGAAAAGCAAAATATGAAAACAAAATGCCGAGATATAAAGTTTAGGCAAAATATGAAAATTGAAGGGAAAATCCCTAAATTATTATTATTAAAGCCAAAACATTACTGTAAGAATTTTGAGGATTTCGTTAGTAGCAATGACATACAACAAATTAAATGGCATTTTAATAATTAGGAAACTCTTAAATTTAGAAAATGAGAAAGAGAGGTTAACATTTGGTCTGCCCATCCTTAATACTATTTAAATACGCCGCTAAAAAGCAAAATAAAACAAAAACAAAAGCTCTTAAATTTGAGGGGTTTTAATTTCACACGTGATGACACAGGAAATACTATATTTTCTTAAGTTTTTCTGACTTGTTGGAAAGATAGCTTGGTTTTTCTATATATGTTTCACAGAAAACTGCCGAAAAGAATATCTGGAAAGCTCGGTTGTTTGCCAACAGAAATTATTTTAAAAGCAAAAATTTATAAATTACAAAATATGCTATCTACAATATGCTATTCGAGATACATATTAGGAGACACACTCGTATTACTTATTCCCTTGTAGGTTGAAGGGCACTGAGGAAATACATAGGCTGCAGCCATAGTCTAAGCTTTTAAAGCTGGTCACGATGACCTTAAAATTTGATAATTTTTGCAAGGCCAAGAGTAAAACAGAATGAAATAGAAAAACGAATGACATCTTGTTTGAGTGAAGTATAAAGTATTGGAAAATTTAAACCAAGGCCAAAAAAAATATCTCGGAAATACATGACTTCACATAAATGTGTTTCTGAATAAATTGTGTGCTTCAATGAGATCGTCATTTTTGCTGTTGTAAGATTTTGTCATCTCTTACGGTTTGCCAGGTATGCAAAAGTCAACCAGAATGAAGAGGATTTCGGAGATTATACCTATAAAATTCAAGGTAGACATTTTCTTTGCCATGAAAGTATTTTAAACATGTGGTATTTTAATCAAAATCGTTAAAGAGATATATTTGAGAAAATAAAAGGATTCGAAAAATATTCCACCTAAAGGGTGGTTTGGGGTGGGGGAATTTTATTTAAAATCTTCCTGTGGTATCCTTGCAAAATGCTTAACTTACATATCAAATTTAGTATTTATCGGACTTTTCACTTTTGAGTTATATTATTTACAGACGGAACAGTCAGTAAGTCAGCCAGTCAGCCAGACACAAACAAACAATACCAAACTTGGTATTTAACTTCTATTGATGTGACACGATTTTCACAAAAATTCTCCCGCCCCATACTGCGTTTTACGGCAAACGTTTTAGAAACTTCGATTTTCTAAAACAAGGCTTTGATAAAATGCCGTATTTTAAAGATACTGACAATCCAAATAAAGTGTATATCCCAAATATCTTGCGAATAGTCGCTGAAGTCCATTTCATTCTGAATGACTTTTGTATACTAGGTAAACAGTATGAGAGAGACAAAAATTAGTACACAAAAAAATATGAATCTGATAAATTTTATATACAATTTTTGTAGAACCATCTCTGAGATATTCTCTGTTATTGGTTACAATTTTAAAATGTTTTTACCTTTTCTCAAACGGGAAGCCCTCGTTCGTTTCATCTGTTTTACTCTTGTCCACGCAGAAAGTATAAAATGTCAATGACAATCGTGTAGTGACAACTTTTTTTTAAGACTTGGCTGGTTCTTTAGCCTAATGTCTTCCCTACTTATAACGAAATAAGTAATAAGATCATTTCTGGTAATGTTTATCTTTTTTTTTTTTCATTTATATAGCCCTCTTTTAATTCAATAGGCATATTGGGGGCTTTGATTTGTGAAACAACGGTTTAGAACGTTAGGTTAATATCTGACCACTGACCAAGGAGATGGTCTAATGGTTATCTTGATTAGCATGATGTTAAAAGAATATTTTTTATGAATAGTTTGTTTGCAGAACAAATAGAGAAGGTCATGCGAAAAGGAACACATTCGATTTTTTACTTTCTCTATACGCACTATGTACATAGTGTACAGAGAAGGTATTGATTGCACTCCACCCAAAAATTTGATACCGAGATTTCACCGGAAATATATGTTTTAGGATACCCAATATCCAAAAAAAGCATTTTCACAAAAAGGTCCGTGTGTGTGTGTCCGTGAACAAGATAACTCAAAAACGAAAAGTCGGTAAAATACCAAACTTGGTATTTAAGTTTAGTATCTTCCAGGGATGCGACTCGAAGATTTTGAGAAAAATCCCCCCACCCCCAACTACCCTTTACATGGAACTTTTTTCGAAAATTTTGATTTTCTCAAAAATGGCTCTAACGATTTTGATTAAAATTTCGTATATTAAAGATATTTACCTGACAAATAAAATATATATCTTGAATTTTCTCAGAATAGCCTCTGAAGAGTAGTTTATTCTGGATGAATTTTACTGAATTTTGAATAACTGCTAAACCGTAAAAGATGGACAACTTACTACACAAAAAATGTAGAGCACATTAAAACACACAATTTATATTATATACATTATTTTCGTGGAGTTCGTCGTTTTTGAGACATTCCTTATTTTTTGGTTTCTGCTATGAAAAACGTATACTTTTCTCATACAGGAACTTGTCAACTCCTACCCATATAAACAAAGGAACTTCATTGACATAGCAACCAGCTTTTGACTATCACTTTAACCTATGGTAGTCCCTTATTTCGCTTCTACTTACAAGGAAACAAGTAATAAGACTATTTCTGCTAATTTTTTCTGATTAGCATAAAGTAAATTGAAGTATAAACTTTTTAAGAATAATTTGCTGCTGGGATATAGAGAAAGTCAAGTACACATCAGATTTTTTTCGCAACATATTCATATTTTGTTGCTTCTCATGCAGTCGTGGAACTCTAGTCTGCCAGCATCTTTTGGCTAGGTCCTCAATAGAAGCTGCCTCCTTCTGTGATGTTAGTAATAATACACATTGTTCTGGAAATAATGGTAAGACAGCCGCAATAAGAATACAGTAGTGGCTAGGTGAAGCGTGCAGTCGGCTACCGCCCTGATGAATGTCCTCAGGGGGTTGCAGGAATTCAATTGCTCACGTGAATGGGAGCGATGACCCGCATCTGAAAATGTCCCGCAGTTATTGAGGTAGCAACTCCACAGCAGCGATTTCGAACCTGGAGGCTATCGTTGCTCCCCACAACTCCAAACTTGGTATTGACATTATCAAGCTGCAAATGAAGCCGGAGTCTGTAGAGCGAGAATCTACTTCACTCAGCTTTGTTTGTAGGAAAGAAAATCTCATTCACATTACTTTCTCTACCTATTCGGCTACAAATTATTCTTACAAAAACTTATTCTTCCTAATCAAACATTAGCAGAAATGGTTTTATTACGTAGTTCTTTATAAGCAGAAGGGAAATAATGGAATGCAATAGGCTAAAGCGTAAGTTATATAGTTTAAAAGCCGTCACTTCGCGGTCCTATTTGCATGGTCAGGAGTAAAACAAAAGATATAAAACGAAAGATGTCTTCTCAATTGAAAAAAAAAGTATAAGAACTGTAAAATTGAAACCAATAACCAGGGGGGAAAAATCTGATGTGTTAATTCACATGACTTTCTCTGCATCTCTGCAACAAATTACTGTTAAAAAGCTTATGCTTCTATTTACTTCATGTTAATCGAGTAAAATTAGCAAAAATAGTCTTATTATTTGCTTCTTTGTACATAGAAACGAAAAAAGGGAGTACCATAGGTTAAAGAGATAGCTGGTTGCTATGTGACTGTAGTTCCTTTGTTTGTATGGACAGGAGTTGACAAATTCCTGTATGAAAAAATCTGATGTGTTCCATTCACTGACTTTCTATATATCTCTGCAACAAATTGTAGTTAAAAAGCTTATGCTTTTATTTACTTCATGTTAATCGAGAAACATTTGCAGAAATAGTCTTATTGTTTGCTTCCTTGTAAGTGGAAGCGAAATGAGGAAGTACCATAAGTTAAAATGATAGCCAAAAGCTGGTTGCTATGTAACTGAAGTTCCGTTGTTTGTATGGACAGGAGTTAACAAATTCTTGTATGAGAAAAGCATGTTTTTCAAAGCAGAAACGAAAAACCAAGAATATCTTAAAAATGACCAACTCCACGAAAAAAATGTATAAGACATTTCTTATTTTATAAATTGTGTGTTTTATCGCGAGCTACATTTTCTGAACAGTAAATTTTTGTCCATCTCTTACGGTTTAGCAGTTATGCACAATTTCGTAAAATTCATCCAGAATAAATTAGTCTTCAGAGGCTATTCCCAGAAAATTCAAGATATACATTTTATTTGTCAGGTAAATATCTTTAATATACGATATTTTAATCAAAATCGTTAGCCATTTTTAAGAAAATCAAAATTTTCGAAATTTTTTCCTTATAAACGTAATTTGGGGTGAGGGGATTTTCTTGAAAATCTTCGTGTCGCATGCTTGGAAGATACCAAACTTAAATACCAAGTTTGGGCTTTAACGGTCCTTTCGTTTATGCGCCATGCTGCCCACAGACACACACACACATACACACAAACAGACAGACATTTTTCTAAAAACGCTTTTTTTTTTGGATTCAGGGAGTCTCAAAACATGTATTTCCGGTGAAATCTCGGTAACGAATTTTTGGGTACAATACAATACCTTCTCTATACACTATGTACATAGTTCGTTTAGAGAAAGTAAAAACCTTGAAACCAAAAACAAGGAATATCTCAAAAACGATCAACTTCACGAAAAAATGTATAACATATACTGTGTGTTTTAATGTTCTCTACATTTTTTGTGTGGCAAGATTTTGTGCATCTCTTACGGTTTAACAGTTAACTTTCGTAAAATTCATCCAGAATAATCTTCAGAGGCTATTCCCAGAAAATTCAAGATATACATATTATTTGTCAGGTAAATATCTTTCATATACGATATTTTAATCAAAATCGTTAGAGCCATTTTTTGAGAAAATCAAAATTTTCGGTAAACGTTCCATGTAAATGGTAGTTGGTGGTGGGGAGATTTTCTTGAAAATCTTCGTGTCGCATCCTTGCAAGATACCAAGTTTGATGTTTAACGGTCTTTTCGTTTTTGAGCTATGCTGTTCACACACATACACGGACCTCTTTCTAAAACTGCTTTTTCTTTCTTTCCTTTTTCATTTTCTTTATCCAAAGAGTATTTCCAATGAAATTCCGGTATACGACTACTTCCAGTGAATCGAATTTTTATGTGTAATGCAGTATCTTCTCTATGTACTATGTAGTATACTAAGTAGAGTAAGTAATAATGCTATGCTTTCAGATCTAAGATAGCTAGATGGGGCAATAATGGTTGTGAAAGAATATGTTGTAGTATTTATATTTAGTTTCCAAGTCCATTATCATCCTTGGCAGAATAGTATATTGATATATAAATCTGATTGTTTTCAAATTGTTATTTACTAATATTTGGTTCTTTGGTGGGTCGTCTGGTGGTAAGAAACATTTGCTTTTAGCCCGTTCTCTCCTCAAAAAAACCTCCGTATATTTTGAGTCATTCAGAATATCTTCCTGCTTGTGGTTGATAAATTAATATTTGATAGGCAATATTTAATCTTTATTTCATTTAATTAATTTCCAATTACATATGACATCATAGACGGATGTTAATCATCTACTTCCTCTTTATCTATAAGGGCTTGTTCCGGCTTTACAATTCTTGTAAGCATCGTAGTCTTCTTCTTCAAAAGTTTCTCTTCCCTTGGAGCATAATTTAATATCTACTTAGGCAGTCAACTTTCTTCCAAACTCGCTGTATGTTTTACCAATCTAGTTTTTGCCTACTCATTTTATCTTTTTTATTTTAATTTTTTTTTAAACAGCATATATCCTGGAACATTGCTGAAGATTTTTATTTCATTCGCTTAAACTTACCTTTCATTACTCGATCCCATGTCAAATTCTACAGTCATGTGTCAACAAAGATAAGACTATTGTTTTGTAGCATTTTAATAAAATTGTGCGTTTAAAAGGGCGTGTATTGTTTACATATGTCGAACTCTGCTTAGATTGGTATATTGGTAATTAAATGTGATATCTGTTCCAGAATATCATTATTACGTATGTGGTTCTTTCATGCTCTGGTGCAAAGAATGACAGTTTTGTTTTTCTTTTGCATTTGATATGTTTAACGGATGTTGATAATTCATGATATGAAACGTTAATATGAAAAGGAAATTTGGAAAGGCACCATCCCAAACCTAAGTTTAAGGTTCCTTCCCTCCTTGGGTTTGCCAATTATAAGGGCTAAGGAAAATCTGGAAAAATACTTCGTCATTCAGGAAGATCCCAACAGGATTTGAACCCAATACTTCCGTATTTAAGCGACCTCGGCCACCGTGTTGCTTTTTCTTTTCTTTGTCATACTTAACATATATTGACACTATTTTAGTTTCCTTAATTTGATCATTTAAACCTTATATATTTCAAGTTCTCTTATCTCCACACTTTTTTTCTAAGTGTAGTCCGCAACATATCTAAGAAATTTCATTTCTCCACTTCTACGCTCCTTTTGTCAGTTCTTTAATTGTCCATATTTCATTTGCATATATATTGGACAAACACAGTCTTATAAAATCATTGCTGAATTTCTGTTAGATTTAATGTCTTCAACACTTTCACATATGTTGAACTTTCTGTATTTTATTATATCCTTCCTAATTATCTTTTAATGAAATTTAGAAGCCTAAATAATTAATACTTGAACATAGTTCCATCTTTGTTCTAATTCCTTTCTTTCTTTTAAGTCATATTTAATGTTTTTGCATTTTATAATATCCTGGTTTCACTTATATTTTCATATTTTATTTTCAAAAGTAAACTCAAATATTTTTGAATATATGCTTTAGTCAAGATAACTATAACCGCAACAATAAAAAAATAATACAGTTTCCATGTAAAGACATTTTAGGACTGAGGAAATCTGTTGAAAAACAAAAAAGATGCCTGACATAACTATTACATATGGTAGCAACTTTCGTAGTCGTTGAGTTGTGCTGTTCACTCTTTCTCTTTCTTTCTTTCTCTCATACATACAAAGGGCTTCTTTGGTTTATTGGATCAGAGAGCCTCAAAAATGGGGTTTCAGTGAAATCTCGATATCGAGGATATTCCCTATCATTAATTACGAAATATATAAAGCAAAAAACAGCTGCTGTATTTATTTAAATGTGGTTGATAACATATATGCATATGAGTTTTGGCTGTTGCTATTAAAATAGAAGAGGCCCAAGAAAGAATTATTGACACTAGAAGAAAAGCTTAAAGTACAAATATTCTTCATGTTAAGAAAATAAAAGTATTTATTCAACAATAAAACCATACTTAAATTTGAGATAAGAAGACTTTCTTTCTTATTGCATATCGGCAAAGAATTCAGATTTATCTGTCGCGCCCTTTCATTTTGTATTGTCAATAGATCCAAACCATTTAGGCATTTTTGGGTCATGAAACTTCCAAGGTAATTTTTGATCAGTTTTTTAGAACATTATTTTTCAGCTTTGGCCACACAGAATATTAAGTATATATATATATATATATATATATATATATATATATATATAAATCAGGATAGGTCATAGGTCAAAGAGGTTCAGTGAGCAGAATATTAGCAAGCTGTTTCACATTAGTCATGTTTTTAATTTTAGAACAGAAAGAACTTCTGATGATAGTTGTGATCTAAGAAAGGTCTTATGACGTCAGAAAATGTACACAAAATTTTCAGTTTCTATTTCTAGTTGATCACCATTAAAAAATGACAAGGTAGCATCTACTAGCTCCATGCCCTTAAACCGACTGTACAAAATCGTGGAAGCTAGAGTCGACGGCAGTATATGTGCAATATTTATTGGTAAAAAAAACATAATAATCCCAACCTATATCGGTTTTTTTGCTGTTGTTTTCTCCCCCTTTTGTGGTCATGCAAAGAAAGTGAACAGTTTAGAGTCAACATCTGTTTTTATTCCCCCCCCCCCCTTTTCGTCTTCCCCTTTTGTGGTGATATAAGGATCGTTCAAATTTCAAAGCCATCACATACAGATCCACTTTTTATGCAATCTGACTATCGCTTTAGCCTATTGTATCCTTCTTATACCTGCAGGAAATGTATAAATAAGCGATTATCTCGATTAACAAGAAGTACACAGAAGAACAGGCTTTTGTAACACTAGTTTGGAGAGAAATGCATGTGAATGCACACTGAGATGTTTTAACTCAGATTTTCTGAACAGATGTTCGCCGCTCCTTACGTATTTTTTCCCTAGATTCAAAACCTAAGGATTTCGGCTGCAGGACACTGAATTCTGTGCAGAGCCGGAAAGAATCCGGCGACACTCCCAAAAAGTAGAAGTGCCCTTATATGGGATGGAGCCAAGGTGTAAGTGCTGCTCACCAAATGTCACTAAACCACAGGTCATGGACCTGCAGCAATCCCTCCAACCACTGCCTTTTAAATTATTAATTTAGCGCTAAAATTGTTAGAGATATTACTTTGTTGGGCGGGGGGAGGGGAGAAGCACAGAAATTATTCCTATTACTTTATATTTATAAATTTGTTCGCTATGCTAGATAAGAGTTCCCTATTTTATTTCACCGGATAAAATGACGAATAAAAGCATTGGTTCGGGAATAAATGCGGGGAGGAATGTTAAGATTCAAACAATGAACATAGAGAATAATAATTTTAAGCTTTTAACTCACTACACTGAAAAAAACAAAGATACAAAAAAAAAAAAAAAAAAAAAAAAGATAAAGTTGTACCTCATGATTTCGTTCACGGAAGAACAGATTTAAATTACTGATAATGGACTAAATACTAAAAATAAAACTGGAACAAATTATATAAACAAATTTCTTCTGATGCAGTACATGTATTCAAATCAGTAACCAAGACAATTATAATTATTTCTATTAGTATTATTATGCATACAATTACACTAATTCTAATAAAGAAAATATAAATGTACATCAGCGAATAAAAAGATAAACATTGTTATTTATGTTGATTTTATTTGAATCCATACAGTTCAGAGGAACAAAACATTTCCGAATCATTGAGGTGACGCATGTGTGAAATTTGAGTAAAAATTGTGAACAAAAAAAGTTTTTTTTTTTTTGTTTCCTAATAAAATGACATGAATTGTAAACTTTAAGAAACTATATCGTTTTTCCCACCTGATGAACTTTAATTATAATTAGCTGACGCTATAGATGGGTAGGCGCATAGTTATTAATAGGCACTAACAACTTTAAACCTTATTTGTTCCTAAACTTTTGTCCAATACTTTGCGATACAAAATGTTCCACACAATACAATTTTTATCTAATTTGTTTCCAGAATGTTATACTGCCTTTCAAAAATACCTTAAATAAAACGGTCGTATTACTTCTTATAAATAACGCTTTAATGTTTATAATTAAATTATTATATTTTGGAAAATTAAGAGTTTTGGGGAGTGTCAAAAGTAATAATTTTTCTACACTACCCAGTGCTTATATAAAAAATATGGCAAAATCTATTTGTACACTCAATTACTATAAAACTGGATTTTATGTGAATATTTTAAAAATGCATGGCATGGCTCATTTTCATTAGAACAATGAATTTGGACAATAAAAAGCATTATTCAAATAGTTATGCAAGCTAGAATTTTGATACATGACAAAAATATGAGTATTATTGTGTATAATTGGTAAAAAAGTCAATAGGATCAGTTACATAATTCAGATTTTACAACTTTCAGAGATTTATCACTTTTATCAATATGTTTGAGTTTTTTTTTTTTTCAACTTTTAAAAAAGTAACTTGTTGGTATAATTCATGGATAAATGTCCAATAACTGTAATGTCATGTAATAATACGATTGTAATTATAACTCAGTCTGAGAAGGTGGACTTTCGTTTCCTTTTTCAAAGCCACGCTTTTTTTAAAATTCTGAATATTCGTAGACCTTCATTAATGTTTGCAATCAATGCAATGCATTTTAATGTCTTTAACCTTAACTGCAATTCAAAATATGACCCCACTAATTAAATCATTCCATCTTATGAACCCTCCAAACTTGTACATGTCATAAAACGGGTTTAGTTAGAAGTCTAACACACACATGTAATCTCTATACAGCAGGCATGAGAGTAAGCCAATGAACGCGCCTTACTCACCTCACATTCTCTTGCGAGTGACAAAGGTTGTTTTGATATAAGCACAGTGGTACCTTCGTTTCACCTGTGCGGTAGTAATACATTCTAAGCTGATATTTTATTTATATTAAACATATTTTGCATACAATAATTATTACAGCCATCTACTGTGGTTAGGAAAATTACATAATCTTCAAGTTTATAACTTTCCTTTATCTTATGCACGTAATATTCTTACGCTGCCTTGTATTAACATACTAAATTGGTTCTCTTTCGCAATAAATAAAGCAGCAAAGTTTCATTGTTATTTAGCCTTAAATATTAAAAAAAAAAAAAAAAAAAAATGATCAACATAATAAACGTTTGGTTTTAAACTCAATATTCCATAACTTGCTCGTGATATCGTCTCTCAGGGGTGCGTGTGACTTAAATTTCAGTTAGTTAAGCTTACAACCCTAAAAAGTCGAATAATATCGTTCATTTTATATGTTTACAAACACGAGTATTCAGAAAGTACCTTTCGAAACTGTAACTTAATACCATAGTTTGCTTTATGCTTCTGATCATAGTGGCGTTTAATATTGTAACGCTTTAAATTTGCAAATTGAAATCCACATATTAAACAACTTTCCTGTTGTTTTTTTTTTTTTAACTTACAAAACATTCTCTCTGTCACTCTTCATAAAACAGACGTCCCGACGAAGTCGCATTCTCCAATGAGTAAGACATATCGGAAGCACAGATAAAACTTAACAGCAGAAGAGGGATTGGCCGGTGGTACGAGGCAATAAGACGTTTCAGTGGAGATACCCTTTTGATTTGTGTTTGCCCATGCCTGAGCTATACACCTCAACAACGTTATAGTTTTTGTCTTAAAATGGTTTTATAATATCTTCTCCATTCGCATTCTGGTATTATTAACTCCCTGTTTGTCTTAACTCTTGAGTATTGTAGATCTCACAGGTTTCATTGGGAAGCCTACCTTTACTTGAACTCGCTCGATTGCTTCTTCCAAAATTGACAGCCAACTGATGAATTTTCATACACCCAGATGTTACAAATTATGAAAATTAATCACAGTTGACTTTCTAATTGCCTCCTTTATAAGAAAACATTTACGCAAATGTCTGGAACTGAGACAATAAGACGAGTGCAGTGAATTTCACTCTGACTGTAAAGTTCGCCTAGTCAATGTACTTCGTATTCCCACTTTAATTCAAAGCGAGCTTGTGAGTTATTCTTTTGATGTATCTTGGTTTCGTTGCTCTAGTCAGTCAAGTAATTTCATGACACTGGGTCTCAGAATCTCCCTTTTCACCTTCGTGTGTTATACATAGCTTAACTTTACGGCGACACGATGCTATAATCTGACTCACACATGCAATATAGGAGCTCGACCCTCAGAGAAGATGATAACAAATGAATAAGAAAAAAATAACTTTTTGGAAAGCTTGACCTGCAACAAAGGAATGTGCACAAGAAGAGAAAGCAGCTACGACAGCTCCCTTAAAAAGCAAATTAAATCAACCCTTTCTATGGCAACCTGTTCTAAGGTAATGGTTTGATAATGAAATCGGAGAGATGATTGATTTGGTATATCAAACACTTCACACGCGCATACTTATTGCAAATCAACTTTTTATAAATGAATGGTTCACTTACAATCCATAAGAGGAACATGCTCATTTTGAACGACTTATTCACGAATATTGTCCCGCCCTATCCCATCCTCAAACACAATCCTTTGTCCAATGGTGATTATATTACGACAAACAAAGAGTATGTTTTGAAACATATAGAGGAATCCAGCTGGCCTGTTTCGATAGCCAGGGTTTTAGATTCGGGCCATGTTTGTTTTGTCCGGATGGAGGTACACAGTGAAACTTGCTACATGGTGGGATCCTGCTGACATTCCGAAGTGTGTCAACATTACATACGTTCGATTAACTTTCAGCCCATGTACGTGCGGGCAGTGTCAACATTTGCACGATGTTATAAGGAAAACCCCCCGTCGCTCGCTTTCATCCTCTTACTTAACCAGCAGTACTTCATATGAATAGTAATTATTCTTTGCTTTTCTTGGTACGTATAAGGAAAAGCCGAGTTAACAAGTTTTCTGTAGCCCCCATTATTTTGACAGAATAAAAATGTTAAATGCTCTCAATGAAACTGAAAGGTATCTACGAAGGTAATGGCTTACTTATGCAGAGGGGTGGGATGGCAAACAAACTTAAAAAATTAGCAATCACTGTTTTAAATTACACGTTTCACAAGTTGTACAAGTCTTTAAAGACTAAAAAACTTACTATTAGCAAACTGTTCCTATGCAATTCTATTACAAGTATCAGAAGTCCTTTTTACTTTCTCTGCCTTTTACTTAAGGTTCATTGAATAAAAAAAAAATACCATTTTCAACAAAAACAAGAATGCACGGTGAGAGAGAGAGAGAGAGAGAGAGAGAGAGAGAGAGACATAAGTGATAACCTTTGAGGTATAAATAACAAACTGCAAGTCAAACACATTTTAAGATATAAGAAAACTTCACCCAACCCAAGCATATATTTACATTGTTTATTCCAAATGCTCACATGATAAATATATTGGTTTGTTTGTCTGTGGCCTGTGAAGTCTACTTCTTGTTTACATACATGCGCGCGCGCGCACACACACACATACACACAAGTATCCATAAAATGAGTGCAGATTTTGGAGTTCGTGATTAGGATATATTTTTCCCAATAAAGCACCTACAGTCGGCCCTTTAGAACAAATAGCCCGCGCAATAATGGACCAAGTTTCTCACTTTATGTGTCGGTCTTTACAGTCGGGAAATTACGTTTTAGGTGGGCTTCGAGAAGCTTCCCTTTCAAGAATATTTTGTCTAGTATTGCGGGAAAGGAGCTGCTAGCGCCGAGGAGCAGTCAATCTAGACAGAATTCTCCATTCTGTTAAAAATAATTTGGTCATCTGCGAATAAAAGTTACTATATGTATCCTCTCCAGCTAATAAGATTTCTGTTTGTATTCCCCCTTTGGAGAGCTTTGGATCTCCATATAAATGATCTGTTTGTCTGCCCACCACGTCAGGTTCATAACCTTGGAAGGCTCAAAAACTGCCTGGACCAGTTCTAGTGACCAGCGCTGTTACACTTTATTTTCGTAACAGCATCGCTGTTTTAATGGATAACTCGTACTCCTTTTGAGTGGTGTTTAACACCGGTTCTAACTGCATCCAGCACCACATGCGAAGATTCTAATGAAATGAAATAACCGCAAAGGAAAATTTGTGAAGCAAATATGACAGAAAGCATAAAGAAGAATTTCAAACCTTTGATCACGTCCAACAGTTACGTAGTTAGGAAAGTATAAACATGCAACATGAAATAATTCGAAAACGGCCAGCATTATAAAAATGCTTTTTGACAAACTATGTATTGAAATGAGCACTTTGTTTTCTTAATCTGTGAATCAACAGTATAAAAGCATAAAAAAAAAACGCAGCGATTCACAGAATATTCTATATATATATACATACATAAAGATGTAAACATGTGTTATTTTATTAAAATCATAACGTATTTTGAGAAAATGGGAGATAATTACTAATATTCCTTGTAAAGTGTGGTCTAAATTGGAGGAAATTTTCTGGATATCATGTATGGCCCCTTGGAAGATAACTTTAGAACTAAATTTTGTATTTTTGACATATACTGTGCTGTTTTCTCCCTCTCACACACTTTTTTGATAGCATTTTCCGCCCGCTTTTACTACATATGGCACCGCAGTCGATGTCACTGATGATACATGGAGTGAAGATGGAGCACCGGAGAAATGCGATAGTGGGAGAAACAGGAGAACCCGGAGAAAACCAGCCCCTGCACCGCTTTGTCCACCACAAATACGGTTGTCTGGGATCGAACCCGGGTTGGTTTTGCACACACTGCGGATAAATTTGCCCCTAACGTTTCCTCTTTTTGCATTTTAGAAACTTGTAGTCAATCAGTTCATCAGTTCATTCATTATAAGTATTTCCTTTGAGTGATGTGTATGTTTTCAATTTTACATAGCAAAATATAAAAATGCACTAGTAAGTGCATGATTTACACTCCGGCACTCTAGTAAAGAAAAAAGTCAGGAAGCGCTTGGGGTTTTGTTTCATTTTTAGTTCCACAAACACTTGGATGTCTTACATGGTTCATTGTTATTTCTCTGAATTGTTTTCCAAGCGTCATAAGGTTAGGGGCATACACAAGCTATCTAGCAGAATGCGCCACTTTTTATGCGCGTCAGTGTACATTTAAAAAATATAAACTTCAAGCTCCCATTAAGACCAGCACAATGTGACGTCTTGAAGCACAACCAGAGGAAAGCGCAAGTCCTTGACCTGGCAGGCGTTTAAAAGCAAACGACGCGTGAGGACATATACACCAGACAACATATCGCCGGACACAGGTTCGCCGTTTCACAAGACATTGAACACGGGGACAAACAAATCGCGACAGTAGACACATTTCCATGTGATGTACGCTACATAACCTCCCCGCAACATTAATTAGAATACAGGAGCTGCGTTTCGCTATCCGGTAACACGGTGACTAGACATATATGCAAATTTTATAGACGAGTCGTAACATTAGCTCACCGGAAGACCGGGTATATCGGCAAACTATGAATTCACAGATATTATCGTATTCTCCTGGCAAATACAAGATTTATAAAAGCTGCAGTGTTGTATTCATATGCATTTCTCCATCCACTTTTATAAAAATATTCTTAAAATGCTTATTCCTCTATTTAGTTACATCTTGTTAATATAGATTATTTGCTGATATGCTTTAGATACAAATTTTGTTTTAGGGGACCGGGGCTACAGGAACTTAAACATCAATTGTTTAAAAAGCGAGTCGCTACGTGTAGGCTTTGAAATTACACATGACAAGAAAATCTAATGTGTTCCATTCGCATGCCTTTTTCTTCCTATCTGATAAAAGCTAATTCTTCTCACTGCTTCATTCTAATCGAATAAGAATTAGCAGAAACGGTTTTATTACTTGGTTCATTAAAATTAGAAGGGAAATTAGGGCATACAATAGTCTAAAGCAATAGTAAACTCTTTTAAAAACTGGTCGCGATATCATGCAACTGAGATTTCCTTCCCTTTGCATGACCAAGAATAAAAGTGAATAATGACCTTATTTGAGAAAAGTTCTAAAGAATTCGAAATTTTAAAACAATAACAAGGAATATATCGCAAATCGTTAACTCCACAAAAAATAAAATAAAAATAAATAAATAAATATATATAAAGTAGGTATATAACAAATTGTGTTTTAAGAATATCTATATTCTCTGTGTAGTAAGTTTTATTCAATCTATTCAAAGGCTATTTGAAAAAAAAAATTATTATTATAGTATTTTAATCAAAATCATTACAGTCATTTTACAGAAAATCAACATTATTGAAACATTTTCCATGCCAAGGGTAGTTTGGGGTGGGGGATTTTCTTTAAATCTTGAACTTAAATACCAAGTTTGGTATTTAATGGATTTTTCTTTTTCAGATACCCATGCCCATACACAAAAACACACATACACACGCACTTTTTTCTAAAACTGTTTTGATTTTTGTTACAATATTTCATCAACTACTAAAACATAAATCAAAGCCATTATCTCAATTAAATATATCCATATATCATTGTTTGATTGGACCATGTTCACGCCAAGCTGGTATTCTTAAATATAAATATTTAAACTGAAGCTAATAGCAGATAGCGCAAGTGTATATTGAAGTCTGTATAGAAAAATCCGATGTGCTCCATTCATAAAACTTTCTCTAGCTGTAACACATAAAAACTATTTGTACAAAAGATTCTTCTTTTATATACTTTATGCTAATTGAGATAAACATTAGCCAAACTGGTCTTATTACATGCTTCCTTGTATGTAGAAGGGAAATAAGGGAATACATTATGCTAAAGCGTAGTCAAAGGTGGTCGCTATGTGAAAAATTGAGGTTCGGTTCGCTGTGTATGTCCAAGCTTGAGGAAAGATATGGTGGTTTAATACAGAAACTAATAACAAGGGATATCTAAAAAACTGTCAACTCTACAAGAAAAACATATTATATAAAGTATGTGTTTTTAAGATATCGACATTTTTGTGCACTAAATTGTTGCCCATCCCTTACGGTGTAATCGTTATGCCAAATTCTGCAAAACCAGAATAAAGAGGTCTTCAAAGGATATTCTCAGATAATTCAAGATATACGTTTTATTTATCACGTTATCTGTAATATATGATATTTTAATTAAAATAGTTAGAGCCATAAAGGGTAGTTTGGGATGGGCGATTTTCTTGAAAATCGTTACGGGAGGTGCTACACTTAAATATCAAATTTGGTATTCAAACGACTTCTCGTTTTTGAGAGGCAAACAGAATTTTCTCTAATTTTTTTTTGATTCAGGGATCTTCAAAACACGTATTTTCGGTGAAATCGCGGTATTGAATTTTTGGATGGAATCTGCTATGTATATTGTGCATATGTGCTATAGAAATTAAAAATAAGCCACAAAATTTATTGGCCCTTTTTTATATGATCTACATATATAATTTGTCAAGTTTTTATCCATATATTTTCTCCTGACAATTATATCATCACAGACTCTTAAGTTAAAAATGAAATGTACCTATACATTTGTTATGCAGATATTTTAGCATGTGGATTTTAATCAACATCGTTACAAGCGTTTTTGAGAAAACAAGAAACAACGAACACTTTTCACTGTAAAGAGGATGGGGGACTTCCTTGGAAAGCTACTGTAGCATATTTGGAAGACGCTGAACTAAATACCAACATTTGTAGCTGTCCAATAAATTCATTTTTGAGATTCGCTGCTGTCGCTACCAAACACAGGGACCATTTGATTAGATTCAAGTTATTCTGTTATTTTTATACATTTTATAATAAATTACTTTTATTTATAATTTTAATAGGATCTCAAAACGTGGACTTTCGCTGACATTTCGGTATACAGCTTTTGAGTGGAGTTCAATAACTATTCGTTAAGTAAAGGAGAAATTAAAACTGTAGACTACCACAGCAAGATTAACTAGGAGGCTGGTTTTGTTGTGCAAGATCCATTTTACCACAAAATAGGAACAAGCAAATATTTCCGAGCAATTGTTACTTTCTATGTCTCTTGTATAAGGCAGAGTGTTAGTAAATCCAAAATATAACTAGACTCGGATGCCCGTCGCTCATCACATATGGTTTGAAGAATCAAGTGAACAATAAACTCGTAAGACGCGTAACATTGTATGAGGTACAGATTTCTTCCTCAATCATCTTGGCCTTATGATAATGTTGCTGCTCATCATCATCGTTATCAACATCACATCATCTTCACTCCAAGGTTCAAACCTTTTTGTCTGTTCCGTCTTCATTAATTTTTTCATGGTCTGACTACTTCTATTTTACCAAAAGGTTTGTAGATGGTTTAGGAAGTATTTTATTATCCATCCTATCGGTTAGACCTGCATTTAGGCTTAAATATTCATTTATTTAATTTATTTTAATACCTAATTATTTTATTATTTGTGTGGTCCAATAAAGTGCATCCGTTTGTTTTCCTTTAGCATTCAAACTCTGCTGATTGTATTTAAATTTTAACGTTTCGCGGGGGGGCATGTGGCTCACATCCATTTGTTAACATAGGATTAGTTTGATTTATAACATTTTTTCTACTATCGTATGAATCTTAATTTTGCTAAGTTCATATTTAAATCCTTTCTAAGTAGAAGACTATTTCACAATCCAAATATTTAAATGATAATCGATGTGAAACTTAAAGAAAGAGTTAATCTTTAAGGCATACGAAAAGGAAGCGCTTTACTGTTCAGTAAATGCCTTTATTTTTAAAATATCAATGTTAATTGTACGATATACCTCACATTTCCTTTTCTTGATGTTTAATCATGCAGCAGTTCATATAGGGATTGTCCGCTACGATTCCTTGTGAACCTATCAATAGCAGCATGACCGAACACGAACATACCTATGTCTGATGATGTATCGGTGGCTAGTCGTGCTGCGTTTGGGATACGATGTCATCCGGTAAGGCTCCTCGGAGGGCAATGCACTTCTCTACGTCACGAGAGCGGGGTGAGCTTTGTGATCGGGTACACCCCCCGTGGAAAACGTGAGCGACCTTTCGGTCCGCCTGCTCAAAGAGTAAATAAAACCAAAGGCCATTCCCCTCTTGCAGCATCCTGCTTGCACGGTATGTACCCTCTGGAACATCTGTAATCTAATGGAATCCAGGGAAGCATGTAACAGGATATTCATCTATTATCACTTCGTCCCTCGCTACAACGGTGCTCAATATAATACCAGCTCCCGTGGGATTCGCGGTATGCCATTCCGGATATCTCTACAAGCGGAAAAAGAAAGGGCCTTATACTTGCGCTTACCAGAAATGAAAGGGCTCGGTAGCTTATTAAGTTAAACCCCACTAAAAGATTCTCGAAGAAATTTGTTACGCTAAATGAGATATCAAAAACTATAGCTTCTTTTCCAAGTTTGGGTTTCAAAACATACTTGGAAGTGCTCCCAATCAAGGCCGATACATTTCACTGACTTATTCTCTAGTATTACATGTAATCCCTTGTGACATTATTACCGTGAAGTAAAGTGTATAAAATGAAATGCAATTTTTTCTACTTAAAGCATCTGATGTGTACATTCATAACACTTCAATTTCATTTTAATTGAGAAAAGCTTTGTGTTATAGATACAAAGGGAATGGGTATAATCAAATGCTTAAAAACCAATTCAATAATTAAAACGAGTATGATCTTAAAAATCTATCATGTTTCATTTCAGTCGCATGATACAGCTGACTATCGAAAGGAATTTAAAACTAAGACGAAATATTGACAAATCTAATCATTAATAACGGATATCTCGGAAATGGATAACGGTAAAAATAATTTATTTTGAATAATATGTGTATTACAGAGTTATGCATCTTTCGTCTATTGCTTAATGTTTGTCAGTTATAAAAATTACGTATACAAAAGTCCTTCCGAATGAAGAGAACTCCAAAGGCTATTCCCTGAAAATTCAAGATATGCAGTTTATTTGTCATGTAAATACCGTTAGTAATATACTCACGGTATTACAATACAAATCGTTGGAGCAACTTTTGAAAAAAATGAAATAGTTCGAAAATGTTTCCATTTAAAGGGTGGTTTACGGTGAAAGGATTCCCCTAAAATCTTCTGTTGCGTATTTGGAAGGTACGAAACTTAGCCAAGTTTTGTAGTTATCCAACTTTTTGTTTTTGAGTTATGTTGTTTTCACACACACACACGCACACACATGTATATTTTTCTAAAAATATTTTTTCTTGATTCAATAGGCCTCAAAACATATATTTCTGGTGATAGCTCGATATTGAATTTGCTGATGATACTACTAACTATTTCAGTACAGATATTAAACAATAAGTTGGACAAATTGTGTATTTAAAAAAAAAAGTTGCAAAAACATATGTTGCAAGCACATATATTATGATGTAAACATTTTAACGTTGAATATATTATTAGTTATCTAAGAGTCAAAACAACTCAAATTCATCAAATGATTCGAAACTCCAAAAGAAGACGTTTTGGGAAAATGTGATTTATAGTAGACTATTATTTTATGCAATCCTACCATTATAAACAGGTTGCTTCTATATTCTATATCGTGTACAATGGGCTCATCATGACAGGCATGCCAGTATTAGTAATGACATATTGATATTCAAAGTTGCTGTGCGTTATAAAAAGGGATGAAATCAGCTTCCTACACATGGTATAGAAAATAAATAGTGCTTTCGTAACACACAATTATAAAACACATTGCGTTTTAATGGAAAAGATGATACAAAGCTAGATGAATTTTATGAAAGTACAAATGAAACTCAAAAATTTATGCGCTATCTATGGAAAGAAGAATAACCTACCTCTGAATCAGGCTGACAGCTTGATAGTAACTTATAAAACGAATACGCTTTCAGAACACATTTAAAATTACAATAGAAGTCAAACTTTAAAAGATAAAAAAGGATGTTCGATTACTAATAATTTTTCAGACTTAAGTTCCTTTCCCTTATATATTCATTCTCAAAATGCTGTACTTTGAGACAAACCCTATAGTTGGAAATGAGACGCCTGAATTACACCGCTGACTGCATACAAAGCCAGCATATTTAATTGTGTTAACGACATGATGTCATGTGAAATGACACTGGAATAATAGGATTCATTTGTACTGAACATACTACTGATTGTGATTTCTATTCAACGCACAGCAACGCAATAACACTTATGTCCTAAAACAAAATGCTGACAAAAGCAGTATTTACTGTGGGTATTGCGCAGTTGGTAAAACAGACAAGTTTAGCAGAATATAACCCAAGCAGAGATCAAATCATCAAATCCAGAGGTGAAAATTTCAGTTATTACTTTCGCCACTCTGTACATTTTTTATGGGCGCCCTTTTTATTTATTTTTACTTTCTCTCCACATACTATGTACATAATGTATAGAGAAGGCATTGCAATCCACTCAAAAATTCGATACCGTGATTTCACCGGAAATATATCTTTTGGGGTCCCCAGTAACAAAAAAAAAATTCAGAAAAAGGTCCGTGTGTATGTGTCTGTGAAAACGATAACTCAAAAACGAAAAGTCGGTAAAATATCACGAAGATTTTGAGAAAAATCCGCCCACCCCCAACTACCCTTTACATGAAACTTTTTTCGAAATTTTTTGTTTTCTCAAACATGGCTCTAACGATTTTGATTAAAATATCATATATTAAAGATATTTTACCTGACAAACAAAATGTATATCTTGAATTTTCTGGGAATAGCCTCTGAAGAGTAGTTTATTCTGGATGAATTTTACTGAATTTTGAATAACTGCTAAACCGTAAAAGATGGACAAAAACTTACTGCACAAAAAATGTAGAGCACATTAAAACACACAATTTATATTATATACATTATTTTCGTGGAGTTCGTCGTTTTTGAGATATTCCTTATTTTTTGGTTTCTGCTATGAAAAACGTATACTTTTCTCATACAGGAACTTGTCAACTCCTACCCATATAAACAAAGGAACTTCATTGACATAGCAACCAGCTTTTAACTGTCACTTTAACCTATGGTAGTCCCTTATTTCGCTTCTACTTCAAGGAAGCAAGTAATAAGACAATTTCTCTTTTAGCATGAAGTAAATAAAAGCTTAAGCTTTCTAACACTAATTTGTAGCAGAAATGTAGAGAAAGTCATGTGAATGGAATGCATCAGATTTTTTCCATACTGTGTAATGCTCACTTGTACAACAATGACATCGCAGGTGAGGCATTGATGATACGCCCGCCTGGGATCGAACCGATCCGCCTTGGTGAAGGCAAGAGTGGTCTAACCACTCGGCCTTGAGGGCTCTTTGATTGCTGTGATTCTTAGCGTCCCATTCGATTTTGGATGTTATTTTGTTCAAAGGCCTCTTTATCACGCTTGAGATTCTTTTATATGCCAAAAGTATACGACATGGGACCATGGCGTTGCTTCCCTTCCGAAGGAAACCATGCTAAGGATATTTACGCACGAAAAATCTTACTCCGCCGGGTTTGAACTCGAGACCTTGGGAACCAACCATTAGCATATTACCCCTAGATCCCGGAGGACGACTCCACCTCTTACATAGTACATAGAACAGGTATTGCATTCCACCTAAAACATCGATTTTTTTTGTAGATGCATGTTATAGACTGTGTGAATAAAAAAAAAAAAAGGCTCCACGTGTATCGTATGCGCGCGCGCGTGTATGTGTATGTCTGTGAACAGCATTAGCCCAAAAACGAAAAGTCCAAATACCAAACTTGATATTTAACTTCAACATTTTCCAAGGATACGACAGGAAGATTTTCATTACAATTCCCATACTCAAACTACCCTTTACATGTAAAAATTTTTCGAAAACTTTCTTTTTCTCATAAATGACTATCAATTTTGATTAAAATATCATATGATGAAGATATTTACATGACAAATAAAATGTAATTCTTGAATTTCCTGGGAACAGCCCACGAAGTCCTGTTAATTGTGAATGATTTTTGTATAACTGATAAACCTTCAAGAGATGCATAAAAACTTATTTACATGCAATATGTAGATTTAGTAGAAAGCACAATTTGTCAAATATATTTTTACTGTTGTGCCAACCATTTCCGAAGTATTGCTTGTTATAGGTTTAAATTAAACAAAACTTATACTTTTCTCAAATAGGAAATCGTTATCATAGTTTTTAATCCTGGTCAAGCAAAGAGAATGGAATTCCAATACTATCGCATAGGACCAGTTTTTAAAAGTGTTCATAATGAATTTGCTTAATGCATTTTATTATTCCCTTTGTGCAAGGAAATAGTATGGCAGTAAAAATTTTCTGCTAATGCTTATCTTGATAAACATAAGAAGGTAGAAAGCTATGCGAATGCAGCACATCATAATTTTTTTTTTCAGCGACACTTACAAAAGTTTGTTTGTAAATGTACTAGGTTTCACTATGCATAATCATAACAGCAAGATACATTGGATTTAATATTACATGACTCAGAGAGGTAGGTATATAAAGTTTTACGGGGGGGGGGGGGACGAAAGCAACTAATCTGCATGAAATTAAAAATTTAGCAATCGCAAAAGAAACACAGTATATGTCAGAAACAATTTGAAAGAAAACATGTTCATTAGCAAAAATGAAATCGTCTTTGTACACAAGAAACTATCTCCTCATGTATGTATTTCTTCTGACGCATGAATATTGTGGTTATCTAATAAGCAAACCAGACTATTTAATCGTAATTTCATATGCTTTCATTCTCACAGGCCTTTAATTGCCTTACAATAGGTCATTTGCTACATTGAGCAATGGGATCTGTAGAGATAAAGTGTGAAACGAAAACTGACTGCGTCTTCTACACTGCACAGACAAACGTCAACTGTTTTACAGAAACCACCACGGTGAAACATCACTTATAAGTCTATTACTGCTGCTCCGCGCTTGCATCCGATCGCCTGGCCGCAGGGGGAAGCGTACGCACTGTACAATCATGCACTCCGGAATTCGCAACCACACAAATATCTACTTCTTTATGTCAAAATATATTATATGATTATTGGTCGCTTAACTCACGTTTATCGTCGTTGTACCACATTAATCTAGTTAAACCGATACAATTTTAAGGGGGCAGGTTATGCATAGAAAGCCATTTTTTTTAATAATTTGCATAAAATCAATTGATAAATATGAATTAATTCTGAGATGAAATATTTTAAGACTCAATTTTTTATTCAGAGATTAAGTGCAGCAACTGGAATTAACATCAGATTTTGTTATTACTTCTTGCACATTTTTTTGGCAAGGTTAAGTCCAAACCCGGAAAACCTCCCTTGGCTATGCATCTAAATTTAGTAACCGCCTCAATACCAATGATTATAGTTCGGTTCGGAAACTGCATCTAAGTAATTGCCCAAAATTACGCCATTTCGCGTCCGCAAGTAGTGTCGAACAGATCTTAGTTATACTTCAACACTAAGATACGCCCAGCAAAACAAAGGCCAGTCTTTTGCAGACTACCTCCGCTATTAACCGTCACCATTATACATCTGCACCTGTTTTGCAGTGCCCTATATGCACGGTTTTACATCACAAAGGAACTCTTTTCCTTACATTTCTATTGGGGGCTTGTGATCTTAACAAGAGGACAGCTTTCGAGAAAAGTCGATCATTATGTAAGTATTCGACAGTAATAGAACCAATAGAGAACTAAAAGGACTTAACGGTGAAGAAGAAGCCCATTCAAGTATTACAAGCGTGCAATTTCAACAGAGCTGTTCCAAGTAGGAAATATTTTACTTGCGAATGTGGGGTCTAAACTAATAGATAGATCGTTTCCCTCCATAAACTAACGACAAGAGCTTGCGGTTCTTCTGAAGAGTTTAACATCGTCTTTATAGTGACACATAATGACGAAGAAGAATACCACAAGGAAGACTTGAGGATTTTATGCATGTGAAGAACTGCGAAGGAGCCAAGCGCCTAATGGAACATTCAGACGACTGTAAAGAACTGAACTGCGATCGAAAGATTATTGGTTTATGCTTTCAACAAAAGTTTTATATCTGGGGTCAGCGAGCTGACTTTTCACCCGGAGATCCCGGGTTCGATTCCCGGCTGGGGCGGGGAATGTTTAACCAGAACTATCCCTCTCAGAGTCTGGAAGTATGAATGTGAGAACGTGCGTGTGTTTAGTGATATAAAATTGATTAACATAAGTATTACGATTTCCGAAATGACCATTGAAGTTAAAGGGAGCTATATAAATGAAACAATTAAAAACGTTTTATTCCTTAAATCAGTACAATAAGGTTTGCTTCATCATATCAGAAATCTTAGAATGAGAGAATACAATTCAGAAATCTATCAATCCTTTAAAACCTTACCTCCAACTGACCAGGGAGATTACAATTTAAAAACCAGTGCTTAAGGATTCTCAGAATTCATTAGAGCAAATATACATCACTTTTATAGGAAATCATAACGAAAATTTGAAGTTAATGGGACGAAGCGATCTTCAGGGATTTAACAGGTACAGCACATAATTCTGTAGTGCGGGGCTAACGTGTCTGCCTCACATTCAAGAGGTTCCGAGTTCGAAACTCGGTTAAGCTGAGTTACTCAGAGGGTCCTTTTTCCCTCGGGGTGTTCCATTTTCCTGAAAAGAGAATGTGGAGTAACTATTCAACTGAAAGAAGCTTGGGCTCATTTGAGCATTTCACCCTTTCATTTATAATCCAATGACTTAACTGGTTTAAGGGCATTATGGCTATAAAAAAAAAAAAAACAATTTCGGAGGCGAACTATGACATAGCAATAATGAATTACTATTTTAAACCAATAGTGTATTTCGATTAAAGTCTTGCCTGTTACATATCATGGTTTAATGCACTTTTGTAATCCCAAGTATCTAAATTTCGAGATAAGATGTATTTAAGGCCCAGGAATTGAATGTAGGCGAAAAATAAAGGAATAGTAAAGAATGCTTTTGGCTCTTTATTATTCTATACTTTTTGCTTTCATTTGGTGCTTTTTGCTAATTTCCGGCCATCTATACTGAGCGTAATATTCTATTACGAATTCCAACTTCCTGGAAACTTTTTCTTGCCATTTTGGCGTAAGTGTCGTAACTTTATTGGGTAACTTGCAATTTGCGTTAAAACTTTGAGGGAAAATGCACTTGCAAGCACATTCTGAAAGTCTGTTAACTTTGTATAATTTTATTCACATAACTTGATGTTAATAAAGTATGGCAAACTATATATACACACACACACTTTTTTTTTTTTTGCAGAACTTAAATTAGATAATAAGGATTCCCGTGTGGTCTGTAATCATGTTCGTGGTCTATGTTGGCTAAAATACAGGTTTGAATAGGATGTCACAAACGTTTACGTGACATTTATAACTGTAAGATTTAATAATGCAATGTCACACTATAATATAAAATTGAAGTAGCTCAAATGAAAATTATTATAATATATAACAATTAAAATAATATGAAGTTTTATAGATGATTTACTTCAGGCTGTTCCAGCCTGGGTGCGCACCGAAAGAGCTGCGAGTAACTCGTGAGTCACGTGGTCTACCTGCAAAATGCAATTGAGCGCAGTATTGAGGGAAAGCTACCATCATGGCTGATCCAACGTTAGAAATGAAGTGGCAGGATGCAAATATTGTGGCCATGATTTTGGTCCAGTGACATATTCGCTATCACGTTCCCTTCTGGCTCTGTTCCAAGTTTTGTCGCCGAGTTAGCATGTGTACTCTGACTAGGTCGAGTCAACTTGAACAGCCTGTTTTACCTTAATGCATTCACTAGTCACGGCTCAAATATGTCAGAATCGTGCCTCTTTTACAGATTCACTTTTAATTTTCACTCGAAGTCACATCTTTTTGCCCTGGAACACAGTATCTCCAGAATGACCTGTTTTCCGAGTTTTTACTTTTATTTTGGATGCAATTTTAATTTGCTGCGACTGTAGAAAAGCATGCTACCTGATAAATATGCTAGCTCTGCTGTATGTTAATATCACTCCATATGGCTTTCTGGAAACGGCGAACAAATACGGCGTGCATGGTGACAAATTGAAATTTTGCTTACGACTAACCAAAACTGAAATCAGGGATACTACTAGCCCGATATAAGGCTATAACACTTGGATAGTTCAAAACATGAACGGGTTTTTGAGCAACTACAGCTACCGGTATGAAGCGAGATTTTCATTTATTTAAATTAATAGAGTGTTCATGGTTTTATTTACCTTTTTTTTTTCTTTTAAATGCTCATATTTTAATATCCCTTGAACAGTCAGATTGGCGTGCTCATTTTGGCAAGTGTTCTATTACAATTGAAAACAAACCTTTAAACATGTTTGAAATGCATTACTCCTTTAAGATTAATTGCAATTTCTGGATTTGCACACAAATTGCTATACAAGAAACTATCGCGTTTATCAACCTTAGAAAACAGTACATGTTAAATAGAGCACATTGTAGATACATTATATATCTGGCTCTTTAGCCAGGAAATTGCCCAAGTTTTGTCACTTTCTCTGATCAGCCAGTAGATCCCAACATGCCAATTTCATTCTAGCAGAAACTAGAATTATTCTTTATAGTTTATTTGTTCCCTGGCCCTCCCACTGGGTACATTCCGTCAAAAATAAGCCTAATCTTCATCACAATCACAGAATGGGTAGATTGTCCTGCCAGAACCATTAGCCATTTCCTCTGCACTCCAGCATCCTAGTCTAGACCATGGCACTCCAAATCTTTCCTTGTTTTCCTTTATATGCCCCCTTACTAATTACATTTATTTCATTTGATATACATAGAGAACGCTTCGATTTATAACTAGATTCAATTTCCTATCGGATGATGTCTGTGTTCTTTTAACATTTTTCCATATGTTTTTGCCATTTATTTTACCTATTTGCCATACTAATCAGATTATTATTATTATTATTATTATTATTATTATTATTATTATTATTATATTTGTAATCATTATCTCAATGCAGAAACAAAATACACCTATTCATAACGGATGCTGAAATTTTCTCACTGTCCTATTTCAAGCGCAAGCTGTTGTCTTATTCCTCAAAGAATACATGTAATTTAAAAAGTAAGGCATTTTTACTTTTTATGCAACGTCTAAACTGTGACGCTAACAAAAAAGAAACGCCTTAATGTAAAAGTAGGAAACATCAGAACAACGAGACATACGTCGTAAGGAAAACGCATCCAACAAAAGAACGGAAGAAAGAAAAGAGTGGTATTATCATTTATCTCATACGGCAGTCGGAGAGCTGTCCGAACTGTAAAAGATAGCTCCGGATTTGAAAAGAGTAGTCCACGGAGACTAAAAAAGAAAACGTCGTGACTTGAATCCTGCATGGAAAACGAAAACGTGAAGAATACGAGAGGGTTGGTGAGATGAGGAAGGGGAAATAAAAGAGAGAAAAACATGGTTTTTAAGCTGAAGAAGAAAATATTAGCGTACAGAGATCTAGATATAGCTACACCACTGTGTGTTTTAGGAGTACGATTCCAAGCAATGAGAAAGTACAGTGTCTTGTTTAAAGAAAAAATCTGATGTGTGCCATTCACATGGCTTTCTCTATATCCCTGCAACAAATTATTCTTAAAAAGCTTATATTTCTATTAACTTCATGCTAATCAGTAAAACATTATCAGAAATAGCCATATTACTTGCTTCCTTGTAAGTAGAAGTGAAATAAGGGAGTACCATAGGTTAAAGTGATAATCAAAAGCTGGTTGCAATGTCACTGAAGTTCCTTTGTTTGTATTGGCAGCAGTTGACAAATGTATGTTTTTCATAGCAGAAACCAAAAATAAGGAATGTCACAAAAACGACGGACTCCACGAAAAAATGTATATAACATAAATTGTGTGTTTTAACATGCTCTATATTTTTTGTGTAGTAAGATTTTGTCTATCTATTACGGTTTAGCAGTTATTCAAAATTTAGTAAAATTCATCCAGAATAAACTACTCTTCAGAGGCTATTCCCAGAAAATTCAAGATATACATTTTATTTGTCAGGTAAATATCTTTAATATACGAAATTTTAATCAAAATCGTTAGAGCCATTTTTGAGAAAATCAAAATTTTCGAAAAAAGTTCCATGTAAAGGGTAGTTAGGGGTGGGGGGGGGTAATTTCTCAAAATCTTCGTGTCACATCTCTGGAAGATACTAAACTTAAATACCAAGTTTGGTACTTTACCTACTTTTCGTTTTTGAGTTATCGTGTTCACAGACACACGGACACAAACACACACACACATGGACCTTTTTCCGAAAATTCTTTTTTTAGATAAAGGGGACCCTAAAACGTATATTTTCGGTAAAATCTCGGTATCGAATTTTTTGGTGGAGTGCAATACATTCTCTATATACTATGTACATAGTGCCTATAGAGAAAGTAAAAATAAAATATATATTAGCCAAAGAGAAATAAATATATCTGTTTGGCATTATATGTCTTATATTTTGTATAACCATGATTATCCTGGATTTTAGGATTAAAAATGAATATATCGTAACAACTGATAATAAAACCCGCCTTTGTGGTGTCTGCCTGCTTTTGGGGGGGGGGGGTTCCATTATTCTGAGAAGACCTGTCAGGTATCTGTAAGCTCAAGGACCCCTGAACCAACTGAGTTTCGTTTCAACCATTTCGTTCTTTCATTGTTCAATATGACCTATGCGTTAAAGTCAAATTACAAAGCAAAAAAGAAAGAAAAGTAAAAATAAAATAGTAATTCTGTGAAGCGATTGAGCAGAAATCATGTATCTCTTTGGTTTGCAGAAACAAAGTTCGTTAAAGACGTAAAACAATATTCTGTAGAGAATTCAACTGGCATGATCCCATTCATGACAATAAAAGCACATGGTTCGTGGTACATAGAGCAAACTTGCTAGCGAAAAATGGCATGCAGTAAAAACAACAACAAAAAATAATAAATTAATACAATTTCCAACGATAAACCAAAGGCATTCTAACCTGCTATACAAAAAAATAAAATAAAAAAGTAAAATTTAAATCGATTGCGAACAATCAAGTTATATCCACAGTCGTTGACCACTACGATTTGAACTAGTAATACAAATAATATTAATGGTATTCTGAGTTTGGCACAGAATTGATATCGCGTGTTGCAAGTAGTACTCAAGTTAAAATCCTACTAGTAGACAACAAAATTAAACAAGCTCTTCATTAGTATCTATAGGCATTTATTTCATCAGCGTTTAGGCGGGACAGCATTTATTTTTCATTAATGTTATTTTGTGTTCCACCATTCCGTATTTTATCGATGCGGCTGGTAAGTACATATTTTAGAAATGAGAGAAATCGTGCGATAATATTTACCTCTAGGAAAATAGGGATATTAATGTTGTGAGTATTTGATAGAGCAATGCTTAGGAAAATGCCAAAATCTCCAGCATCTACTGACAGCAGAGTGTGGCAGTAATATTGTGTTACAATATACCATTTGAACCTCGTGAGAGCATGAAAGACATTGGCAAATACAGGGAATCGGCGGCCATCCATCTGAGCGGGTACACAAAATGGTTAAACTGAGAACACTGTAAGAAGAAAGCTTTTGTGTTACTGTAGTTATCAATAGGGATAATTGGACTTCTTCCGTAGAAAATAACCACCGGAAGACATTTTCTGATTTGATTTTCAATCATATATGTAACAATAAATGAATTGCATGAAAATTTACTGTACTTCTCATCGACTAAAGTAATAAATAGACTTTTCTTATACAAACTTTTGTTGTTGGGAACATTTCTTTGAGGTCCAAAGTACACAGACAGCGAGGCGGAGCAACCATACAGTCGTTTTCTAGCCACCTTCCATATAATGTAGCTCAGGTTTCTTGCCCGAAAGCTATAACTGCTGCAGAAACTCTCCACCATCGTTAGCTACACGTACCACTATCGCTTCAGGTCGCAGAAAAATCAGAGCACTTCGTTTTCGAAGAAAATTGGTAATGCCCTCTATTTCATATAACTCAGCAGGTCGTAGAGGAATTAACTGTCTTGAACCGCCTTATCCTTTCATTCGAAAGCAATTATTACGGACTTAACCGAGGATGCTCAAGATATCGACGAACCGGGATTTCCGAAATGTAAGTGAGCAACGGGTGAAATGTATAATGAAGTTCTGAATACGATATGAGAGCTTCTATATTACCATATAAATTGATTAGAGCAATAAAAGAAGTTTTAAAGCATTAATAGGAAAAGTTTTTAAAATCTTTATGTTCTGCCATGAAGGTATGAACTCGCTGTTTCATTTTTTTGGGGAGGGGGTGCGGCTCGGTGGGATATTAAATGTTTAAGAGAAGTTTATCGAATTACAGTGACAATATTGAAAGTTCCAAGTTTCTGTAGATTGATAACTGCCATCTCTCATATGTGTTTCAATATATAACCTAATCATCATCTTAAACAGAGAAGCTTATTTGGTATCTCCGCAATAAGGGAATAAATTCTGGTCACTCTCACCTTGTAGTTTTTGTGGTTGGAAAGCAAAAACTGGGGTGGTTCTCATCTACCATTTCTCTCATTTTGTCTCCTTTATATACCCTAGATTTGCTTCGTAGCGAAAGAGTGTCGGAACACTAGAGCTGCCTAGTTTGGTAGCTCCTGTAGTGGGACGAATCTATAAACCAGTAACTCTTATCACTTCGTATCTGCTTGCGGTCTGTAGTTTATCTTCATCCCTTCATGGAGGAGTGATAACAGCAGCAGATAGCAGGTCGCAGTGCTTAAGATGTCCTCCTTCATTGTACATCCCACCAGCCGCAATCATTCTGCTTGTTGCAGTCATGTGCTTGAATGCGGCAGTGTGATGACTCAGTGCGTGCTGCGCAGCGGGAGCCGTCGGGAAACTGCCTACTTCTTCATGGAATGTAGCGGTGGTACATTTGTTTAATTTGTCACAAAAATTTGCAAACACTGAAGCGATTTAATTTTCAGCGCCATTTTAATACACGGTATGCTAATGATTATTCAGCTCTTGAAAATGAATTCACTACACAGTTGAAGTCCTCTTTGTATTATTATCGTTGTATAGTACATTTTCTTTTGTTTCGTCCTTATAGTAAGGGAGATTGCATGTATATGCTTTCATTTGGTTGTATAGGACTAAAGGCTATAATTGATTTATATTGGGTTTACCAAGCAGAAGAAAATTAAACTATGTATAACACAGATTGTGACCTATTTCTTTTCTACTACCTTACCCTAAATATTTTAACAGTAACGCAACTAAAGATTACTGGAGCCACTGCCTGAAGTAATGATTGGCTCACAGGCGTATATCCTACCACAGTACCAATAATGCTTGCTCAATACGGCATGCTTGAGAGTTGGTCGTCCCTGCCCTATTCCCTATATACTTATTTTGTTTATTGTTATGTAATGGAATACGGATAGACCTACGCTTGCCTCAATTTTCTATCATTGTTATGCCGTTATTGGATTGCTTTCAACAACTGATATTGATTTCACGTGAAAAGGCAGCGAATATAAGGTGTCAGCCTCCATGGCGTAAGTTTATTGCTGAAGTATTAAACTGAAAATGTTTGTGATTTAACTGAGAGATATAATTGTTACTTCTAAGGTAAATTATTCCATGCAATGAAGTGTACAGTTTTCTATGCAAAAGGTGCACAGTGAAACTAAAATACGATTAAAAATAAAATATTCGACAGCTCTCAAAAATTTCACAATTTTAATGTTTCGTGCATCTACGAGGGGCATTCAATTAATCCTCAGAAAATGATAGAAAAATTATTTTTTTCAAAATAATCTTTTACCTCGATGCACTTAAACCAGCGTTTTTTCAATTGTTTTAAGCCTTCCAAAAAGTAGGACTTCGGAAGGTCCTCAAAATTAGCATCTGTTTGGGAGAAAACCTCTTCGTTAGACGTGAATAGGAAATCTCCTTGTCTGCATATTTCACCACCTTTGTATTCTTCTTTTAAAAACCCACTGCTTCGACTGTACTTTTGTCTCTGGAGATAGTAGGGTATCCAAATTTCATCCACAGCTATGTATCGACGCAGAAACTAGTCAGGATTGCGACGGAAAAGTGCCAAACCAACTTTCAAACCTATCACACGAATGCGTTTATTCTTCATTGAGAGCAATCGCGGCACCCATCTTGCTGAGATCTTGGTCAGACGTAATTTTTGGTGCAAAATTCAGAACACTGTGCCTTGTGATATGCCTGTGGTCCCTGCTATTTTGCGAAATCAAATCCTGGATTTTGTCAATAACTTCGGAGGAAGTTACTTCATCATTTGTGGATGTTCGTCGTTTATTCAATTGTAAATTGTTGCAAACGCAGCAGATGTGCCATGAACTTTATTCAACTCAGCTTTTATGTCTTTCGGTGTTAAGCCTTTTAAATAGAAGAGTTTAATCACCACACGAAACTTATTTTTTATCTCATATTTCTAAAGAAGCACAAGATTGTTGATTCAAACGTCTACGACAACGAAACCACGTAATGGCTATAGCTGAAAATTTAACTGCTCTCTAGTTAATTAATACAAAGTTTTTTCGATGCTACGAGTGTAATTTCTTGGATTTTCTAAGGACTCATTGAACGCCTCTCGTATTACACACACACACACACACACACACACACACACACACACACAGAGTAAACCGGTTTTGAAAAACACTTAAGTTTTAACAAGAAACGTTAATTATTCCATAACAATACATTTAGTAACTTAAACATAAATATCTTTATTAATCAGCTGCAGAATGGCGTGTCAAAAATGAGGCCTCTAACTCAAACACTACCGTAAAAAACGTCATCCATTTTATCTTAAGGAACACTGTTCTGAATATGTGGGAGGGGGGGGGAGATTAAAATACGGAAATCAACTTCGATACAAGCATATTCAGGTCCCGACGCATACTGGGAATCAACTCAGTAATAATCGTTCTCTTAGTCTGTGATAACTGGGAATCAATGCGAATGTGAGGGACTGAAATGTTTGCTGCGTCTGGCATCGATGTACAAATAGATAAAAAGCTTCTATACTTATTACAAACTTATCCTAGTTGTTTTTTTCATTCCAGCAACTACCGGCTTAGTTTCTTTGAACATCGCTGTTAAAATAAATAAAACAGCTACGGCATTTAGAAGGAGAAAAACGTTCCTCTTTAGTTCGAGCTCTTCAGTGGCCACGTTTGACCTGCAGGTGGTTGTTTGGACGTTCCTTGCTAGAGTGATTACTCAGCATTTGTCTGGAAAAGACTGAGGGGGAATTGCAAGAGTAAACCTGGAGGTAATCAAGACCACCTTACGGGAGGGAAGAAGTTATTTAGGAGTTCCCTCTCTCATTTACCAAAAACAGTATTTCGAATTACTTTTCCCTGTGGAAAACAAATTGAGAATAGCGGCTCTGACTTAGAAGAAGATAGGGAGAAGCCTTTCCTTTGGAATTCACCCGGGAATGCTTACAGCTGGCCAAGCAAAACCAAATAAAAACTCTTGTTACCTACAGAGATAACAACAGAATTCCGATGGTTTTTTTTTTTTTTTTTTCTTCTCCTACTTATTGGAAAAGACGAAAGCAATCGATTAGAGCGATAGATCGCGATATCCACATTGTGTCTGAGATTGTGAACTAAGCCGGCGCCATTCCGAGAGTCCAGGAGTTTAAGGACGTTAGTTGGTGGTCATCCGGTGACCTAAGGTGTCTTATTCCTGGATACTATCCCGATTTAGGAAACAAAGCAGAAAAATCCTTTAAGAGCTAGTATATAACAATTTATTTTCACTATGTAGACCAGTCGTTTGTGTTAAGCAATAAAAGTTCACAAATATTAACTGTCGAAAATTTAGATTTTCATTTCAAATTTGTATTAATTCTACAAGGTTAAGAAGTGCATTTCCTGGAGATATGTTCGACTGATTATGGAACTGATTTCACGAACACATTCACAATATGATTCACAATGTTATTTAATTGCGGTAAACGGTGTTATAATTAGAAACTATAGCTAGAGTATGTCCGTGGATGCTGAACTTCACTCATATTTAACAGTAGACACAAGCAGTACGTGCTCTGCGAACCAATCGCTGTAGGTTCAAATGTTTCACAAGTGACTTATTTTACGATAAACTTTTATACATAAACATGGAAATGCTATCTATGTATATATTTATTTATCATTCCTATAACCTATGAGCTTACAGTAGTACAATGCAACGCATTTACCTTATAAATGCGCATGCATATTTGAAATATCTGTCACTGTCCGCTTGTGGATTGTAGATATAGTAGTTGATATAAGGCATGTTTTACAACTTTAATTCCTTTTATTATGGGGACAAACTCTTAACATTTGCAAATGCCGTATCTTTTACGCTTTTGGCAAACTATTTTCACACATACTGAACAAAAAGTGGAAAACAGGAACATAGCTAAGTGAGCGGACAGTAAGTGTACCAACTCACCCCGACTCCATCTCTGACGTCAAAATCGATAGCGCTGTTCACTTGCAATCCTTCAAACGATACCTTCTCTCAAATTATATCTAACCCATTTTGGGGAAACAACTGCTTCATATATCAAAATAATGGTTACTTTGCATCACATTCTGGATAATGTATTTTAATAGGAAGTAGAGTTTAACTGACCTTCCGGTTTTAAACTGTGCTTTTCACACACACACACACACACACACACACACACACACACACACACACACACACAGAGACACATAGAAAAAATACAAAAAAATATATGAATATAATTAAATTTCTTCAAGAAACCACTTCCTACATTAGATATATCCTAGAATAACAACCAGATAAAAAGTATTCCACATAAATAAAAAATCTTGTGTGTTTCCGTTCATATGATTTTTTCTACATCTCTGTAACAAATTATTGTTAAAACGCTTATGCTTCTATTTACTTGATGCAAATCGAGAAAAAATTAGTAGAAATAGTCTTATTAGTTGCGTCCTGGCTGATTGCTTTGTGACTGAAGTTCCTTGATTTAATGGACAGGAGTTGACAAATTTCAGTAAGAGAAAAGTATACGTTTTTCATAGCTGAAACCAAAAACAAGGAATATCAACTCCAGGCAAAATGTATACAACAAATTGTTTGTTTTAATGTGCTTTACATTTTTTGTGTGGTAAGTTTTTGTCTATCTCTTACATGCAAAATTCCACAACATTCATCCAGAATAAATTAGTCTTCAGAGGCTATTCCAAGAAATTTCAAGATATATATATATATATATATTATTTTTCAGATAAATATCTTTAATAAACGACATTTTAATCAAAATAGTTAGAGCCATTTTTGAGAAAATCGAAATTTTCGAAAAAAGTTCCATGTAAAGGGTAGTTTGGGGTGGGGGAATTTTTCTCAAAATCTTCGTGTCTCATCTCTGGAAGGTACTAAACTTAAATACCAAGTTTGGTATTCTACCGACTTTTTGAGTTTTTGAGCTATCGTGTTCACACACACACACACACACACACACACACGCGCGCGCGCGCGGACCTTTTTGTGAAAATGCTTTTTTTTTTGATACAGTGGACCCTAAAACATATATTTCCGGTGAAATCTCGGTATCTTGGGTGGAGTGCAATACCTTCTCTATACATTATGTACATAGTACGTATAGATGAAATAAAATTTTATACTATTAAAAATGTGGGAGTCGAAAAATACCTTTTATGGATTCAGGGAACCTCAAATCTAAATTTTCCAATGAAATCTAGCTATCGAATGTTTGAGTGGAATACAATACTTCCTCTGTGTAGGTAGTCACGAGCCGTATAGCGGAATGTGCCCGGGTTCGACCCCACCCATGAGGGTGCGAATTTTCAGTCCCGGGTGAACCGATGCCCGCTCAGCACTGAGAGGAAAGTGAGGAATTGTGATGGACAGCAATCCCAGCCATGATGGCTCACATTCGGCTGGGGATGCGCGATGCTGGCCACATCATCTCCCGGTATCGGTTGGATAATCGTCCACTTTGCGGTGCTTACGTAGGCATGAGGCAGGCGGTCCAGAATCGTAAGGATTGAACCCGCACGGGATTAGATTGAATTTACTATAGCTACAGACAATATAAATTATTGCGATGTGCTCTGAAAGTTGATTAAAGTAGACTTTTTACGAATCAGGATTTCTGTTTACCCTGAATCTCAATAAATGTCCTTGCGTTTTTTTGCTCTTTCTTTTTCAGATGCAGATGACTCGAATAGCGCTCAAGATTTAACAATGCCAACTACTTGTAGATAATCCAAGGAATGTAGTTCCCATTTTCCAAAAAGAAGGCAAAGCAACTTTTCAATGACGGTGAAAGCAGGGAGCATAATGATGAATGTGCTCCAGACGTGCTGTGAACGTAGAAGCAGAACTCCAGGGCAAATTGACGCCTAAGAATCACACCTGCGGACGGTCCTGCCCAGAATATTTAAAATAATAAAAAAGTAATGGGAGACGCAACGTTGGCATAAAACAAGTTATGAGAGAGATGCGGCGGAGGTACACAAAGGCAACTTGTTCCCCGCTGCTCATTTCCTGATGCTTCGATACAGCAACCGTTCGATTCCCGACTCTTCTTCACCCCTTTTTCCTACCGCCACGCTTCTCTTCTGATAAATTTCATCTGGAGCAGCGATAGAAGCCGTTTCGTTCGCTTTTAACCATGCTAAAAGAGGCAAGGATTTCTATAGAAATTCCCCTGCAGCTCATACCACTCCAACCACTACTCTTCCTTCATGTGGTTCTTCATTCTAGTTCGAGTCTCCGTACATGTTTAAATCGATATGCAGTACATTGAAGCTGTTGAAGTCGGTAATGAAATAATGAAATAATCGGATGTTAGAATTAAACATCAAAATATCCTATTTCGTTTCGGGTTTATATATTAATACTATACATCGGATTTAAAGGTAAATGCGTATCTGTTCCTTTAGAGAGAGAGAGAGAGAGAGAGAGAGAGAGAGAGAGAGAGAGAGAGCTGCAAATAATTCCCGACTTAAGGGAAGTGAAAAGTCAAGCACTTTATACTGCCTAAATTGTCATAAAAGAATGCTTCTTAACCCTAATTTGTACAACTCCCAAACCCAGAACTGCTCAAAAGACTATTCTTCCGCGCTGCCTTACCTTCCTTCCTCTTTACACTGATTGATAATGTAAACCTTTAACTGGCGCTGCACAAGCCATTTCTAATGCATGGTCAGGCGATAGGGGGCGATAAACACAATCTTTCGCCATCACATTCACGTGGAGTAAAAACGATTCTTTGCTTTCATTGGCTGAAATGACGCGGTTATTGGTGTAATGCGAAACACCAACGATTTCGGAGAATAAACGAAACCTCGCTGATGTGTCACATACACGAATGAGAGTGTCACGGTGTTACTTCAGACCATGAAAGCAAGGAAATGAATGTGGTTAAATATACGGACGTTATAAAACCTCTTGCGGCCTCTCATCACTGCGCGAGAGAACTGAGAGTTGCCGGGAAAGAGATGCCGGCAAAGGCGCAATAAAATCCTTATCTTATATGCTGGCAATGTTGACCTAGTAAAAACGTGTTCACTCACTCGCCTAAAATTGGCATCAGGAATCCTTGTGATTTCTTGTATGGTGTTATCACTAAGTTCTGGTAGTGTACGAGGGTTGGAATCACTTCTCCGCTGAATCCCATAAAAATTACAAGTAATTAGGTCGGGGAACGAGAATACCACATATCAACAAGTAAAATTTGTCATGAAACACCTCTCTTTCATTTAACGATTCCGTAGCCGTGTGTAGTGTTATGATTGGTCCAAGAGCACTATTAACCGTTAAGAGTAGTAGAAATATACCTAACGTTTTAATATTGGATACACAAAGCAGAGACAAATATTAATTATGAACTATTGCTTCTGAAGGATGGATTAATGAGTTCCGTAGTACCTCCCTATTTCATGAATGATTTAAAATATAGCGTACTAATGAAGCTTTTCCTTTGTTAGAATGAAGTCGTTGGACAACAACTAAATAACTGTTGTGCGGAAGCTCACTAGCAAGTTACCGAGAAATGTGATGTCACAATTCACGACTGTAGTGCGAAGTGAGCGTCATAACCAAAATTATGTCACAGCCGGCAAGGAAGCGGTCGGCATCAGCTTGTGGTTTTTAACCTCTCCGAGAAACTAAAGAATCACTTCTCGACCAACGCCTGCTGATATAGGAATTGCACACTGTTTCCCGTAACCTGTTAGATAATTGTCTTCTTCTCACCCCCTTGTTGTCCAACATGAAACGTGATTAAGAATCAATGAAAGATAAAGGGAACATTTAAGCAAGTAAATAATATTTAAAGGAACTAAAAGATCTTATTGAGTCATTTAAAATAAAAATTGTGTGCTCCAATCACAAGAATTTCTCTACCTATTCTGTAAAAATCTATTCTTACAGGAAACTACTCTATATCTGCCTCATGCTAATAAAAATACAAACATTAACAGAAATCGTATAATTGCATCTTTCCTTTTAGATATATGGGAATAAAGAAATGCACGACATTTAAGCGAGTCAAATCTTTTAAGAGTTAGGCGCTGTGTGATGATATTGCAATTCCGCTCTTTGCCTAACCAAAAGTATAGAAAATAAAGAAAAACGAATGTCGATTTCTCGTTTAAAAAAGTGTGAGCATTGGAAAATTTAAATTATAACAACATATGTCTCAGAAATGGTTAACTTCAAAAACATAAAAAGTGTTTCATCTAAATTGTGTGCTTTAACATAATCTAAATTTCCATGTCGTAAGATTTTGTCCATCTCTTGAGGTTTACCAATTATGCAAAATTCATACAGAATAAAGCAGACTCAAAGCTATTCCCAGAAAAATCAACATATACAATTCATTTGTCACGAAAACTTTTAAATATTTTAATCATCTTAATCAAAATTGTAAGAGCAGTTTTAGAGAAAAGCCAGACTTTTTGGAAAATGTTCCATATAAACGATGAAGGTGGATTATTTTTTACTCGAATTTTTTTTTTGTAGATAATTTAACTTACTTCTCGGTCTTTACACACACATAAAGGGACACACCCAAAAACCCTGTTCTAAAAGTATATATTTCTCTCTCTCTCTCTCTCTCTCTCTCATACTAAGCGCAGTAGCGAACGTAAAAATCAAGTACAAAGTTCCTTGATCACAGGATGTTAAACGCACAGCTACATATGTTATAATTAACAAAATATTAACTGTTACTGGCGCACTGGAGCAGTTTATACTTTTATATTACTTTCTCTACACGTACTATGTACTTTGTGTATAGAGAATGTATTGTATTCCACCCAAAAATTCGATACCGAGATTTCACCGGAAATACATGTGTCCACCTGAATAAAAAAAAAAACATTTTTGGAAAAAGGTACGTGTGTACGTGTGTGTGTGTGTTTGCGTCTGTGGACAGTATGGTTCAAAAACGAAAACTTCGTTAAATACCAAACTTCGTATTTAAGCTCAGTATCTTCCAAGGGTGCGACACGAAGATTTTCAAGAAAACCACTCGACCCCAACTACCAATTTACATGGAAAAATTTTCGAAAATTTTGATTTTCTCAAAAATGGCTCTAATGATTTTGATTAAAATATCGGATATTAAAGATATATACCTGAAAAATAAAATGTATATCTTGAATTTTCTGGGAATAGCCTCTGAAGGTTCCTTTATTTTGAATGAATTTAACTGAATTTTGCATTACTGACAACCCGTAAGAGATAGACAAAAATGTACGACACAAAACATGTAGATCAGGACAAAACACACAATTTATGTCATATACATTTTTTTCGTGGAGTTGATTGCTTTTAAGATATTCCTTGTTTTTTGTTTCAGCTTTGAAAAATATACTTTTCTCATACAGGAATTTGTCAACTCCTGTCCATACAAACAAGGGAACTTCAGTCAGACCTGCTATTGACTGTCAATTTAATCTATGGTACTCCCTTATTTAGCTTCTACTTACAAGGTAGCAATGAATCATACTATTTCTGCTAATTTTTTCTCGATTAGAGTGAAGTAAATAGAAGCATAAACTTTTTAACAATAATTTGTTGCGGAGATGTAGAGAAAGTCATGTCAATGTAACACATCAGATTTTTTTTAGCTGAGCTACGCTTTAAATACGATGAATAAATTTTGCAAGCAACTAATCCAAATGCATAATAAAAGCTGAGATGTAACAACAGTTTTAAAGTTTCAAATGAGTTCATTTAGTGGTGTTCGCTTTAGATAGTAACTCCAAAATTCCTGAACTCTTAGGAAGTTCTCCATGTAAAGGAATTCAGATTTGTTGCCATTTAGACCATATCATTAAACAAATTTTCTAATAATGCCAATAGATAAAATGTTAACATGCGTTTCATGGTCAAATACTCGTTAACGGTAGACGCATTAAAAATCTATGCGATGATGCTGTCCATTGTATAAATCATTACATGTGTACTGAAAGTATGTAAATCAACATAAAATACAAATTAATATTACCTATCAATCTACATCTCATTAGATTTAACTAAAATTTGGTTACCACTCAAGATTGAGTACTCATGCGTTTCATGGTCAAATACTCGTTAACGGTAGACGCATTAAAAATCTATGCGATGGTGCTGTCCATTGTATAAATCATTACATGTGTACTGAAAGTATGTAAATCAACATAAAATACAAATTAATATTACCTATCAATCTACATCTCAATAGATTTAACTAAAATTTGGTTACCACTCAAGATTGAGTACTCTTAAAACTACACATAAAAAGGACTTCTTGCTCTAAGGCTCTTAAATTCCACAATTAATGCATGTTTGGTTGTTATTATCAATGACGTTTTGTAGTCAGCAGAGAAAATAGTGTATAACCGGGGAAGCCATCTATGCCATCCTGAAGTTACATTCAGACAATTTTCTCTACCTACTCTTCTATAAACTTTTCCTGCAAAGGCTTATTCTTGTACTATTACATGTTAATTTAAATATACGTTTGCAAAATTCATTACAATTTCGTTGCGGTTACAATCATAATACAATAAGGCTTACACAATAGTCCAACGATTAAAAGCTACTTGCTCGGAAATCCCATAGCTACCGTGAAACGTTGGGCATGTCAACTAATGAGATATAAACAGTCGCGATATTGTATATAAGCGAAAACAGGAATCAAGCTTGGATATATATATAAAAATAACTAAAAGTGTTATCGTTTATCTCCACCGATTGCAGTTATCTACAAAATGATAGAAATTCGTGTTACGCGAATAGCGCTTCCAACTGGTGTTCATATTCGGGAGTTTTTCCTTATTTGCAGCAAAAAATTTAAGCTTAAATTATGGAGATTTAATAAGTTTAATCCATACCTGGTTTAAAAGTTGCGTTATCGTCAAGACAAAGAACTGTCCAAGTGACGCAAAACACCTTCAGTTAAAACTGCATTCCTTTCCTCTTCTGGAGCATACGGTAAGAATGTATAAACGAAGTAGGAATGCATAAGTTTAGATTTCAGCACTGTGCTTGCAATGGCTTTTAATGTAAATAGCAGACTCTTGGGAGTTAAGGGTACTAAGCAGATTTTGGTACTGCTTTTCAAATTAGCCACTTTGCCTGATGCTCTAAAACCACAATGGAATCATGTTTCTGGAAATTCTCAGCGCTCTTAATACCCTTTACGTTGTTGCCTCGTAACTATTTCGCTCGCTGGGTAGGTATGATAAAAGACACGCCGCAGTAATTAAAATTTATCACAGCATACAAGCTGGCGTCCACTTTCTACCTGCGAGTGAGTAGCCGTGCCGTATTCTCATTCTTTCACTCCACACATACACTAACACAACAGAGAGGCTGTGCTTCGCCGCATCTTCACAAAACTGTACAAAACACTACACGAGAAAAGAACCACACACATATCAGTTTACGTATTTTAAGTGGCAAGTGTTCCACATAGAACACACACAAAAGACAAGGTCCTTTCATCTGCCATAACGTGTCTCACTTGCATAAAACCTGGTGGCCCATGACTCACTCACTCTACCGTCTGTCTTAAACCACTTCCACATCCGGACTGTTGTAATCCCTATCTCTATTACTATACCCTGATATTGTTTACGTGTCGACAGCCAATGACCATGGTAAGACGTCAGAGGCGATAATAAATCTTGCGTCATCTTCCCTCAGTTGTGATATCGCAGCTTCCATCTCTCTCAAGCTCGTGATTGTAATGCGAAATTATTTCTTAAGCTGATCACGATCATAAACTACGGTAGAACAAATTCTACATACGCCGTGTTAGTTCGAGAGTTTCCTTTTATGGTGACCACAAGTAGTTTAAAGAATACACAGTTAGAAAATTTTACCCATCTTGGGACACAACACAATGTTTTTAACTGTTCTATTTGTACCCCAGCTTTAACTATATGGTCCCATCGGCGGCATTACTGTTTGGAACATATTGTCTCTGGGTAGTGGTAACGGTAAACTCGAGTACTGGTGTCGTTGAGTTTCTATTTATCTTTTTAATCATTAATCTCACACATATATATATTTCGCATTTATATTTCCAGGAAGTAAATGGAATAGTATAAATCTGGGCCAGTAGGGAATCGAACCCGGGACCCTTCAAACACAATTTTATACATGCTGCTCGCTTGGCACACCACGCAGCCCCCCCCCCGCTTCGTAGTATGAGGGTAACATGTCTGCCTCCTATTCAAGGGGTGACGAGTTCGAATGTGGCTTAGGGTGAGTTATCCGGATAATTTTTTTGGGGGACGTCAAGCTACAAATCAGATATTCAAACAAATTATCAATTTATCCATAGGTATACATTGATTAGTAATGCTGCACATGTGCTTGATTATAAAACGCGTACGAGTATTTTAAGGAAGAGTATTTTAATAAAATATTTCAAATGGAGCAATACGATATCTTTGTGATAGGATAGAAATATTCTCTCCAGGTATTTCAGGGAATGCCAAACCAAGATGGTATGCCCCTGGAGAATTTGTCTTAATATTGAAAATCACCAGGAGGGCAAAGCGTATATGCAGCACGGATTATCTGCTGATTTACTTGTACATTTGTTTTGTTAAAAGAAATTAAACCTAAGAATTCATTGTTACTCGTATCTTACAGGTCAGTGGATTTACCCTTGGTTAAACATAAATGGGTTACGGAATGGTCCTCACAAGCAATTGCACAGAAGATAACAAAACGAAAACAAAGGGCTAGTGTCCCTCAAAAGTATCGTATTTCTAGAATATGCCAAGAGCTAGGACGTAATTTGGAGAAAAGGGGGAAGATAATACAATACATTGGGCTCAGAAGTTGCAAGCTCTCCCGTAACTGGAGAGATGAAACTAGAACCCACACAAGGGACGTGTTCAGAAAAACTTGGCAGGCGGGTCGGAAACCTAACGCCCAAAACCTTCCCCTCTTGCAAGAGGTTTTGTGATTGACGCTAAAAGAAATTCAATATCGTGTTCTGTTACTAACTTGTGCTTTGATAGAACAAAAATAAGAATTGTGAAGAAAAAATTGTTTAGGACTAATATGGTTTGCTTTTCAAGTTTTTATCCTTAAGCAGTACTGAATGGGGGAAATCTAAATCCATTAACTGACAAGGGTGAAATTAAGAGATAATGTGTGAAAATTCCTTCAGTCAAGCAATGAATATTCGACTTATCCACTGTCTCTGTTGCTTTCTTTTTCATCCAAATTGCTGTTCTCATTTCTGACATAGGTCTCAGGTCTGACATTTCACAATCGCATATGTCTTAGCAAATTTATGATTACAATGGAAAGGAATGCAGAGGTTAAGAAAAAACCCTCTGATATGACGTGTTGCAGTTACGTTCAAATAATAAGCAGCGACTGTTCGACATCAACAATGAAATTGTATTCCTATCTAGAACGTGAATGTGAACGCAAAGTCAATTTGGGATTTGGCAGACGCATGGACATTGATCCGGTCGAAATGAATCCATTAGCAACCTAGATATTTTCTTACAAGACAGGATTACTCATCTTATCTCTCAGGGGGATATGAGTACAATTAGTTAAACGTTTATTCTTTCGCAATATTTAAATGCGGTTTTTGGTGTCTTAACTCGATTCCATTTGATTTTCACACTTCTCGCACACCGCTGATTACACTTCCTTAAACAGCTTTTGTCCTTTCACACTGAGTGTAGTGAATATAAATAAAATGTTATTACGCAGAAAGAAGAGAAAAGGAATGCATAGAATGTAAGCATTTATCCTGTCTTCCCCAAAGTTAATGCCACTGCTTGATTCCACAGCTGGTACTTGGTGAACAGTCTCGTCCAGTCACTTCTTTTTGCCTGGTTCTAGCATTCCACCTAAAATGTCTTAGTCCCCTCTTTTTCTTCGCTCCTGAGCTGAACCCAATTGTGTCCATAGATTAATTGGTTGAGTACAACGCTTTTGACATCAAACCCATACGCGAAAGTCATCCTCGGCTGGTGTGGTTCGTCATTGCAAAGAATCACTTCCAGCCACACGGGTGGCAGTTTCCCGCTCCCTTTCGCTACTAACCCGGTCTTTGTTTAGAGGCTAATGCGCGTGTCGTACTTGAATTCAAACCTGGGGTACAACACAGGTAATAGTTCATTTCTCTCAACATTAAATAATGCAAATCAACATAATAAACCAGAAGATCAGCATGTTTTCGCACACTCAACTGTACCACACTCTGAGTAGTCTGTCACGTGGCTTAGTATGGAGTGCAAGGTTGATTTCTCTACCAATTGCGCTCGATGCAGTGGGTACTGCATGCGCTTGTCATAAATGGAGATGTCTTTCAGTAAAATTCGAACACCCCGTTTCTCATTCACCATTCTGTAATTTGCAACATATGCAATAAACAAGTCAGATATTCTAAAGAAAAATATTCTTTGAATCCTATTACGCAGAACTCATAAATTTAAAGAGACCGTAAAATAAATACTGGGATGGGTGGAGGTAGTAGAAAAGCATTAAGAAGAATAGTGAATAAAACATGAAGGAGGCGGAGACAAGGGAACCTATTAGAAAACCTGCGTAGAGTAAAGAAGGAACAAAACTGTATAAAAATGAAAGAATACATAAAATGCGAAGAAATCAAAAATACAAAGTTGGGAAGCAAGGAGCATGGTTTTATTAGCGCACTTTCTTCTCCTTTTACAGCTCCTAAGGTTATGTGGCCATGAGCCCAGAAAGAGATACTTAAGGAAGTGGTAATGCATTCTTCACTTTGTGCAAAACGTTCATAAAAGCAAACGTCCTTCCAAATGTGAGGTGAGTTGAAGTTGAGCGTGTCGCAACTGCGACCCCATATTATCGACTCAACCCAGAGGGAAAAAGCACTGTGTGACACGGGAAGGAAATGGAACTTCCAATGTGCAAAGTTTTTTACTCCTCCTACGTTATATCCTCGCTTTTGTTTTTCCTTCCAATGGAATATTTAACAAGTCCAACTTTTGCAGTTTCATTATCATAATACTAGCCCACTGCTAACTCTGCCCTGTATAGGTTTTGCGATTGGCTTGATTTATTGAGAAAGGGCCGAGCGGCACCTTTTGTTTTCCTTCTCTTTAAATACACCCATTTCGCTCCGTAATTTTGGGAAGAGTTAAAAGTTTTGAGGGCATCCTTCTGTATGAATTTTAAAACGCAACCTCTACTTACTTTACTTGCCTCGTCAGCAAAACAAGGATATAATCAACTGAGACTGGGTCTCTGTTCTTTTGTGTTGATTGTGCAAAATATTTCCTGGTATCCTTTTTGCTGGCTCCATTACAATTTACATACTTTCCACAGCGAAAATAACTCCCATAACGCAATAAATAATGAAAATAAAAACTCCCTTTGTGCTCTGCACGAATTTTTACGCTGAAAACTTTCCTGAGTGTTTGATAGGAGCAATTGCAAACATTCGTTACAAAAAGTTGCAGACTCCCATGTAGTTTCTGTCGGAAAAGAATATTTATGCATGTTTGTTGCTTTATTACAATTTTCGGATAGCTTCTATTATCTTATCATGTATTCATATTATTGTGTTTATGAACAAAGATAGTTTCAGCCAATTAAAATATGCTTATGTCATTGGTGCTTGCGATTTTTTGTGGACAATATCGAATTTTAAGAGACGAATCTTCACATTTAGTTTACTTAATTGGATTTTCGTCTTTTATCTTGAATCAGCCAGCCGGATCAGTGAAAGTGAGAAGTGAGATAGAATTCGCACACACTGATTAGTTACGTCCTTAATGCCTAATGTCTGCAATATGTATTATACCAATTTAACTCTTGCACTGAAAGTGTCTATAGGAAGGAAAATGATGGGAATATATATATTATATACAGGCAAGCTGGCTAAACTAAGGAAATCTTGCGGTCCATTCATGTGAAATGTGTCACTCAACTGAAGGGAAAAAAAGTTATATTTTATAAAGCTACGATGGATGCAATTTCCTATGCTATCCTATATAGCATAACATTACAGTTCTAAGTCTGTTCTCAAATATTCAATGTAATTAAGGGGTTAGCTTAGAAAAGCTATAGAATGAAAAGTATTTCAATAAGATAATTTCATCCATCATGTTCTCCAATCTTTAGTATATACATAAGCTAACTTTTAATTTATGTTAAACCAAAGATCGTCACTCCTAACATACGTCGAATATCTTCGCGCAGGGGTCTGTTAATAGATTCAAGGAACAGACGCGACGGGTAGAAGCCCGCTTGTTAAACGTTTTTTTTTTTTTTTTTTTTTTTTTTTTTAATTAACCTGCATGACATCCAGCACCTCCATTGCAATCATGGGCAGTTTTTGTACCTGTAACTCCAAGTTTCTTATGAAGCTACAGAGAATGTTAATGAACAATGCGGGTGCTGTACTTTCTTCTTTTATTGCAGACTGCCAGTATTGGGGGAGATGAAATCTCTAATGACAATAAACGTTATTGTGGGCATTCGCTCGTTTCTTTTTTCAAATGTTAAAAATGACTTCGGTACGATCTGACACCCATGCTACGTTATTTCTCGATAGTGTTGCTTAATGTTGCTAGTTCGCTATGGCATGACCCTCCTGCAATTACACATGCAAAATGCGATGTTTTAATTTCACGCATTAATTACATACCAGTACGTAATCAAGCTTTTATTTCGGTTAGGTGTTTTATGCGCATCGACAGGCAAAATGCATTTGTATGCATAGGTATCGTTCCGACATTCTAATTCAGTAAATGTAACACAAACGGATATAAACGTATTTATAACAATGGCATTGTTAGTATGGTGGCAAGGTAACCTGAATAGAAGATATGGTGGGAGTTCAAGACTACTCAGGAAATACGTTGTTTATATTGCTGTCAAGATCTGTTATTTTTAGACAAGCAAACTATGAAATTTCACATTTTAAACCACGTATGCTATCATTATGGGAACAAGTGTCTAGAATTCTATGGACATGACAGAATAGTCATATTTCATTATATTTCGCTAAAATCTTCATATCTTAAAAATACCCACAATTACCGTGAGCTATTCACCTTTTTTCTCTCTATTTTATTTCACGTAGCTTTAACTCGTGGTTACATCGCAAAGGATCTGTCAGGAGATACCTCATAGCTTGGTGAAGGCGTAGAGTTAGTCTTAGGGTTCTTATCTCTATACCATTGCAGTTTACTTCGGTACGTGTGCACAGAGACTTAGTCCAGACAACATCGCTGCTACTGAGCCGAGGAGAGACATCAGGGTGCCACCCAGTGCAACCGCTTGCATTACCTATTGATAGATGGCACAGCATTCGCTGTTATCATGCATTTTCATGTTTACCATTGTTTTAAACTTAAGGTATACGGTATTTACCTTGTCGACTGAAAGGAACAAAAAAAAAAAAAAAAAAAAAAAAAATGCAATCGATTGTTCGGCCAACTCTATGAGGGCCACAGACATTAAAGCCTAGGTCACCCCATTCCATCCATTTAATTTGTCGCAATCGTTGCCACAGACCTGCTAAGATAAATTTCAGTACTTATTACATATTCTATTTTGTTTACGTATTATCGAACTCTAACAATTTTACCAACATATTTTTATTCTTGGAGTACTTTATGGACATTATTGTGAATTTTCACATATTTATATATATTGTAATTAAAGGTACTTCAACTAGTGCTGTCGACATATTAAAATATAATATTGTGATTTGTTTGGAAAAACGGAGCATTAACACTTATATGATTATCTCAATAATATTAATAACAAAGTATCGCATATACAGTAATAAATACAGCAGTAAGAACAATCGTTTTATGCGCGTGAAGTTATGACGCCATTCAATTCTACATATTGAAAGATACATGAAAACTGACCTTGAAATTAAGGTTTGAAAGCTTTTGCTAAAATTTTAAACAAAACTATATACGTCACTTTTGTAATATAGGCGTATAAATTACATAATCCTGAGCTTTCAACCTTCCTGTCTGTGCCTTTCATGATTTTCTTAACCACTTTTATGCGAATGCTCTCACCCTGTGAGAAAATTATTAAATTTCCCGAAAATTACATTAGTTTCATCCATATTGTAACGTACTTTGAATTAGTGCTGTTCTATACTCCCCAAGATATATGCTTTCATGCAGTGAAATCTGAATTATGTTCGAGCTATGTGAATATAATTAGAAAGAAATAGACACTATATCTTATCATACACGTTTACTGTAAATTCAGTTTGAAATATCTTTTTTAGAAAAATAAAAATGTTATTATCCTATGTGGTTTTCACCCAGATCATTTTGGTATTTATTTTAATCTGTAACAAATGAAATGGCTCAGCTACACGTATAAGCTGACACACCATTTGAAAATATTATTTTTGCGGTATTACGTGTTTTTGTCTTCCCGATGATATTTACACAAAAAGAAATTTAGAATTACAACACATGAATTTGTTTCCAAGGAAATTGATGTCTTCCAAAATAAATGTCATGCATGTAAACTAACATACAATTAACATTAGGGCGGGAAGTAAACTACCACCTAATACCCCAGGCCTCTTTTTTATGTGTCTTCTTAATCAATTCTTCTTGAATTGCTAAAACTCTTTAATCGACCATATTATTATTTTCAAATTACCCGCTTTGAATCACGACATTTCTATTCAATTGATCCATTACGTTACCAGAAGTCCAAGTTGACGATGGGTAAGTTCATTACAAATTATTTTGTTTTATAAATAAATCATTCAAATACGAGTAATGTGTTTGAAATGCACAGCAGAATGTCAATTCTTCAATAATGCATTTCATTCACGTATCGCACATAGTAATTATTTATTACTCAAGTAATGCCTCTTTGAATGAAATGAAGCGTGGGATAAATCTAAGTTTACTCGTAAAAAGTATTCAGATTTTAGGTAATTTGCTCACGAATTTCCAATTAACTGATGCTTTAATGTAGGAGTTTTGCCCTCAAACATAACATAGATATTATAAGTACTTTCGGAACTCTATTTAAGATTAACATCTGGCTAAGCATCTAAAAAAAGGTAAAATATATAAACCTTAACATTTTGTATTACTTTATGGTGTTGAAAGTCATACTGATAAAAGCTCTCTTATCTATGCTATCAATTACTGTTAAGCTGCTCCGAGAAATTATAGTGTTACCTGATACAGATACTGAATCCCAGTAGGGCTAGTGTATGAGTGTTTTCCGTTGTAGCACTGCTGCTTACTATCCTCTAAAGTGACGGTAATTAAGAGTATGTTTGTGTGACAACCAAACTTAGATCCTTGTAATTTTTATACATATTAATTAAAACATTAAAGCAAAGAATACATTGCAAGTAATTATTTTCTAAAAAATAAGAAAGAACTAATTATGCCATACATTATATTTGGTTTGGACCTGCGATCTCACGAATCTTCCCAACATATCGAAGCACTGATAATGTTAAAGTTACCCTTTATTTCATCAGCAGCATGCGTAATTCACCTTATTTTGCTTATATATGTACAAGGCAGCATTGTGAGTAGAGAGCGGGGGAAAAGTAATACGAATAAATTTATGTCTCTATGTGTTTATCGTGCGAAATACAATTTGAGTCGGGAGCACTCACGAAGGTAGGTTAGAGAAGAGGAGAGAAAGAGAGAGATAGAGTGCACTCTCTCTTTCTTTCATTCTCGCTCGATGCGCTGCAGCGGAATGATACTGCACAACTTGATTTCTCATTGCTCCCGACTTTAGAACAGTGCATGTGCGAAGTGTACCCCTCCTACCTCTTCCATTGTTAGCACAGCACTTGTATAATATGTTGTGGACATGTCTATATTCTTCCTCCTCACTGAGGACTGCGCATGTAATTTGCTAGCATTGGACTGTTTAGCATTTGTTTTAGGTAAGCACATATATTACAGTTTTCCCGCTCTCCAGTTATGGGCTTCAAAGTGCATAGAAGAGCTATTAGTAATTGATGGCATATGTAGCCAAAACCCATGAAGCATTGCAAATGGCCCTATTTATAATAGAGAGAAGTGCTGCTAGATATTGGTACTTACCTGAATGGTAGCGACTCTCGTTGCGGGTTAGACGACGGTTACCTCGCCGTCGTGCCCTGGTGCCTGGGCTGGAGGAGCCCCCTGTGGGGCCCGCGCTACTGCGCGAAGCTGCGGAAACAGAACAAGCGTGCCGCTACGTCACAACAAACATTCCCAGGCAAGCATGCATACTATACAGGGATGCAGGAACAAGTGGAAATTGCTTACTCTTTACACTTATCTACTCTTAACGATGAATATTAGCTGTAACGCATTTCTTAAGCGTAATTATGCTAAATCTGCTGTAAGTACCTTGTGATTGTATAATTACTACTATATTTGTCTGTTCTCTGTGTCAGAATTCCCTGCGTTATTCGCAAATAGCTACAAATAAATACTGGGTGTCTAGTGTCCTCGAAATTCACAGCAAGGAAGATGATAAATGTAAAAAATGGAAAGCAAGAGCTACGAACCTATACTGTCCACAGTATAAATGCTTCCAAACCTGTCTCACATAGCGGGGCCATTCAATGTGTCTTTCATGGACTCACAGTGTTAATCACTGGAGAGTGCTCAAAACACTGCTTATCGAGTAATGGAGAAATGTAAAACAAACATTTCAAGAGAAATTAGCTTGACTATTGTTACGGAAACTAATATCAATGAGAGTTGGAAAAGAATACGTGGATTTCATGTCAGCGAAATGTGGGCAAAACTTCCAGAATTTGCTCTAGAAGAAATGAGTACCTACTAATTCCTTAAAAATGGGCTTAAATTTGATATTAGCGAAGCTTACTATCGCAGCAAATTGACATAGTAAGATATTCAAGTTCCGTACCCTATTGTTGGCGTATATTGGACCAGCTGTTTCTTGATCAGAAAATTTCTAATTCGCGAGTTCGCCATTATGTGAACATGGTGACGAGGAATCAACTGATGGTACCACAATACGAAAGCACTACTTGCAGACGTGAAATATGGCGAATATAGCTCAGGGTCCTTTTCTTTCAAAGTATATAATTCTTTTGCATGCAAATGGACACGGAACCAACGGCTTTACTTCCTTTCCAAAGAAAGATATGCTAGGATTCTTACGTCTGAAAGAAATCCAGCACCCTGCTAACATGGTTACCACTGCACCACGGAAGGCGACTTCACCGAAGATATGACTGGACGAGGAGTACATCGAGACATAAAACGTTGCACTGATATTTATATCGCTTCTAGATTTTTGATGTTCCCAATCAAGGAAATTAAAGAAGCAGTCCTATTATCCGCTAGAAATTGGCGCAATGCAACTAAGGATCGAGTCAAGACAGGTAATAATTTTAATATCTTCTCTGGTTAGAAGCAACTTTTTATATTTATATCAGTGCTCTTGTAAATAGCCTTCACAAACGTGAATATTTTATAAGCTCCTTTTTCTGTTACCAATGTGCATACAATGTCAATCATTCAGCGGTTTATTGAAGGATTTTATAGTTTTCGAGTATCACATTAAAAGCAAATATATTCATGCGGGGTTCATTACGCGCTAAAACAAATGTATCTGATAGCACTTTCAAATATGTCCTATTTCCGAAAACACTATATTTTAGATTAACCCAACGAGATTGAAACATTAAAAACCACCAGTGCTTTAGTTATGCATGTTCACTATAGTAATATTACATTCCCATACGCCTACACTTGATTAAATCGTGTCCATTAATACAAGCATAAGTAATTGTTAATGCTGATGACCAGTAAACGCGAAATTAATCATTTTGTAATTAACTATCTGCTGTATATTGTGTTACAATGCCTTCTGTTACACTTACTTCTACCAAAATAATATCAAAAAGGAAAATAAATATTTGAGAATGCAAAAGTTTAATGTATATCTTATTACTATGATGCAAACGGTGCAAAGTATTTGTAAAGCATTTGCTGCTAAAATTCACTACAGAATGCATATCTTTCAGTACCTCTTCTTATGGCATTGTTACTCAATTCCACTTAGGAACTTAGTGTATATCCCTCAGAGAACTTAGAAAAGATCATCCCTTTAATACAAAGCTATCACTTACCGTGGGAAAAGATATATGCCGGATGAATAGTTTTCTATAGATAAAAATAAATATTGGGAACCACACATCTAACTTTGCATAGTAGAATATCTCATGTTTGACAGCTAGAGATTCTGATAAAGGAGGAGAAAATAAACTGCATTTAATTCCTGAATGGCCGTTACGATCTTGTTTTTTGAAAACATTATTTAGAAACCAGGCACAGTAATAACCAAGCTTAATATATCCAATGTATCGTTTACGTGTATTAGGTGAATATCAATCACTAGCACTGCCCTAACTTCCTAGATTTGTGAATTATAGCGCAATCCATCCGGTTACCTGCTGACAGGTAGCTAAGCTACATAGCAGAATCAAGAGATGCGCCTGTGGATTAGTGCTATCAGAACAATTAAGATTGATTGCTTCAAATTACTCCGACGAGGTAATCGGAGATTGCCCATCATGATCATCATCAGAGGTACAACAGATTAATCACTAATTACACTTTAAGCACAAAGCTACAACTTTGTCTATGATTTCACTTGTCAGATTAATATTCGTCTTAAAGTTGATATTACGCGTTTTTTATTATTTTCATTTTGTGATGCACAAAACATAAATTTCTTCTGCGCTGTAGTGTCTTCTTTCCTGAGAACAATGGTCCGGGACGGGAAAGGACTTACTAGGGCAGATCACGTGCACATTCAGAAAAGCAGCGACCCAGGTGAAGCAAAAGCACAAGCTGTGAGCATGCAGGCATGCGTTCAAAAAGCGTGCAAGGCAAGAGGCGTTCTCTAGAGGAAAATTTCTGGGTGAGACGTGTTATGTATAAACATTCACCATCTTCATGCTTCTTTCTCTCACCCCTTTCTTCCATGTTCCGGTCTCTAGAGACTGAATGAGTATCAGCAAGTTTGTTCAACCCGATCGATGCCAATACCTGACAAGTACTGCACATCAAAGCCACAAGATGCTCGGTTTTGGATATGTGAATGGTATGCAATTATAAATATGGTCGCAGTGACGTTCTCTCCAGAGATCAAATATCCATCCTACTCAAACGCATCTCTAATAGATTTTCGGCAAACCAGAAACGCGACATGGTAGAGAACGACATGGAAAATGATGCGTCACCAAAATGCATGAAATGCATACAGTCTTTATTTGAGGATACTGATTATACTACTGGTGTTATTTCTCGAGGTCGTGAACAAAATTCTTAAAAAGTACCTGTGTAAATAAAACAGGATCACTGTAAACAGAATCATTGTATTCGTAATGTGTAAGAAAAGAAACATAGCTGCATCCTTAAATTTGTGAGCAAAGGGAAACAGACTGCAGTTCGACTGCAAAATTCACTATGAAGACGCTGCTCACTTTCTGTTTCTTTTACAATTGTTTGCAATACCCCCAGCGCCATTCTTTAACAGAAAGCATCATTAGGGAATTACGGAAGGCAAAATAACTTTTAATCAATCAACTTGCATCTCATCTTTTGAATTCAACAAAGGAGAAGAACGGGCTCATGCTAATCATAACTCTTCTGTAGATACCAAATCCGATTTCCATAGAAAGCAAACATTGCTGAGAACGTTTACTGTAGCTAATATATTCATGTTTCCTAGCTTACGTACATAAGTACTATAACTATATTTTCAATGTGTTATACTGTTTTCTATTTATGGCATTTCCTGAAGATTATCTGTAAAGAACATTGCATAAATGTTTCTGCTCCAAAGGTCGATATCTACTGTCATCCAAAGATAGTCTAACATCAAGATATCAATAAGAACGTGAAAGAACATAGCAAATTAAAGCAACAGCTTACACAAGTAACACACCAGCACAGCTACACTTAAGACACAAACATGCTACACATACAAAGAAGAAGAAACACTTAAAGGTATCTCAAAAATCAACAGCTACAGCACAGCAAAATGAGGGCCTATTTAGGCTATATCCATGACGCCATTTAGGAATATGGGGAGGAGGGTAAGTTGGAACAGAAACTTACATGTTATGTATTCCCTTAAATGTCTGCCTACACTGAAATCTTTCAGAACAAATAGGTTCAGTCTGATTTTGCTGTAATTACACGTAACAAAAAGAGTAACAAACCACACAAGAGTCCAGTTATTCTTTTCAGAATGAGAATTTGTAAAATTGTATTAAATATATAAAGCTATTCATCGAAAAAACAAGCCTTTATGGCTTTGGCACATAACACGAGAGCTCCGATTACATCGAGACACAAAAGTGTGGACAAACTCAAAGGTCATGCCTGAATTATTTTGTAATTACAAAGTTGTCCCCCACAAACTGTTGAGCTCTTGTGTGTTAAGGATTTAATTTTTTTTATCTCTCTCTTTCGATCTCTAAAATAAAGTTCAAACGAGAGAACTGGATTTTGTCCCCTACATGCACATTTTAATCAGACATAATGATTTTGTTTTCTTTGATTTGCAATTAACAGTTCCTATTTAGAAGCGAACCAGGTGTTAAGTTCTTTTATTTGTTTATTTCTTTCTCTGTTTAATGACAGTTATTCAAAACAGTATTTATCAAATGCAAAATCTTTAAATTTGAAATTCACATTGTATTAAATTAACATTTCATATTCCGTATTTTAACTGAGTTAGAAACTTAAAAATATGCTAATCAGCACTCTTAAGCACTTTACTGTATACAAATATGTATTTCATCCAATAAGAAGACCTCGTTAAGCCCTTGTTGGAGAAAACATTGGTAAATTTTGGGTACAACCAAAACTCTCCCTCATTAACGAGGAAAAATCATGATGTATTGGCAAATCAGTTACATTCCAAGGTGTAATAACAAAGAAATCGAAAATTAAATTCTGTTTCTTGAAGTTAAAATGCAACGGTAGTCAACAGATTAAGATTTGAGATTATTATTACATTGATATTACCCAAAAATTCGCGCACATGATTTCTTCCTTTCGAGAGGAAATTATGTGTTATGCAAATGGATTTAGAAACGTTACAATTCTTCTTCTAGACTCTGCTTATGAAGTACGATGTGACATACCGTGGAACAAAAACAGTATTGAAAATCTGTGTGAAAGCAAGTATTAAATGACCCTTGTTAGCATGGGCACCGGTATTAGCTCTTCTTTGCAATGAATTCCGTAAGAGCTGATGCATCCCTGGAGAAATCATTTGTCTAAGATTCGTAAGCCAGCCAAGATGATGGGAGAGACATAGTCCGTTGGCACATACGTTCTGGCAATAGCCCTTAAGAACTACGAGTTGTTAATTTAAATAGAGGTAAATATGCATGTGACTGTTATATGAGTGTTCTTGTGTGGGTAGATTGTTACTTGAATGCTACGATGCAACTGTTACATGAAAGCTACAACAAACGGATTGATTTATACATCATACAATGTAAGCTGAGTTCCTTAACGAGGGAAAGAAGAATTTCTAAAGCCATCTTGCAACATTTCGTTCTCTCTACGAGCAGAGTGTACATTATTCCTGAAATCACATATTTGTGTTACAATCCAAATATCTCGGATGTCATATTAAGCGTACTTTACGCACAATGAAAACGTTCTTTAACCCAATACATACTTAAAGTTAATATAAATGGGAGTAATCTAGGAGCGAAGGATGATGGCGCCATGGTGTGCACAAGCTACTTGGACCAAAGGGCGGAGGGGGTGTAGGGCGTGTACCTGAATGGTATCTCTTCTCATTGTGAGTGACGCGGCGCTGGGTGCGGCGGGGACGGGGCTGCTGGCGGCCCCCAGGGGCAGGAGCTGTGAAACATAACAATGTCTCTGCTCATATGATCTCTATGGAACAATACTCCAAATGCTACTCATATTTTCTTTCATTCTTTGCTTGTAAACATCTGTCAATGCAAAAAATAAAAACTCTTAAATTCTATTTTAAAAATAATCTTAATATTTATAATATGCCTAATCATATGCACCTCAAGACAGAAAATCGTCCTTACACGAACAGCGATGAAGAATAACCTAACTCCCTAGGCCAGGAACTTGTATACATGTGATTCTTTGCAAGGTGATAGACACTTATCATGCTTTATGATCTGAACCTGTAACAGTACATTCTAACAAACAAGTCTGTTTTCATTGGCAACATTGTTTCCAATGCGCTTTCATACTACAAGATTTGCCTGACTCATGCGTCTTTCTCATAAAACCTGTTTGTCGTTTCCTTGCAAACTCTCTTCTAATGTTAATTTTTTTTCTTTTCGTTTGATACCTGCAGCAGAAAGAAATATGCTTATCTGGTATCTGGAAACACACACGAATACAACCGAATATTCTCCCTCATGAATAAATATTTGAGAAATTGGACGTACAGCAATAATATTGCTCTAAGGCTTTTAATATTTCCCCTTGTCATTTTTTTTTCCAACCCCTCTTCCCATTTTATTAACAAAAACTCCAGTCTTTGCAACCAGCAGTACGGATTAGTTCAGTGGTGGGTTAAATTAACATCCCTCAAATGTTTATATTTCTATAAGAAATATTATAAGACAAAGTTTGCTGATAATGTAAAGTTGTCTTATAATATTCCTTATAGAAATATAAAGATTCGAGGGATATTAATTTAACCCATCACTGAACTAATTATACTATATTTGTCCTTATGACCTATCAGCAAAACACAAAATAAAACGAGAATATTCAGCTACACGCACATTTTTGACTAGTATTAAACTAATTGCACTAAGAATTTAAGGGAATGTATCTATAGAATTCCAAACTCAATTATTTTCTTCTAATTGCTTCTAGTATTTTAGCATATATTCACAACACAAAGAAATAAACCACTGCACACAAAACCGTTAAGATATTGTTTATTCAAAATTAATTATTTTTGATAAGGCAAATATGTAATGCTCCTTGGATCCTAAGGTTTATGGTATAGCTGTCTCCATTTTAATTTTTAGTTTAGTATACAAACTCAAAGAAATTGTTTTTGCTGTCATTTCATAAGTTTTATTAGTTTAAAGGCGAAACAATTTTCCTATACATTTTCTTGAATTTTTAACGCTTTCAGTGTGAATTATTGACCATGCATTCAATATTTTCAATCAGTGCGCAATAATTTTAATTTTAATTCGTGATCTGAAGCTCTCCTGAAAATTTTCAGCTAGAAAGCTATAGATTGTGGTGCAAGCAGAATTTTGAATTATGAAAAGTGCTGAAAAAAACAGGAACTGAGAAATATGAATTGCAAAGTTTAAAGCGCTGTATCTACCCAAAAATTCTATACAACGAAAAAAGAAGAAAAAAAAAGCACGTGTGTCGTGTGTTTGTGACATCAGAATTCAAAAACCAAAAGTCACTTCAGCATCAAACTTGATATTTAGGTACAGCATCTTCCCAGATGTGACATGAAGATAATGAAGAAAATCAAAATCCCCCGCATCCCAACCTACTTTACTAGGAAAGAATTTCGATAATTTTGACTTTCTCAAAAACACTTATGTTTAAAATATCTTTAAGACAACATTTATATCTTAAATTTTCTGGAATCGTCATGTGAAGTCCTGTTCACTGGATGACTTTTGCATAACTGGTAAATCGTAAGAGATAGACAAAGAGTTACTGTACAAAAATGTAGATCAATTTACGTAATTTTATGTAATTTACTTGTTTGTTAAACATTTCAGGAATATTCCTTATTAATGGTTTAAATTTTCGAATGCTTATAATTTTCTCAATAGAAAGCGCTCATTCGTTTTTATTACTTTCTCTATACTCACTATGTACATAGTCTATAGGGAATGTATTGTACTCCACCAAAAAATTCGATACCGAGATTTCACCGGAAATATATGTTTTAGGGTCCCCTGTATAAAAAAAAAAGTATTTTCAGAAAAACGTCCGTGTGTGTATGTCCGTGTGTCTGTGAACACGATAACTCAAAAACGAAAAGTCGGTAAAATATCAAACTTGGTATTTAAGTTTAGTATCTTCCAGGGATGGGACACGAAGATTTTGAGAAAAATCCCACCACCCCAACTACAATTTACATGGAACTTCTTTCGAAAATTTTGATTTTCTAAAAAATGGCTCTAACGATTTTGATTAAAACATCGTATATTAAAGTTATTTACCTGACAAATAAAATGTATATTTTGAATTTTCTGGGAATAGCCTCTGAAGACTACTTTATTCTGGATGAATTTTTCATAACTACTAAACCGTAAGAGATGGACAAAAACTTAACCCACAAAAAATGTAGTGCACGTTAAAACACACAATTTATGTTATATACATTTTTTTCGTGGAGTTGATCGTTTTTGAGATATTTCTTTTTCTTGGTTTCATATTTAAAAAACTTATACTTTTCTCATACAGGAATTTGTCAACTCCTGTTAATACAAACAAAGGAACATCAGTCACATAGCAACCAGCTTTTGGCTTTCACATTAACCTATTGTACTCCTTTATTTCGTTTCTACTTACAATAAAGCAAGAAATAAGACTATTTCTGCTAATTTTTCTCGATTAGCACGAAATAAATAAAAGATAAGCTTATTAACAATAATAATTTGTAGAGATATAGAGAAACTCATGTGAATGGAACACATCAGATTTTTTATTTATTTTTTTCCATCCTGGTCATGCAAATAGAACGGAATTTTACTAACCCATCTTGAAAGATCTGAGTATTGCTTTAGCCGCAACTTATAAGACATTATGCGATAAACAATTTTTATCTTGATTTGCGTGAAGTAAATAGAAGAATAAGGTTTTGTAAGACTTTTGTGGAGAAAAGGTAGAGAAACTCATGTGAATATAGCACTTCTTATATGTTTCTGCGAATTAGCCAAAGAAAATGTGAAACGGAGTGATGTGAGATGAACAAATGATATTACTTTTCTAAATGACGTTCAAGACATAGTTATTGATAAAATAATAATGCCTTTATGATACCCAGCCAAAACGATAAAAGACGCAGCTACCGAAAAAGACAGATTTCAGTGATTGCAACACGCAAGGAATTTCTTCTGAAATCGGTCGAGACCCAGCGGCTTTTCCTCACAACAGCTTCCTATCACCGCATTAATTCATTTAAGAACAGTTAATCAAGTAATGGCCCGCGACTAACGGAAATGTAATTATACGGAAAACAGAAGATAAGTGCAGAACCTAATTTCGAGCCAGTAGATAAGAGCCTGTGGCATTCACTGAACCACAAGGCCTCGATCGTCCTCGACAGGGTCACTCGCAGTAACTCCATCTATTCCAACATAAACTTTTCATGATTTATACCACTTCTGACACACAACGCCACAGCTATCCAAATTTGCACGTTTACCAGAAATGTCAGCGAAAATTTATCGCATTTCACGACACACACCGGCACACAATGATGTATGTTACATCCAATTAACTAGACTTTGTTCCTCACATATGTACATTTCCTGGCACTCGACAGCTACTCTTCCGAAATATGTGTATCAAATGTCTATGCTCTTTGTTATGCAGTGTGTTTAGCACCTCAAAAACATATAATTGGTATATGCCCCTATTTTCGTGCCATTTTAATCATGTATTTATAGCAAATGAATCTTTTCCAATACTTCAAACCCGAAAATGTTATCAGCAGTGTTTGAATAACAAAATCTCAACTTTACGCATCTTTCTGGTCGGATAAACTAACCTTTTATTTCAGATTGTAAAATTTATTCCAGAGGACATTGAATTTGGACTTCTAACTACTTATTTCTGATAATAAAGTTTAAAAGCTTTAACACAAATGTCAGCAATTGTTGACTTCTTGTTATGATGATACAATGAAGAAACTAAGAAATATTGTCGGCAGTAACAAAATATACTCCTGCATCTGAAAACTACTTATTCCTGATAATTAACAATTCGATTTTGCATTAGTTAAAAGTTTAAAAGCTTTAACACAAATTTCAGCAATTGTTAACTTCTTGTTATGATAATACATTGAAGAAATTAAGAATTATTGTCGGCAGTAACAAAATATACTTCTCCATCTGAAAACGCGTCATCAAGAGCAACTCTGCGGCTATGAGGTTCAGCTGTTTTTATTTTAATTTTAAGAAATATTGTCTGGTCTTTAGATCACATTGCATAAATGCATGCATATTTCAAGAGTTTTTAGCTCATAAAAATCCAGACCTGTTAATTTTCAATGAGAATATGATAATTTATGATATAAATAATTTGACAATAAAATGCATGAAGAAAGGAGTTACGGTAATCAATGTTACGAACATGCTGTATTTACTAACAAATCAATCGTAGATCAATCGTGTTGATGTGTTGGACAAGCTCTTGTGTGTTTGATAGGGAATGCCACTTGTTTCCTGACACAGTGCAATTTTCTACTCAAATATCCGGAAATACGTGGGATGAGAATTGAAGCTTTTATATGGAAAGAGGAAACACGAAGTTGCATAGCCGGCTAGACCAGTTACATCGACACACATTCACTGGTGACTTGTCCCAGATGAGGATCTGCTACGTGATACATCTGCTCATTTTGTTTCTTCCTTATTTTCTCGCCAACAACAGATGTAATTCCACCCTGTTCTAAAGGATCATACGCTTCGTCGCTGTGCATTCCTGAGGTCGTGATTCATTAAGACTTGCACCACTGAAAGCTTGATAATGTGTTACGGTTTAAACTCGGACGCTGTTGAAATATTACAGTTTCGACTAACTGCCTCATCGAGTCTGATGACTTTTGAAAAAGTGCGAATTTTATGCTCTATGCCTTTTCACTCCAAGGATAGTTGTGTGGAAAGTGCTCCAGTAACTGAAACACACAGTACAACTTTTTCCTGCCGTCAAAAATGTCCATTACGGGTAAAATAATCCTCAAAGCCTCGAATTTATACAGAGGCATTTCATATCCACATGCACCTGTTGATAAATCAGAACGCATTCCTTGGATATTTAGTTAGTTTCTACTTATTCGAGACAATGCTACCTTTCTTTCTACGTGTACACAAACTTTACTACGTGTAGTAAGGGGAGTAATGCATTCATATATGCTTTAAGGCTTCTGAACACCACCAAAGTATTTTCATAAAAAGTTTTATAATCATCAGTACTATAAAACAGAGCTTAAATACAATACAAATTAAACGCCTATTTTCTGCCAATAGCCTCTGAAGTCTTCGTTCTGAGTGCCTTTTGCATAACTGGTAAACCCTAAGAGATAGACAAAATCTTATTACGCAAAAAATGTCCTGCTAAAACGTGTAATATATAGGGTCATCAGATTACGCGGCCTCGCTTTTAACGGCGCCTGGGTCGCGGTCGCACGCTGCTTCCCTTCCGACACTCTTTTGCATGGAAACGAATAGAACGAACGAACGGACGGACGAACGGACGAACTCAACCAGAACCACTTTTATTTCACAAATGAATGTTCCTTACACTGCTTACTTTTCCAAAGAATATGTTGGAAATATTCTCCTTGTGCTCGAAGACAGAAATTGCAGCGTCTTAACAGATTATTAAAACATGTTGCAATTATTTTTGGGAGATTTGGTTATTACTTTCCGCATATTACGAAGGCCGTTTTTTTTCAACCTCCGATAATCTATAGATAAAAGATAAGTTCATAGAAAACAATTATTTTATTACTAAAGTTTTGTACACTTATGGTCACTTTTCAACATAATCACGGAAAAGATTGAGACATTTATTGTACTGTGTACAAGCTTCTCGCATCAAAAAATGTTGCCGCCAATAATTTCAAATGAGCATTGACGTTGTTTTGAAGATCATACTTTACGACTTTGCGGAGAGCCAAATAAACGAAGAGGAATGCTGGCTTCAGGAATTGTGTTGATCCATGACAACGCTCGTCCACACATTGCTGGCACAACCCATCGGTTCCTTGAACAATTTCAATGGACATTTTCGATCATCCGCCGTACAGTCCTGACTTCGCACCCAGCGACTTTCACCTTTTCCCTGAACTGAAGACATGGCTAGGAGGGCAGCACTTTCAAACCAACGTAGATCTTCAAAACAACGTCAATGCTCATTTGAAATAATTGGCGGCAACATTTTTTGAAGCGGGTATTGCAAGGGTACGATACATATCTCAATCTTTTCGGTGATTATGTTAAAAAGTAACCATAAGTGTACAAAACTTTTAGTAATAAAATAATTGTTTTCTATGAACTTGTCTTTTATTTATAGCCTATCGGAGGTTGAAAAAAAAACGGCCCTCATAATTTGTAGTTCTTGTAATGCTAAAAATCACTCATTTCAAGGACTTTGTTTATTGGCTAACGTTTTAACCGCGCTCGATATCATCAACATTTTTGTCTGTTAAAAGGAAACGTTTTCGATTTTTTTTTTTTTTTTTGCGGTCTAATAGTGTTCAAATGTCTTGACTATTTTATGAACTGCGCTTCTATTAGGGGGATTACTTTCGGGAAACCATTCGCGAAATGCTGTACGATATAGACAGAAAATCGTGTTTTATAAAATTGCAACAAATAAAAACTCTGTTCTATAATATATTGGTCCATGATTGCACTAACACACAACTGAAAAACATCAAAGAACATTCTCTACTGGCTTCATTTATCAAAACACATGCCTCATAATATCACGCCTTACGTGACCCAATAGCGGAAACTGCATTCTCAGCAGGCGAGTGCTGAGACCCAAGTGCCGAATAGAGCGTGGCCGCTTTATCTGATTGTACCGTATGTGATATATATTTTTTTCTCAAATAGGAAGTCTTCATTCATTTTCTCTCTAAGCAAAGAAAACGGAATTTCATGTCATTGATTATAGACCAGCATTTAAAAGATATGAACACCTCTTTAATCCAGCATATTCCCTTATTTCTCTTCTATCCACAAGGAAATGAATAATGACTATTTTTGTTAATATATACATTTATGCTTCAAGGCCGGCGTTAATCCAATGAAAAGTAGATTCTGGGCTTGTAGGCCGTGGTCGAGTCGAAGCGGTTCCATTTGATGTTTTGTTGGGCAGCTAGGAGTCACATTCTCTGAAGATGCACAACGGAGCTATGGGCGAAACGTCAGATGGGACTGCATCGACACGACCTCGGCCTGCAAGCCCGGAATCTACTTTTTATTGAATTATTTTTGTTAATGTTTATTTTGATTAGAATAGAAAAGAAGAACAAGCTTTTGTAAGCATTATTTGTTGCAGAATAGATACACAAAGTCCGATGAATAAGACATTTATTTTTTTCTCGGAAAACTATATAACATCTATTTATTCATGTATGTGTACCACAGTTCGAGCTTTTATAAACTTCGTTTGGGAGATAAAAGTAAGTCGCAATGTTATAATTTTCTTCTCAGAAGCCCGTACTGCCCGAAATGCGAGTTGTTATATTCAACGCCAATATTAGGATGGGAAGAGTCTACCCGCGAACGCGACAGTTTTTACGATAAATTTTGTGGACGGGGAAAGAATAAGTTTCCGGGGGCATATGGAAAAGTTTGTTCTTGGGGGCGGATAGGCCGGGCAGCAGTTGCCATGGCTGCAGATCGCTCCCCGCCCCCGACGCTATCGAAGAGAACACGCGCCCTCTTCCGGAAATATCGCTAGCCGCAGGAAGACTTGCGTGGGAGTGACTAACAAACTGCATTTCTTTCTTTTTAAAATACGTTACTGGAGAAAATTTAGAACGATGGTATAACATGTAAGTAGAACACATCCACTGGACTGCGAAGTATGTATTTCTCCGGAAGCGGTTTAACGTACGTAATGCATCTGTGAAATTTGGCAACTCCAAAAACACCAGATATCTTGTTGAAATGTATGCCATTTGTTATCACATACAATAACACACACACACACACACACACACACACACACACACACACTTTAGCTTGCATGACTATTTAAATTAAAAAAACTGACGTGTCCCATTCATATGAATTTCTCTATATATTCTGCAAACAAATTATTCTAACAACATATCATTCGTCAATATACTTCATGCTAATCAAGATCAACATTAGTAGAAACAACCTTACTACTTAGTTCCTTAGAGATACAAAGGGAATACACTAGGCTAAAGGGTTAAACAAATCTTTTAAAAGTTGCCACTATGCGACACAGTGAAATTCGATTCTCTTTGCATGGACAGGAGTAAAACAAAAACGAATGACGGCTTCTGGTTACAGAGAAGAATAAGTATTTAAAAGTTTAAAACAATAACAAGAGATATCTAGGAAATAGTTAACTTAACAAACTAAGATAAATTGTGTGTATCAGGAATTCTAATTATTTTGTGTAGTAAACATGCATATATCTCTTACATTTACCGGTTATGCAAGAATCCTTCAGGATGAAGACGGCTTTAGAGGCATTTCTCAGCAAATTCAAAATATTCATTGAATTTGTCGTGTACATATATTTAATATATGGCATTTTAATCAAAATCGTTAGCGCCATTTTTGACAACATTGAAAATTTCGGAAAATGTTCCATTCACTAGGCGCGCAATTTTTCTCGGGAGCAGGGCTCCCTAGTCTTCATTGAGCAGGCTTCACGCTATTTCGGAAGCAAAGGAGAATGACAACACAGATATATGAATTACGCTAAACGCTCTGGCTTCAATTTTAAGGTTTCATTTTGTCTGTAGATCCCAGAGTTCACGCATGTGCACGTGTTAATAGTTCAGATAGTTCGCGATAAATGAGATAATCAATTCACAATAATGGCTTAGGGGCTCACTATGTACGTATACAGTACTTGGTAGAGGAAGTAAAAGAGAGAGAGAGAGAGAGAGAGAGAAAGAAAGAGAGAGAGAGAGAGAAAGGACGACTCTAAAAAATAAAACACAAACAAAAAATTGGTACTTAACCGACTTTTCAATTTTGAGTTATGCTGTTCATTGACACACACACTAAAATGCTTTAGTTTATTCAGAGGCCCTCAAAACATATTTTGGTGAAATCTAACTATCGAATTTTTGGGTGGAATGCAATACATTTTCTTCCTAAAATGCACATAATACGTGATAGAGAAACTATAACGATAACATATCCTACAGTTCAATGTGTGATTTTTTGTTGTTTCTCAAGAAAAATCTCCCGTTTTGTTTGTTGCTCTGTACAATATCAGAGAGAAAGGAACCAAATAGTTTCGAAAAATATACATAAAAATTTAGACAAAAGATAAAAAGAGCAGTTTCTGCAAACTACATTAACTAACATAGTATAACGTAACTTTATCACAATTTTAGGCATTCATTTTCGTAATTCGAATAATAATGGAATAAATACATGGATTCGTAGAGAATAAAAGTTGTCAATCTTAAATGCCTTCCTTCTAAGGCATAGTCATTTAACCCGTTTCACCACTGAATAACGATTACGTGTATGGTGATATTAAAACAAGCCCGTTCGTTTAGTTATTGTATTTTCATTTTTGCTGTGAGTAGATGAAATACAGTAGTTCACTACTGAAGTATGGAATTAGAGCGATTCCAGTTAGAGGATCTAAGCATACAGATTCCACATTCATAGAAAAGCAGCGAAAGTGTTAACTGGTACAGCAAAAAATAAAACGAAGAGCTTCAAGAGGTCTGATAAGAAATTAAGCTATGAAAAGGTATGTCAGGTGGATAAAGCTGCATTTTTTGTTCCCTTCCTCTCCCATTGCATCTTCCCCCTTATCTCGCTCGTCTCTCTCTCTCTCTCTCTCTCTCTCTCTCTCTCTCTCCTAAATTTAATCTAGTTGGATTTAGTGCCCTTGATTAGGGATCTCCATAAATACTGCGGATTAAGAATACAAAATGCTAAATTAAACCAGGATTTTAACCAGATTGCGGTCTCTACCACACCCCTAGTAGGCAGAGCAAGTCGATCGAGTTTTCACCGAATCTGGATATTATAAGAACCACGGAGTTAAAAAAAAAAGAAAAAGAAACTTTTAGAAGACGTGTGTGTGTGTATGTGTGTGTGTGTGTGTGTGTGTGTGTGCGCGCGCGCGCGCATGAGACCGGCATAAACCAAAACCGAAATTCAAATACAAATGTTCAATGTAAAGGATAATTGGGGTGGTGGAAATGTTTTGAAAATATTTGTCTATTTTTTTTTTTTAAGTTTAATGTCCTTTAACCCGGTAAGTCATATCAGGCGATGGGTGAAAGGATGCTCAAATGATTGCGGAGTCCATAGGGCTTAAGGCTTAAAGTTATTCGATATTCGTCTTCTCATGCTAAGGAAAAATTTCGAAAAATCCTTAATTTAACTCACCCTTACCGAGATTCGAACTCGGAACCACTTGAATGTGAGGCAAATACACTACCACACTACAGAGACGGAGTTTTGGAATCATTGGAGATGCAGAACTTAAATGACAAGTTTAGTATATAACCAACTTCATCTGTTTACACACACACTATACATCTTTTTTCTGGAAATAATGTTTGTTTGGGATTCAGGGAACATCAAAACACACATATATATCCGGAAAAATCTAGGCATCGAATTTTTGAGCGGAATACAATACTTCCCCTTGTATACACGGTATAGATGGTGAAAAGTAATAAGTGTTCGTGATTATATTTTGTTGAAGCTCTTTATGAGCACGGTAGAGGGCCGATGTGAATGTAAACCGTCATAACTGCATTGAATTTAGTATAATTTCTTATAGCGAAAAATGCTACATTTAAAGGAAAATTAGGATGAAAAACGTATCGAGAAAGAGGACCAACATACTGCTTAACACGAATGTATTCGATGATTTAACCGTTTTTGCTGTCCCCCTGCACATTTATATGTATGAATGCAAATATATATAAAAACCGACGTTTTGCCTTTTACCCACAGAAAAGCTGCGTGAACTTCATTCCGAGGATGAGATGGGTAGAAGCTGACGTAAAGTGACGTGCATGGAAGCTAACTCCATGCCTTATTTCATATAGAATTTACCTGCTGCTGGCAGAAGAAAATTTAACTATATCTGATCCTTATTTGGTCCGCGAAGCATCGATGAACTTGCCTTCAAGAATGAAGAACAATTGCAGCGCTGCAGTTAGCAAGCCTAATCTACAAATATATAGGGGGACATAAGTATACAATAATAATGCGTTATGATACGCATGATCGTATTTCTTAGGATATAGAACAAGATTAATTCTGTAAATCAACCATCACTTACTCTAGTAGTAGTCTAAGTAAGGGAAGAATTTGTATTTCATCCAAAAATTTGATGTCTAAATGTCAAAAGAAAGAAAGAAAAATATTTTCAGAAAAATATTCTCTTGTTTATGTGTGAGAGTCTGTCAGTGAAACAATATAACTAAAAAATAAAAGTCGGTTTATATTAATATTTCAACAAAATTCCCCCACCCCAATCTACCCTTTCACTTGGAAAAATTTCGGAAATTATAAACTCTCATAAAAATGAATCTAACGATTCTGATTAACATGCTATGACAAATAATATATATCTTGAATTTTCTGGAAATAGCCTCTGAAATCCTCTTCATTTTGGATGACTTTTGCGTAAATCACAAGAACAGACAAAGCTTGCTACCCAAATAATGCATATCTCGTCAAAACACAATTTATATCAACTACCCATTTCCAAGGTATTCGTTGTTATTGGTTTAGATTTTCCCATAATTACACTTTTGCCAGATGGGAAGTCGTTATTCGTTTATCTTTCTCCAGGTGAAGCAAAGAGAACGAAATTTCAGAGTCTCACATAACGACCAGCTCGTTAAATTTGACTATCGCTTAGGCTTACTCCCTAAGCCTTTATGTCTACAAGGAAATATGCAATAAAAGTATCGCTGCAGATATTCTTCACAGTTAACGTGAAGTATATGGAACAATATGTTTTCATAAGGATGGTTTGCTGAAGAATGGGTAGAAAAATAAATATGTAAATCAGATTATTTGTATACTTTCAAAACATTTCATGCAGCAGCCTAAAATGGAAGCAAGCAAATAATCGCACACCCCTGGAACGTTATTCTGCAGATACAATGGGTTGATCCTTAGGGCTTCTTTCAGTTCACCCTACACAATATACTCTGTATTTAGACCCGAAATAACGTGTCGAGCAAAGTTCGTATTAATACTAAGCTTAGGATATCCGCGTTTTCAAGCTCTTTTTACTTTCTCGTACATAGCAGGTAGCGAAGATATTTATTATTCTATTTATTAACGATGCTGTCAATTCCAGGATCATATCAGCGGCGCCGGTGTTCCGGAATATCGTCCCGCATAAATTCTTTAACACGCCAGTAAATCTACTGACATGGGACTGTCACTTTCAATCACATTTAAAAACCATCAGTCTGAACCGGGTTTGAACCAACGATCCTAGTTGGAAGGCCAGCGCCTAACCAACTGAGCTACCCAGACCGACAAGCAAAGGCACAGTTGTATTCCACCCAAAAATGCAATCCTGAGTTTTCACTGGAATGTTTTGTGGATTTCTGAATTGTGGGGGGGGGGGAGGATTGAAAACAGTCCGTGTGGGAGCGTGTGAGAACAGCATAACTCAAAAACGAAAAGTCAGTTAGTTACCGAATTTGACATTAAATTAAGCATTACCAAGGATGTGGCATGAAGATTTTCAAGAAAATTTCGTACTCAAAGCTACGTTTTACATAGAAAAATTTTTGAAAATATTTTTTTCTTAAAATAAAACGTTTTGTTTAAAATACTATAGGTATATTTAAGATATTTTCATAATGTAAAATTGCATATCTTAAATTTTCTAGGCATATCCTCTTAAGTCCACGTCATTTTGAATAACTTTTGAATAGCTGTTAAACCACACAATTTTTTGTGAAGTTAATCATTTCCGAGACATGGTTTGTTTAATATGTTCCAATACTTACTTATACTTTTTCGTTTCTCGCTTTCCTGATCAAGCAAGGAGAACAATTTCAGTACTACCACATAGCGAACAGCTGTTAAAGAATGACTATCTCTTAAGCCTTATTATTTTCCTATTCACGTTTTATATATAAGGAAATATGCAATAAAAGCTTTTCTGCAAATATTTATCTCGATTAGGGTGAAACGGAATATCTTACTGAAGAAAGCGTACAGAAAGTCATGTGAATGCAACACATAAGAGTTTCACCTTCCGTATAGTTGATGTTTCATCCATTAAGAAAAGAAAAAACATTGGCACTCAACTAATATCTATGTGTTTGTGCATTTAAGCATTTAGGTTTACCAAGCGAGTTGACACAGGTTATTTGTGAGACTCGCTTTTGGAAGGTCCGGGTTCGATTATCGTCAGCCCCCACTCTGACCTTAGGTTTTTCATGATTTTCACTGGTCGGTAAGCAAATGCTGACATGGTTTCTCGACTACCACGATTTCCTTTCCATCATTCCTCTTTCATTCCGTTTGCTTTTCATCTCCTAAGTTTTGTGACACATAACATTGCCGAACAAATGTAGGGTATGATTGCTCAGATTTACAAATACGTTTATTACACACTTTCTTGTAGATATGCTGGGGGAAAAAAATACAATATGTTAAAGCGATAGTCAAATCTTTCAAGAGTTGGTCGCTATGAGATACATTGACACTTGTTCTCTTTACGTAACTAACGCTGTTTTTCCATTTGAGAAATACCAGTATTTTAAATTTAAACCAACAACTAGGAATATCACCTAAATGGTTAACTAAAAAAACGTACCTATTTGACATAAGTTGTGTTTTTAAAGATTTTCTCAATCTGTTACCCGTTATGAAAAAGCCATGCAGAAGAACAGGCTGCAAAAAATATTTCCAGATATGCGTTTCACTTAGCATAAACTATTTTAAATATACTTTATCCAACGGTTAGCCATTTTTGAGAAAATAAAAAGTTTAAAAATATCCCACGTAAAGGGCATTCTTGAAAATCTTCGTGTCGCGTCCTTGGAAAATATTAAACTTAGACATAAAGTATGGCATTGACTGACTTTTCGTTTTTGAGCTACGCTGTTAACACACACTGGCACGGACTTCTGTGTAAAAACCTTTTCTATTCAAAGATTTCAAAACATGCATTTCCGGTGAAATATTGGTGTAGAAGTTTTGGCTAGAATACGATACCTTTTGTATGCACCATGTACATGTATGGTAGAGAAAGTAAAATTAAAGGGGGCGCTTAAAACGCACGTTAGTCCAATATGGAATAATAATATGCTGCAACTTAGAGCGAGGGAAACATGGCATTAGTAGTTTCAGATGATTCCGCAATATTTCATCGATTCTAGTTCGTTAAGACACGAGCCCAGCTATTTACTGCCAGTAGAACAAAGTGAACGCTTTGCTCGAAGCTTGTTTCTGCTACAATCGAAGCAACCACTAATCGAAACTAGGTACTTAAAAGTAGGCACTTGTCGGCTTTAGGCTGTAGCTAAGCACTGATTTATAGAGATCGTTTTTTTTTTTTTTTTTTTTACTATCTGAAATCGATTGCCAAAGTCGATGGATGTGTCCATATAAGCCTTTAGTTTCATTCCTTCAGTTTAACGAAATCAGTGGTTAGCTGAGCACTGTCTTCACTCCTGGATGAGCATTACGCCCCTTTATTCTCGTTTTGGAACTACTTAAATGCAGAATATTGTTACACAGTAATTTCGGCTCAACTGCCGCTCAAAAAAAAAAAAAAAAAAAAAAAGAAGAATGTGGGCATGCTGCAAATTTGACTGCTTTGATTTCTTTTCTTTGAGGTCTTTATAAGATCAGTCATAATGTGAAATCATAGCAACTGCAAAGAGAGCGAGTTAGACATTCCTTGGAGTTTTCGGAATGGCTACACAAGTAGCACAAAGTACTAACAAGGCAGGTCCACATTTTCGTTCAACAGCAAATGGAACTTCACCTGTCGAAATAGTGACAATGGGAAGTAACAGATCATTATACTCTAATATAATATTCTAGATTTAATTATATGAAGTACAGAAACACAGCCCATGTGGACTAGGTCACCAGCTAAGCTGAATCAAGACGTGAGATTTTCTCTAGCAGGAGGGCTTTAAGCCCTTCAAGGTGTGCCAGTAGGCTATTTCGTTTCTTTCAAATCAATCCAGGCCAAGAATAATAAGATACTGCGATGGATCTTACCATTGGCTCTCACGGTTAATCATAAACTTGTCTTTAAGATTGTTATAGTGAAAATCAGTGAAATGTTCTTCCTCGATGCTGCCATAAAGGCGTTGTGTGTATGTGTGAACGTTGGCAAAAACTTACTATTTTCAATTTTTTGTTTTTGTTTTTTTTGCACTTTATTACCTTATTTTTTCAAGTTACATAATTGTTTTTTAATATTAATAATTTTAGAACCACAAACAGCTATGTAATATGTACTGTACAGTTTAATAGAGCGTTGCGCTGAACTTAAAATGTTTCATAATTCCTTTTCCCAGTATTGATTTATACATTTTATTATTTTATTTACACCCCGGCTTTTCCGGCTATATCGGCGGCTGTTATCTTTTTACCTTTAGAACAATATTGCCTATCAGCAATTGTGTTAACACCTATTGTGTCGTCATTGTAATTCTGGTTTTTCTTTGGGATTTATATCTTCGTCTCTCTCTCTCTCTCTCTCTCTCTCTCTCACTATGTGCATATATACACACACACACATACACAGACTCACAGTGGCAATTTTACTTATACTATTTTTTGGATTCAGGGGTACCCAAAACCTGTATTCTGGAGAAATCTCGACCTCGAATTTTTGGGTGGATTACGTACAATACTTTATACTTTCTTTACCTACTTACATGGTAGAGAATGTACATACAAAAAAAAAAAAAAAAAAAACTACAAATTTTAAAAATTTTTATTCATTAAAACACCAATTTCGTACAGTAATAGTAAAATTAAGCTAAATTAGACCTGATGAATGCATGGCCTACAGGAAAGCGGATCGCAAATCCTGAACGAAACTCTCCAAGAAACCAATATCATATATGCAGATTTGTATACCTTATACGTGATTTCAATATGTAGTTCATCACCTACAGAGTTTCTTTTATTTCTTTTGCCGTTATCACAATAAGAGACAAAGAAGTATCTTCCATCAAAACGAGGAGCCTTAAGGCATTCACGTTCCTGGAAGATATCAGACGTATATGTCAGATGTGCACAGGATGATAAGATTAACTTTAAGAACAATAGCATTTAGGTGTACATCAGTTTGTTAGAAATCAATACGTAACCCTTTCAATTTTCAGTTAGATTTCCTCGGACGAAACTACGGAATTGCTAATGGCTCCCTTGAGTGCGCGATTCCTCTACCTCAGCAGAGAGTTGTGCAAAGTTTCTGTGAAATTTGCGCAAAAGTTGCAGACACAACTAGGGATTCAATGTTCGATTCTGAAAATCCCTAGCTATCGTAAACTTTTGAAGTTTTTTCGTTGAAACAAATGGAAGAATAATGACGGTGCACGGATTACTTTGAACTAAAGGTTTATAAATTACTCTTTGGAAAACGTAATCAGCTGCAAGACAAAAAGTTGGAAAACAAGGTTGAGTAAATAAAATATAAAAAGATCAACGGGGGAGAGGAGAATATTACTAAATCCAAACAAAACAAATGTAAACGCCTTTTTGCAAATACTGCAGGTGGCACCTTGAATACGAGCATTTTAATAGCGACCACCTACTGCTCAGGATAATTTAGGGCACGGCAGATTTCATTACAGAAGAAATAAAATAAAGAATACTAACCAGTTTCCAATTAAACTGAACAGAAAAAAACTGAAGTATGGTCAAGGTTTCCGTTCAGAAATGGAAGGGGCAGGTTATTACATCGATATTGCCAACTAACGACAGATCAATGATCGAGTTGCATTGCACGAGCGAAAAACTTACCGTAGCAATTTTATGAAAACCGGAACTAAAAAACAAGAAAAACAAAGATTGGAACAGCTGCGGATAGCATCTGAGTGACGAGCACAAAAAGCTTTGAAATTGTGCCAGATACAGGAGGTAAGGATAAAACCTCACAAAAATTTGATTTCTGTTCGCATGTCTAAAGAAATTCCTTTAAATTCGCCAGGAAAAAAACTCATGAATAAACCACGAGAACTAAGTGACAAAGGATTTTGTTATAACGTTGTAATAAATAATAATAATAATAATAATAATAATAATAATAATAATAATATTAATTAAAAGGGGGGTCTGCAACATGCTCGTGGCCTTAAAGAACCGACTAACGTTTATTTGAACGGAATAACATTTCCCTAAGGTAAATTACTTTCTCTAACCAGTATGTGGCTACAATGTGCAGAGAAGACAGAGAAGGTATTGTATTATAGAGAAGGTATCGTATTCCACCCAAAAATTCATTGACGAGATATCACCGGCAATATGTGTTTTGAGGTCCCATAAGTCCGAAAAAAAAACATTTTTAGAAAAAGGCCTTGTGTGAGAGTCTGTGGACAGCATAGCTCAAAAACGAAAAAACCGTTAAATACCCAACTTGGCATTTATCTTTAATGGCTTTCAAGGATGCAAAACAAAGATTTTCAAGAAAACCCCTCTCCCCCCAATACAAACTACCCTTTACTAACATATTTGAAAATTTTGATTTTATCAAAAATGGCTCTAACAATTTTGATTAAAATATTGTATATTAAAGATATTTACATGACAAATAGAACGTACATTTTGAATTTTCAAGAAACCCCCCCCCCCACCAACACAAACTACCCTATACAAACATTTGAAAATTTTGATTTTCTCAGAAATGGCTCTAACAATTTTGATTAAAATATTGTATAAAGATATTTACGTGACAAATAAAACGTACATTTTGAATTTTCTGGGAATAGCCTTTGAAGACCTTTTTATCTTATATGAATTTTGCATAACGGTTAAACTGTCAGAGATAAACAAAAATTTACCACAGAAAATTGTAGATTTCGTTAAAACATATACATCCTTTTATGTACAGTCGACCGTTTCTGAGATCTTCTTTGTTATTAGTTTCAATTTTACACTACCTACTTAAATTTTTTTCCAGCGTTTCCTTTCATCGCTCCTATTTTACTACAAGTCATGCAAAGCGTAGCGATCTTCAATTGTTTCACATAGATCCAGATTTTAAAAGATATAACCTAATGCATTCCCTAACGTCCCTTCTACTTACAAGGAAGCAAGTAATAAGACAATTTCTGCTAATGTTTATCTTGATTAGCATGTCGTAGATAAAAGAATAATCTTTTGTAAAGCAAGTTGTTTGTGTAATAGCTAAAGAACGTCATGTGAATGGAACATATTGTTTTTTTTTTTCTGTAATGTTGTATACCTCTAGGTTAATTGCTTAGTCTAACATATGTAAATAATAAAACTATGTTAGCCTACAATTCCATCCAAAAGATCAGTTCTTTGTTAGAACATGGGTTACTGCTTCACAGAGATTACGACACAGCTGTAGGAATTCAGTAATCATTAGCGCTATTTTTATATATTTGTAAGACCCCTTACGCATTATAATAACACACGTCACACTTTCACAACTATTACTTTCTGTAGCCCCATATGCACAATGTTCATAATGGATAGAGGAGGTATTATATTCCACCCAAAATTCTATGCTATTCTTAAACTGGCTCTAACGAGTTTGATTAAAATACCGTATATTAAAGATATTTACATTCCAAATAAAATGTATATCTGAATTTTCTGGGAATAACCTCTGAAGACCTCTTTATTCTGGATGAATTTTCCCGAATTTTGTTTAGCTGCTAACCGTGAGAGATAAACAAAAACCTACTACACAAGAAATGTAGATCTAGTCAAAACACACTTATTTATGTCATTTACATTTTTGTTGTGGAGGTAACAGCTTCCGAGATATTCCTTGTTATTGGTTTCAATTGTAAAATACTTATATACTTTTTTCAAACATGAGAAAAGAACGATTTGCAATGACAACTGCATTACGACAGCTTTTAAAACATTTGGCTATCGGTTTAGCCTAGTGTATTCCCTTAGTTCCCTCCTACTTATAAGGAACTAAGTAATAAGAACACTCTGCTAATGTTTATCTCGATTGGCATGGTGTTGAAAGAGGAATAATCTTCGTAAGAAGTTTGTAGAACAGCTACAGAAAGTCATTTGAGTGTAACACATCAGATTTATTTTATCGCTTCGTTTCTCGATAAAGCGCCTGCGTGTAGCGTTTTATGCGGAACGTATTTATTTACGTAATATGTATTTTTGAATAAAACCTTCTTTACTGTTATATTTCATATACTGAACTTAAAAATGTAACATTTTGGAATAACAATTTACGGTTCTAATGAAACGTGCATTTCCCAGTACAAAATGAATAGAAAGATAAAATTAGAATTACAGAATATTGCGACTTCTTGGCCTGTATTCGCCGCAACTGTGTTAGTCGTTTTATTTGTAGCGCTATCAGCTGATTGTTGCACCTGTGAGGTCGGCTTTCTTTATGTAGATTATTGCAGGTGCCGTAAATTTTACACCTGAAGAGCGGCCGCAGTACTTCAAAACTTAGTAATATCACACCCGTGACATAGGACACGTGCTACAAAGTTCACTACATCTGGAAACTTCTCTTCACATCATCGATAGATATAAAGAAGAGCTGCAAGTCACGAGTGACATTGAGATAGAACTTACTCCACCGGACATTTTTTCAAAGACACAAAATGTAACTAATAAGAGTTTATTGTACGGAAAACTCTATCTACATTATATGTTCTGGAGAAAATAAAAATGCATATTTGCATTTTCAGAAAATGTATTTCTGGTGTACTTCGAAGTGCATATTTTAAAATATTCTAAATATGGTCCAACATAAATAGTCGCACGAAACTTGACCTTCTCGTTTCATACACTTACTCGCATCATAATATCTAGCATTATACTCTCGTTGGAAAATATATCATTACGTTATTGGTATTTAACTCGAATTGCCAGAACCACTGCTTATGAATACAAAAACTCGGCCCGCTTTATTTATGCTCTCTTATATACGCCTTTAGCACCTTAAAAGGGCATCTAAGGCAAACCTCAAGGCGACTAACACCACATCAGTTGAAATTTAAAAAAACGAAAAGTCAATTTCATACCAAACTTAGCATTTAAGTTCATCCTTCAAGAACAGTTTTTTACCCTAAACTTCCCTTTGTGTGGAAGAAAGTAATTTTTTATTTTTTATTTTCTAAAAACGACTCTAACTTTAATTGAAATATATATATTTAAGATATTTGCAAGGCAATTAAAGTGCTTATCTTGACTTTTTCTGGAAATAGCGTTGTACTCTTCACTGTGAGTGATTTTTATAGGCAAACCTAAAGATAAACAACATTTAAAAGTAGATCTCTTTAAATGGCAACATTTATGTCAAATTAAATGTTTGTGGCGTTAAACAATTCAGAAATATTCCTATTAGTGTACCAAAAAGTGATCATTTTTTTCGTATTCATGAAGAAAAAAAAAAAAAAAAAAAAAAAAAAAAAAAACACATTTTAAAGCCATTACAATAGTGACGTGTCTTTTAAAAATATGATTGTAGTTTGCCTATTACACCCTTGTACCTAAATCTAATTTTATCATTTTAACACAAAACGTGTCTTGATTAAAAGCAGACAGAAGAACAAGCTTTTGTAAGAATAGTTGCTAAATCCAGAGATTCCGATTTCAATTCCTGGATAGAGAATGGGAACTTTTCTAGGCCTTTCTTTCTAGATTCTGGAAGTAAGAGAGTGTAAATATATGTGTGAAAGTAATATTTATAAAGAAAATCCAAAATAAACAAACTAACGATACACAATAGTAACCGAATGTACATCATTGTCGATGTAAACCTTAAATGTTTCTAGAGAATGAGTAGAGAAAGTCATGTAAATGCAACAGATTAAGATTTTTAAAGACCTTACATGATGCATATTTAGCAGAAACTGGGAAGTTATATTTATATATTTGTTCTTACACGCAGAATCTGGTTTATGTTAAAAAAAACTACTAATATTTTATGTAGTTTCCACTATGAATGCATCCTTTCAACACATCAATTTATCATTTTAAGACACGGCAGTTAAAAACGAAATAACTAAAATTGCTGATATACATTTGATGGAAGAATAAACTCAGTGTAATGATGGAATAAATCTTGTGGCTCTAAATTCTAATTAGGGAATTAAATGTTTTTACCTTCCTTAAAATAGTTTTATGCTATCTTCAACAGATTTTAAGCTGAGGTTGCTATGCTGTTACTGTAAGTAAACGCTTCACGTAGCTAATTGTAGCGAATTTACCTAATCTTAAGAACCTGCACATCAACTGTTTACGCTTGAAATTCTTGCGATAGCATTGCGCTTCGCTGTTTACACATTATGTCCTTCCCCATTAAACAAGCAACGCTATTGAAGCTAATTTTGCTCATTAACGACAAGTTTTTTATTTACTCTGACAAGTTGGCGATGGATTTCTGCTACGGTGAATTTTCCAGTGCATAACAATCTCAAAATGTACGGATCTTATATTCTTATTTTTGGGTGGAATATATTACCTTCTCTATACATTCTGTTATTAAGACGTGTAGAGAAAATGAAAATCGTATGTGTTCCATTCCCATGACTTTATCTAGTCATCTCTGTAACAAATTATTGTTAGTAAGCTTATTCTTCTAACTACTAATGCTAATCGAGATAAACACTAACAGACACGGTCTTATTACTTAGTTCTTTATAAGTAGAAGGGAAAAAAAAGGAATACATTAGGCTAAACCGACAGTCAAATGTTTTAAAATGTAGTTGCATTGGAATTGCAATCCGTGGCCAGTTGACAAGTTTCCGTATGAGTAAAGTTTTAGGTATTTTAAAGCTGAAATCAACAAGAAATATCTCGAAAATGGGTCAAATTCACGAAAAAATGTATATGACATAAATTGTGGTTTTAAGACACACATTTTTTGTGTAGTGGGTTTTTTGTCGATCTCTTATGGTTTACCAGTTATGCAAAATTCAGAAAAATTCATCCAGAATAAAGAGGTCTTAAGGGGCTGTCTCTGAAAATTCGGATGCTACACACACACACACGTGCGAGCACGCGCTAACGTGCTGCTAAGGACTTTCATGTACCCGGAAAGGACTCTTACGTACGCCGGAATTACTGAGCCTTTCAATGAATTTAAGTACACGCAGAAGAAAACGTTTTCCTTCGTATTTAACTTAAATTAGTTAAGATATTTGAATATATCCAGCCATGACCTTATTTTAAAGCTGTATTATTATTATCATTCAATTTTTGAGCAATTTGCTAAATGTTAATTTATGCAATAGCTAAGATACATGCTCGCTCTTTCATTGTAAGCACTAAAAAAGAATGAAGCATTCGTATTTATTTTTTAGCATTATTTAAAATATGTTGGCATTAATCCTCAAAAGTACATATTTACAGTGAAATACAATTTTTAAAGGAACTCCAATTACATTGCTTCTCAGTTAACATCGGGAAAAAAAGACATGGACAATACTGTAAACAACGTGGAAATTACTCGTTTAAATACCTTTGTGGAAATTGGAGACAAGTTTATTTAACGCTGAAATGGAACGACAAAGCCTCCTACAACTCCTTATAAATAATAATAAATATTTTTCCAGTTATTTAAGAGATAGAATTTTAGACGGGTAAGCGGAGTATTTATTCTTATGTAAGTAAGTAGCTACAGCAGTATTTGATGTGACAGAGATTCGCTGTTAGCGACCACCAACACGAGGCGGCGATACCTCATAGATCCAATAGGATTGTGTTTGATTAGTATTCCACGCAGCCAGCAGAGCCTTCAGCCAGAGAAGAGAGATTATGTTAAATGGCTTCTCTTGTGAGAGATCATTATTCTGGTTTGGAATCCGTCGTGGAGAGTTGTAACGTCACTTCCGGAGGAATGCCGCATGGGGAACGTGAGTACTCCAGAGGACAAATGTTACGTCAACCTGCCTCATGACGAACAAAAACTGGTAGGACTGCGTTCTAAGACAAGAATTTCCATAAGTGCTCGTAATTCCCAAGCTATATTGGTTTGCCTTGCAGAGAACTGGAACGCAATTAGCATCATTGACCATAAAGAGATCTTCCCTTTCTAATACTATCATTAGGCAGCAGTTGTAGACATATTTGAAGTTTGAACATTCGTTTATTCATATCTTTCAAAACTGGCATAGAATTTTAAATCGCTTTAAATTTTGTAATACTTGGAATATCACACTTGGTTGGCCAAACATAACGATCTAGTTACTTTCTCTAGCCCGTTTGTAGAATGTACATAGTAGATAGGGAAGGTATTGTATGCCACACAAAAATTCGAATTCGAGATTCCACCGGAAATACACGTTTTAAGAGTCCCTGAATCCAAAAAAGCATTTTAGAAACATGTCCCTCTGCGTGCGCGCGTGTGGACAGCATAGTTAAAAAAAACGTAAAGTCGATAAAAATATCAAACTTGGTATTTAGTAGCATTTCCAAGCAGATTTTCAATAAAATCCCCCATCTTAGCTTACCTTTACATGCAACATTTTTCAAAAAATTTTCAAAAATGTTGATTTCCTAAAAAATGGCCGTAAAGATTTTTATGAAAATGTCATCATATGTTAAGATATTTTCATGGCAAACAAAATGTATACCTTGAATTTTCTGGGAATAGGCTCTGAAGACATGTTTATTCTGGGTGAATTTTGCATAACTGGTAAACAAAAACTTATTACATAAAAAATCTAGATCACTATAAAACACACAATTTATGTCATATACATTTTTTTCGTGGAGTTGGCCGTTTTAGAAATATTCCTTATTGTTGATTTCAGCTTTAAACTACTTTTCTCAGCTCCTGGTCACGCAAAGAAACGGATTTCAATCGCATAGCAACCACATTTTAAAACATTTAATGCACACACATACACACGGACCTTTTCTGAAAATGCTTCTTTTGGATTCAGGGGGACCCAAAACATGTATTTCCGGTGAAATTTCGGTATCGAATTTTTGGGTGGAATGCAATGCCTTCTCTATACACTATGCATATAGTACGTGTACAGAAAGTAAAAAATAAAAGCGATTTAAACCCAACGTAAAGAACCTACAGACAACGAGTTGTTTCTAATGCAAAGCCCCGGAATCACATTCATTTGCCGTTTAGAATAAGGTTTACGCCGAAGGTTTCAAAACATTCATATAATAATTTCAGAGTAGGGTTTTACACTGCGCAAAGCAAATTCGCATTTCAACTTATGAATCACGACCAACGACTGCAGTATGTCTTTAATGAGGGGCACTGACAGAAACTAGAACAATTTGAAGGCAAATACTTGTCATTCTCCACTCCAGGCATAGTGGAAGTTAATTTCCATGACGGTGGTTGAACTTTAGTGAAAGCGAATGGCCAAAGGTGACCCAGGTGCGAAAGCCACCTTAATTAACCTCAATGCTCCTGCAGAGATAAATAATATGCATTTGATATTCTTCAGCCTGAGTGTGTAGTAACCGTGTAATTAACTGAAGGTTTGACTTATGGTCCCTTTGTTCAGTCTTATCTATAGTGCGCGTAATATTTCTCTTGCTAAGTATCTCGATTATGTTTACCTGCGCCTTCTTTATTTAACCCTCGATTAGTATGGGTGCGGCACTTCTCGCTTTAGAAACATTAAAAATCCTTAATTCCGTGGATGCCCTTATAAGGTAGCACTGCATCATAACTTTTCAACACAAAACAAAATTGCCCACCTGGGTAGTGTGGTGGTAGCGTGTTTGTCTGCCTCACATTCAAAAGGTCGTGATTTCGAATCTCGATTAGGATGAGTTACCCGGATAAGGTTTTTTTCGGGTTTTTCCCTTATCCTGAGAAGAATGTCGAGTACCTTTAAGCTCCATGGACCCCGAGATCATTTGAGCATCATCAATTTCGTTCATGGTCCAATGAACAAACTGGTTAAAGGACGTTAAAAACAAAAAATCATCCAACGATACCTGGGTACTTCATTTTTACTTTCTCTACACGTACTATGGACATGGTTTTAGAGAAGATATTCTATTCCACCTAAACATTCGATACAGAGATACATGTTTCGAGACCCCCTGAACCCTAACACAGCCTTTTAAGAAGAATCTTGGTGTGGGTGCGTGGGTGCGTGTGTGTGTGTGTGTGTGTGTGTGTGTGTGTGTGTGTAGGCAGTATAAAGAGCTTAAGTGACTCAAAAACACGAAAAGTTACTGGTGTTTAAGTTCAAGGTACGGCACGATGATTTTTAAACTAACTTTTCACCCCAAAACACTCTTTAATGAAATATTTTCGAAAATGTTTTTATAAAAATGGCTCTAGCTATTTTGATTAAAATGCTACATGTTTAACATATTTTATAACAAATTACGCACAGCTTGTATTTTTTGCAAATATCCTCTGAAGTCCAATTGATTCTGGACGACCTTTGCATAACTGATAAACCGTAAAAGATAAGACAAAAACTTACTTCACATAAAATGTATATCTCATCAAAACGCGTAATTTCAAAACCTTTTATTTTTGTGGAGTTAACTATTTCCGAGATATTTCTTCTTATCGGTTTAAATTTCAACTTATAGTTTTCTCAAATGAGAAATCGATTTTCGTTTTTCTTTTGCTTTTACTCCTAGCCATTCAAAAAGAACTGAATTTCTAAGCAGTCACTAGTGAACAGATTTTAAAAAATCTGATGTGTTTCACTCACATGACTTTCTCCAGCTGCTCTACAAAACTCTATTCTTCTTTGTACACAATGCTAATCAAGATAAATGTTAGCAGAATGTTATTACTTAGTTCCTTATAAGTAGAAGGGAATAAGGGAATGAACTTGCTAAAGTGATTGTCAAATGCTTTAAAAGATATCGTTATGCGATTGTCATTGCAAATCACTTCTTTGCTTGGCCAGAGTAGAACAAAAGAAAAACAGACACTTGCTGTGTGAGAAATGTAAGTACTCCACAATTGAAACCAATAACAAGGCATATCTCGAAAAGAGTTACCTCCACAACAAAAACGCAAAGGACAAATATTATGTATTTTGTCATGAGATACATTTTTTGTGTTGTAGGTTTTTTTCTATCTCTTACGGTTTAGCAGTTAAGCAAAATTCAGCAAAATTCATCCAGAATAAAGAGGTCTTCAGAGGCTATTCTCAAAAAATTCGAGATATACATTTTATTTCGGACATAAATAGCTTTAATATACGGGATTTTAATCAAAATCGTTAGAGCCATTTTTAAGAAAATCAAAATTTTTGAATTTTTTTCCATGTAAAGGGCAGTTTGTGGTGGAGAGATTTTTTTTTAAAATCTTCGTGTCGCATCCTTGGAAGATACTAAACCTAAATACCAAGTTTGATATTTAACGGTCTTTTTGTTTTGGGGCTATGCTGTCCACAGACACATACACATACACACACGGACCTTTTTTTTAAAAATGTTTTTTTAGGGCTCAGGGGACCCCAAAACATATTTTCGGTGAAATCTCGGTATCGAATTTTTGGGTGCATTACAATACCTTCTCTATCCCTATGTAAAAAACGTTATTATCGTTCCACAAGAATATAAGTATTAAGAACTTTTTAATTTCCTGGCCAAGCAAAGAGAACCTAATCCAAAATGATCCAGCTTTTAAAAGATTTGATTACAGCTTAACTAGTGCATTTCCTTATTCCCGTGGTACTTAAAAGAAAGTTATAATAAAACCGTTTCTACCCATATTATCTCAATTTACATGAGATGGATGGAAGATTAAGATTTTTTAAGAATATTTTGTTGAAAATAGGCAGAGAATGTCTTGCGAGTGTAACATACCAGACATTTTTTTTTCTATTTCATTTCTGAACACTTAACATCCAAACAAAAAGTACACAACTTTTTCTACAAGCTGAACACTGTAATGATCACAATAAACTTTGAGTCTGGAAATTTATAAAACTCACTTTCAGTTCTGATAAGTACAAAGCAATGCAAAATGAGGAACACCTTCCAATTTAGGACAATGAAATCCAAGTTCTTTCGCAACTGATGGTTGCTCAGAATCGTTAACTGCCTCTCTACAATAATCCTTTCATATAAGAGCTAATGGATTTTGTAAAATGAAATATAAAACCACTCTATAATTCGCATATCCATTTAATGTTAACGATTATAAATCTCAGCGGGTAATTAAATACCTACCGATGTCACAATTTCAAAAAGAGAAAGACAGGCAAGCAGTGCTTCTACTGTTAAAACAAGTTTCCCCCCCCCCCTTTACAAAAGTTACAATCACACTCATATTTATCAACTGCATTTTTCTTGGAGACGCTCCAAGCATTAGCAGTAACTTTGTAGCATCCCTTTCATTACTTACTGTTTATGGCGTATTCCTTTGCCAAAACATAAACTAAAGACGTGGAATTATGCGCATGTTTACTTGGGTGTATGAATCATATGCCTAATAAAGAACGACATTCATTCTGCAAATTTCTCAGGGCCTTGTCTATTTTCATGATCACATTCTTCGCCTAGGTACAAACCGAGGTAACGCATTAGGTAAAATAGCAAAACAGTGGCACCTGCTCCAAATACAGTCGCTGGACAGAACACAATAGTGAATCACTCACTACCACCAAGACTAGAGAAAGACAAAATATAAAGAAAAAAATTCCAAAATACTTTTAAATGCTATTTTCTTATACTTTGAGGGTGTGGTATAAGTTCATTTTATTAATTTAAAAAAGTAGGCTACGTAGGTTTTTTATTCATAATTAACAATGAAATATTCATTGAAATACAAAACAATTACATGGGATTTATAGAGTATAGGCATGGTGGAACTCTTATACTTAGAAAGAAAGAAAAATTAAATACTGATTAATTCGTCCTTGTTAATACTAATAAAAATATGCCACTAAAATGACCACTCCGCACTTGAATTCGCACAGAGGAAAATGCTACATGTTCTCTTCGGTGCTTTACTTACTGATAGAATAGTTTGGTTTTTCTAAACTGCCGAACAAAACATCTGGAAAGCCTAGTTCATCGCCAACGAAATTATTTTAAAAGTGAAAAGTCGTAAATCTTGCAAAACATGACGATTAAAATATATATATATATATATATATATATATATATATATAGGTTTTAGCAAAATTATGAAATATGAATCTTTTTGTCTTCATTAAATTTTATACTCTGAAAAACCAAAAATACTTGCTCCCATAATGATAGCAAGCATGATTTAGATTATAAAATTATGACATATTTTGCCCTTCTCTTAACCATAACCTACAACATAGGAAAGTGGCTGGGGAATATGTGGAAGAAGTTGCCCTATATTTTGGGCTTGATTTGATATTTATCTTAGAACATGAATTAAAAAAAAAAAAATCTATTTCAGACCAAACACCAGGTAGCCCAATTGTCCGTATTTAACGTGTGCACATATACCTCGGTGCGCTAAAAGAGTTAAAAGAACAAAAAGGACCTGTTTAAGTTAAAATCCCCCAGTGGAGAACTGGCGAGAGCGAGCTTCGCTTTACCCGTCTTGCATATTAGAGGGGACGGTGAGTAAGTCGCGGTCACCGCGGGGGGTAAACTGAAGGTCTTCACGCCAGTTCTCCACTATGGGTATTAACTTGAGTCTGCAACTCTTATCGCTCCAAGGGATATCTGCACACGTCAAATACGGGACAGTTTGGACATCGTATAACCATGACATGTATCGGTTCAAGTAGTTCTGAATATCATAGATGCTAATATTCTTTGCTTTACCCAAGAAGGGAAGTATCAAACCCTTTATGCAGAAATCGTAACTCGAAATTTGTGTTTCAAAAGCGATTAGCCATAGGAAGACCGTAAAGATAAGCTGTAAAAGTCATGGAATTAGTTGGATTAGACGGATCTCTGTCTGCCTGAGGACAGCTTTGGGTCGAGATGAATCGTCTGAATTTACCATCAAATTTAGAAGAGGCAAATCATGTATCTCACAGCTATAAGGGCTACGGTTTAACTGAAAGATTTGCATTTAGTTCATTCACAGTTTCTGCGGATATGCGAGCGGGGCGATAAACGCTTAAAAATTATCAATATTAACACTGCTTTGTAATATTAATCAAAAGTATATTTGTGTTCTGTTAAATACATTAATAATTCTAACGGTTTTAAATACTGTTTCAGTCCTGAATGTTTATCTGACACCTCTGTTATTGTACTCTCGCAAGGATTTAAATCCCAACAAAACCGCAACAATGTAGGTATAGATTCTGCAAAATCTGCATTCCTTCAATCAAAATAACGTACAGAATTAACAATAAAAATTGCAGGTCAAGTATAATCGTCATGCCAGGTGAAGGCTTTTTGCTTCAACAAGGCGGTCTAGTTGGCTCATTCATTTATACGCTGGCCTTCTGATCCAGTCTCAGGTTCAAATCCTGCCCACTTCGATCGTTTGTAAGTGTCAGTAGATTATTGCCACTCAAACAAACAAACAAAAATTGAGGGACGAAATTCCGGCATACGGGTGGTGCTGATATGATCCTGGCAATCGATGCGTCGTTAAAATAAAAAGCTAAAACGACAATCTCTTGTGATGAAATCTGTGAGTGAAATAGAAAGAAACATTTCACTCTAGAATCACTGTCAGACGATGAAAAAGATAAAATCTTTACAAGCTGAAAGGCGGAGGTTCTCGTGCTAACGTATGGTTTAAAACCAGCTGGTGACTCAACCACGGTGCCGAATTATCATTTTCTCATTAGCTACGCTCTTACCGCCAGAGACAAGAAATTATTCAGAACCTGCACAGCCTCTCTGACAACCGGCATAGTTTCATTCCAAGCGTAACAAACACATGAAGGAAATCATTACACAGATATGAAGTGGAGATTCGAGTGTGACAGGTAATTCTTGAACATTAAGAAAACAAGCTCACATACAATAGAAGTGAAACCCAACCAAGAAGTCAACATTGTTATTTAGCCAATAATGATTTAGTTAGTCACAATCTTGAGAAACAGTGCTTACTTTGAAATGTTTCAACAGAGTAAAATATAGCTACCTAAGAATTGCAAAGAAACACGCACAGGAGAGGAAGAATAAGATACACAGAAAACAAACATGGATAAGAAAGGATTTTGAGCATTCCGTTTAACATCTAATTTTAAAACTTTATCCATCGAATCCAACTATGGATGCTGAAACCTCTGCATACAAAACTGGCTTTTTTACATCTTCATTTGGAGCTAATACTTCATTCATAATATTTGTTTCTTTGGGACAGTCAAGCATAAACTGTACCATGTAAATTTTCCGCAGACATGCGACAACTAAACCCTATTTTTTATAATCTTGCCCCACCGACATGTAATTTTCCGCGCTTTCTTTCCTTCCCTTTTTCCCTGACTAGTACAGACTTCATATCTGCAAGGGCTCAGACCAAGCTGCAGGCCGTATTATTCTTTTAAAATGTGAGTTCGGACTTTAAAATAAAGACGGCAGCAAATTAATTTATCACATTCAACTTACGCCTTTTATTTCTCATGTAAATATCAAAGTGATTAGCCCTAGTTTTGGTCAAATCAAAATTAACGTAATATTTTCTACGTACAGCGAAAATAAAGAAAAAAAAATTTCGCGTAGCTGAAAAGCCTGGAATAGCACAATTATAGTCGCATGCATGCATGCATGCATCTATCGCAGAAGCAATATGCTTCTTCGGCCAATTGCGATTAATGTTTCAACACAGCAGCTGCAAATTCCGTCTCCCTCCATCTCACCAAACCCAGAACATCCTGGGTGGATTAACAGTAGACTCCTCGATTCGTCCCAAAGAACTTGTACATTCCTTACCAGGCCTCCCTGCAGAAGAGAAATCGCAATGTCCATACCATAAACCAAAGCCGGGCCCCTTCGCACCGCAAGTAGCAGCGCTTCGTGGATTACTGCATAACGATGGATGATAATAATAACGGTCGTCTCCTTAGCGCGGGAGACCTGGGTTCGATCCCCAGTATCGGCGTGGGGATTTTTCCCCCGCTGGGAGACCTGGCCCGGGGTGCACTCAGCCTCGTAAGGTCCCTGGGGGTCCAATTGAGGAGCTACCTGATGGAGAAGTAGCGGCTCCAGGTCATGAGGACCGCATTAACCGGCCGGCCGGGAGGGACTCGAGGCGCTGACGTCTCACCCTCCAATACTGCACCCCATCCATGACGTCTGTAGTGGACCGAGATGGGGGACGCAGCGGCCGGGCGGTAGGCCAAGGTTCCCCTTGAGCTGTCGTGCCATGGAGTTATGACAATAATAACTGAAAATAAATTGAATTTAAAACCAAATTAGATCATCTGGCCGGGGAGAGTGATGTTGTTTCATCAGCTCATGCACACTCTTGTGTACATCTTTGAATGATGGTTTGATAGCAAGTCCTGTGTAAGTTCAGGCGACAAGAACGCGTTGCGCTACCTCCTGAAAGGTACGTTTAAACCCAAGTATCCTGCATTTACGCACATTTCACATGCATTACCATATAATACGTTTGATTCATATAGTTATGATTTATAAATATGTAAATTTGGCATTATCTTAGAATATACTAAGATGAATGAAACGTTGTAAACAAAGAACGGTTTTATCGCACAACAGACTTCCCAACAGCAGCCAATGAAAAACTGAAAAACGGCACACGGCAGTTAAGAGATAGGGGCAAAGGTTTAGAGATGCAGTACACGACAGGAGTGAAAGCGTGACTGTCAAAAACATTGAATATGAAAATTACTATTTTAGACATTAGCTAGAAATGAAAATATGATACAACAGGGAAAAAGAAGGAACACATAATCAGCAGGAAGTTAAACGGGCGAAAATTAGTTTCTACATCACGGACTTCTTCACTTGATATTTAAAATCCTGAACACAAATGTGACTTCAATAGCGACGAAGATCCCAACCAGTCTGTGATCCTACTGTAATTCGAAATGAGGGCCCGTGGTCATTGTTTGTATTTTATAACAATTATAACAATGATTTTCGTAATTCGTATTGATTCTTAGAAAAACAGTATACTCAAAAGCCCTTCCAAGATGACGGGATATAAATTAGGTAAAAGAAACAGGAATAACATATTTTTGCTTTACTTTAGAGACATAAAACGTTATTTGGGATATTGTTGCACCAACATTATCGTACTCACACTATTTGAATTATACCTGTCTATCAAACTTTAACTTCCTGTAAAGTAAATAGCATACATTATTCTGTTCGTCAGTATGTACATAAAATACATAGTATATCATAGATCATATTTAGAAAGTTTGCTTACAATTAACAGAATAAGATTAGTTATCGTAAACAATGTGTAAATATTTCTTAAATGAAATCTAAAGTAAGAAACAAATGTGTTACTGCATAACGAAAAACAGAAAATAAACAACAAAAATTATTGAAACATTTTACCTACCCTTTGTATTTTAGAAAGGTGCAGTTTCTTTGTTTTCATCTCAACAGTACGTTTAAAATGTCATTTTTTCCCATGTGTTACCTACTGCTTGAAATTATTTGAGCTAGCTTTCATTTTTATACTGTCTAGGAAGGCAATGTTTTTAACTGAAGTGTTCAAGTTATATTTTGGTACACGTAGATTAATGTTTTCCTTTCTCACCCCCCACTCCATGTCTCTTATACGAGTTCACAAATGAGTCAGAGATACAAAGAGCTCAGAGCTCTTTGGAAAATCTCGTATAGAGCCATATTCTAAAACTCATCCTCGCGTTTCAAATGTTTATTATTTCTTGTAACAACTCAGCCCCTGTTGGAACTTTGAACGCAATGGGTGGAATGATGTTCAAATGAACCAAAAGTTTCATGCTATTTGACTTATAAAGATAAGGGGAAGCCGGAAATCCTCCAGTGGCCCGGCGCTCTAGACTAAAGCTTCTTACTTACAATTAGCAGGTAGGCACAAAGGTCTCAACCGAAATTGGAACTCGGGCCCTCTGGGCAAAGCCCAGCAATAACTAACATAACTATGCCTACAACAACTGGGCATAATTTATATATATCACAATTCTAACTAGATTAGAGCGGTTCCTGTAACACCATGAAGAGGACTCACTATTTCTAACACAGATTCTACTTAGGGCCGGTTTCACAGTTTAAGCTTAAACCGAACGTCACTTCGGCCAGACTTACACTTTCGTTTATGCTTTCCAAGTTTCACAGTAGGAAAACCAAGTTCGGCTTTATTGAGTTGAACAACTCCAGAGAACGGCAAAGTTGGTAACGCTTGCGCATGCGCATCCAGTGAATTTCCAAGTTTATGACGACGCTGTTCGTAAAATAAGTTTTTGCAAGTTAACCAACAAGCTATAGTTAAAATGACCGAAACTGCAGTAAAAAGTGCTTCTCAAGAAGCGATTATCCTCCTAGTGCATCAGCATGTAATAAAGTGCAAGCGATCATATAAATTACTGAGAACCAAATGTGGAGGAAAATGGTGATGCGAAGGGTATGTAAGGACAATGTGAAACATTTTGATAGCTCTGAAAAGTGTAGATTTTAAGATCCCGTAAAAATGTCCAATTGCAATTAGCCAACATTTACTTGGATATTATAAAACTTTTAGAGAAACATTGTTTCTGATGTAACGCTTTCTTACTGAATAAAGCAATAATAAATGAGTCACAATGAGTGCGGCAATTATACGATAGCAGTATGAAGTTATAAGTTTTGTTTACCAGTCATTTTACGTTTATTTGGCTATATTTTTATTTGTATTATGAATAATTTCTGGTATTTGTTGCCGACTATTTACTTAACCAAAATCTCTTGTAGAATTGTCGGTCAGTCTATACGTGAGAATGTTTCGCATTTTAAACATATCAGCTAGTCTTTTGTTGTGCATACGGTTTAAATTAATACATTAATTTGTTCACCACTAATATCGTCTTCTTCAGATAACATAGCGATTTCTTACATAAAGCCGCAGTTAAATACGGTTTATACATAAGCCCGATTCGAATCTTAAGCTGTGAAACCAGGTCTTAGTCTTCCAGGTTGGAAGACATCACAATATCCCCAAGCCACGCGGCTAGTAATAACTAATTTCAACTCGGGTCCTTCGACAAACGCTACCTATAACATTATATGGAGATGGGGACAACTGACGCCAACCGAGATTCGAAATCATGTTGAAATACAGAGTGGGCATGATTACTAGTATATACTTTAGTGAAGATCGTCTGCATTGCAAGGAACGTCTGCTAATTTGTAAAGATGGGAAGCGCTTGTATAATCTGTATTGGATAACCGAAGGTGAAAGGCTATCTAAAATAGGAAAGGCGAGGCTCCTCTCTGTGATACATGCTATTTTTTCTCCCGTTGAGCAGATGATTTACGGCCACATTTGCTCCAGGTGAGGACAGTCAATTGCATCATTTGTCATAGCAGGCCCGCCAGCTAGGCAAACCTCCCCGCCCACGTCAGCTTATCAACACAGCAGCGGGCGAAACCTTGTACACCACTGCCGGGCAAATTAGGTTTCCAAAAATGTTATCTAACAGCACAGCTTTTACTCTGACAGCTATCAAAATGTTTGTTACTTTTATTCACTCTGCATGTGAGTGGAACTAACGCTGCATGACAAATGCTGTAAATTTTGACACCTAGTGCCATTACAAAAACATGTTTGATGATATCAAGCTGTCCAAACAACCTTCCTGAAATACTGAATAGAACACTGACTCATCGTGTATGAAAAGTGATTTCTACCATATCAAGGTGAGAATGTTATCTGAAAAAAGCAACAACAACAACAAAACAACACAAAAATATATATAGTTCCAGGTTTTGTAACTGGTTTGCAGAGTTGATTTATTAATGTTAATCTATTGTTTTTTATACACAGACCGTGGATGCAATAGTACTTGGATAAGTTGGGATAGACTGATTTATTAATGTTTCTCGTGCTTGAAAGTTTAGAATAAGCGTCACCAATTAGCATACAGAGGGAAAAACTGAAAGCAGTGGACGGACCCTATTCCTTGCACATTGTGTTGTATTTATGTTTATGATATCGGGAACAGAAAGCAATCTGAAACACAGCCGTCGACTCATAGGGCCATGCCTACCTAGGAGGAATCCTTATTTATAGAAAGTGGCGAATTACTATTTAGTTTGCGGCAAGTTCTGTATCCAGAACATTTAATTTGCAACGTTACTACGCAGCTCATGCAAGTGAGTATGACATTTACCAAGGAGAAATTTTCTTTTTCTGAATCCTGTTAGATATTAATTAACTACTATGATGCCTGTTCAAAATCACTGCTATACGTTTATCGTTAAAATTTAATTCTCACTGTTGGCATTCCAATGCGTTTACAATGATATTGACCAAGTTAATGCCCTTTTTTTTTATCATGATAATACTATAACTGTCATTATTGTTTGCAATTAAGTTACGACTACCAAACCTATGAATATATATACATGCAAATCAGAAACATAACACTAATGTAAGACACACATTCAGCAATTGTTTTCCAATCATGAAACTAAGACAGGTATATCAACCCACAAATTTCAAAGGTAAAATGTTGTTTTTAAATAAGTTCACTGTTCACAGGTTGGCTTGGCTATCTAGTGATGCAGTCAGGTTGTACTTGTGCTTAACATTGAAACTTTAGGGTTTGTTGTATTATCCCATAAACTATTGTTTTAGATATAAGGGACAGTACATTGTTAACTATATTTTCTTTAGAAAGATCATCACTGAGTTTATCAAACCTATTCATAGGTTGCCAAACTTATTGTAGGTTGATGATTGGTAGAACAATTGCCTTATTATAATTATGTTTCATGAATATTTATATTTCCAATGTGAACAAATACATATCTTAATAAATTTGGTAATCGTAACATAAACAATAGCAAAAAAATTATGGCATTAGGATAGTAAAACAGCAAACTCCTTAACATTCTCAATACCTTTATAATCGCAATGCAACACAGAGCATTAATTTGTAATGAAATACACTCATACAGCAGTAAATATGAGCAAGATCTTGATAATTAATTGATATCTAATACAATTCGAAAGAAACACACTTCTTCTTGGTAACTGCCAAACTCATTTGCAAGGGTTCAGCAATGCCGCTGCAAACTAATTTTCTGAGTGCAGAGCTCTGCCACAAACTAACCACTTATTCCGCCACTTTCTATAATTATTCTTACCAGGCAGGCATAAATGTAAGAGTCGATAGCTTTCGTGTTAAATTGTTTTCTGTACCCATTACCATCCATTGCTGTCACATGTTTACCCACTGCGTTGGGTAAATCAGCTTGCTCTAATACAAAATCAAGAGTTGGCGATGCCTGGTATATAGAGTTGCATAAGTTTTGCAACATTTTATTTTCACAAATCACAAAAGCCTCTTGGAGAAGAATGGCTACCAACGTTTAGATATCCTTTTTTGGAATTTTGACTACGACAAAACGTAGAAATATTGAAATATATTAGGCGTTTTCTATACAGAGCGAGATGGCTCCACGGTAACGTGAGAAGCTCGAGTTCGGGAGATGCTGGATTTGATTCCTAGAGCCGGCCACTCTGACCATGTGTATCTTGTGTTTTCCTGGTCGGCAAGGTGAATACTGGGGTGGTTTCTGTTTAACCACGAACCTCCTTTCCATCATATCCTATAATTCCATTTTCCCTTTAATATTTCAGTTACGGTTAGGGGACGTGTAGTGGCGGTCGGTGTCGGACAGATGACACAAATGCTTGCCCGTTCTTCTTGGCCTTGCATAATGACGGCCTTCTCTGAGCCATCTTAGATATGTGGAGTGTTCTCCGGTTCTGCCAGAGAGGGCTTCTTTGAGCAGTCTGCCGATATGACCGGTAGAATCGTTAGGAACCTCTGCGCATCTCTGCCTGCGGCCTACAGGTTTCTTCACCTCATCCGTTGCGCGAGCCACATAGTGAGATGTATGCCATAGGTTCGCCAACCCTGCGAACAGGTTGGCATAATATGATGTGGTCATATATCGCACATTAAGAAGTTAATAACGTTGCACATTAAGAACCTTCCTGAACCATTATCATAACAATGTATAATGTTGTACATATACCTCCGGCAGAACGGATAAGATGAAGGAACCGCACAGACTATTGACCGCATGATAGGTCAGCGCAGAGTTCCGTAACGAATTCAGTTTTGGCCACAAAAGGGTAGCTCAGATACATCCCTCTAGCGGAACGGAGCCAGCACTGGACCAAGAAGTTCCGATGCACAAGTCTCTAAGCCATTTGTACCACACCGACCGTCGTTGTTCAGCCCGGAAGTGAAGCTGAAATGTTCAACAAGGAAATGAAAGGAAATGGGGGAGAAGAAAATACCTGGAAGAATACACCACCCCAGCAAGAATCTATGGACAAAGCAGGCGGCCACCAGAAATCGAAACGGTACCTCCGAATGTGAGCCTGACGTTAGCTCGAAGCCATCCTGCTCTGTTCCCTTTAAAGTTATCTGTGGAGAGAAAACTGCACCTTTCTTTATTTGCTGCGAATAAAAACAAAACTCTAACTTTAGTGCACCTAAAATAACTCGTCTTCAAAAAAAAAAAAAGTGGCGTCACAGCCACAAGAGTGACAGTATAGAATCTTTATTTCTTGGCAGCTCACTGTTTTTTGGATCTGAAGATAAATTAACACTATAGAAGTAAATGGGTAGTTTACCTTGAGCCTGTTTCGGAACGTAGGGTGCCAGTAGCCTCGTGCGTTTCTTTTCATAGCCTTTCTGTGTGATATCACCTGGAACAGAAACGTGTCTCCATTAGTTTCGGTAAATAAAGACTCAGCAATGCATACCAACAGAATTTTACCTATTACAAAACAAACTCCCTGATGAGCCAGATACACACAATGACAACCCAATGTTTTCTCTCCCCTTTCGCCGTTCTAGTCAGAAACAAATCGTCAACAACTGAAGTTGGAGAGTTGTTATTATTATAGCTATCAAATGTTTGTTCTTGACATTCCTTTTATGTTTTGCTCTACTATGTATAGGGAAGTATTGAATTCCACCCAAAAATTCGATATTGAGATTTCACAGTATACTTGTTTTGAAGCCTCTGAATTATAATTATATGAATAATTATGTATAAATAAACATTCTTAGTAAAAGACCCGTGTGTATGTGTGTGAGTGTGTCAGCGTTTCTGTGAATTTTCTCAAAAAGGAAAGTTTGAATAAATACCAAACTGGTATTTAAGTGTTGTACTTTCCAAACATGGGCGAAACAGATTTTTAAGAAATTTCCCCGACTTCCAACTACCTTATGAGGAACATTTTTTAAAAACGTATAGTTTCACCAGAAACAGCTCTAAGGATTTTGATTAAAATACCATAATATACTAAAGCTATTTACACGACAAATAATAGGTATACTGAATTTTCTGGGAATGGCTTTCAAAACTCCTCTTAATTCGGAAATATATGTATATAATCTTACAAAACTAGTACAGGTTAAGCAATAAAAGAAGGCATTACATAAACAAATCTGATGTGTTCCATTCACATGACATTCTCTACTTGTTCTGCAAACAAACTATTCTTACAGAAGATTATGCTTCCATCTAATTCATGTTAATAGATATACATTAGTAGAAATTGTCTTATCACTTAGATTTTATAAGGAGAAGGGAAATAATAGAAAACACAAGGCTAAAGCGACAGTCAAATAGTTTTAAAGCTGTCGCTATGCGATTGACATTGCAATTAAGCTATCTTTCCAAGGCCAGGAGCAAAACAAAAGGATAAGGGATGACGACTTAATGTTTGAGAAAAGTATATCTATTGTAACAAAAAATCTTTTATTTCCCCAACAAATAACCCTGTATTTCTTCTTCTGCAGGACTCCTTCCCTTTTTTATTTCTATCGATCACGCGGTGATGACTTCCAGAAACAGTATCACGTACAGATCACCGCAGTGTCACAAGCTCAAAGAACTTGCCGACAGCACAATATCTACTCACACAGGTGTAATAATTGCAGCTTCAATTCCAAAAGAAATAGCCGAACGCACAGGTGTCCATTATTGCAGCTGTAACAATGGCTGGCAACAATCAGCTATGGCTTCCGAAGCGAGCCGTTCACACGTGTGGTGATTACGACCACAGAGCGTAGTCACAGTGGCACCACTAGCAAGGAATATCTAGGAAATGTTAACTCTGCAAAAACAAGCCAAAAATTGTGTTTCAATGTGATCTGCATTTTTCTTCTTCTTCTTCTTCTTCTTTCTCTTCTTCTTCCATGTGGATTAGGTTAAACAGCCCGTTCCGGCGAAATAGTCTGTGGTATCCATCTTTTACGGGGTCTGCGAACGTCTCTTGTTTCTCTTGGGTTGTATTAAAGGCTCTTGTTAGCCTTTCATCACCCATTCTTTAAATGTTCAGTTAAAATATTGATTTATTTTAAAAACTTTCTTATTTCTCTCGTTAACAAAGAGTCTAAACAAAAACTTGTTTAAAAATACAAGGTCTCCATTTGTTTTATCTGAATAGGGATACTGTTTTTTTCTATCTTCATACTGTTCCTCAAAATTTCCTTACTTAGTATATTAAAGTAATAGCTATTTTACTATATTCTGGAGTCAGGTGTGTGTGTGTGTGTGTATGTATGTGTGTGTGTGTCTGTCTGTCTGTCTGTCTATGGACAGCATAGCTCAAAAACGAAAATCCCTTTAAATACCAAAATTGGTATTTAAATTCTGGGATGCGACATTAAGATTTTCAATACGTTTTTTACATGGAAAATTTTTCAAAATTTTTTGATTTTCTTAAAAATGCCTGTAACGATTTTGATCAAATATTAAAGATATTTATATGGCAAATAAAATGTATATCTTGAATTTTCTGAGAATATCCCATAAAAATATGTTTCTTCAGGTTGAATTTTGCAGAATTACTCATAGCCGTAGGTGTTAGGTAAAAAATTTCTTAACAAAAATGTAGAGCTCGTTAAAACACACAATTAATGCTGTACATTTTCTTCGTGGAGCTGACCGTTTTTGAGATACTCCGTGTTATTGATTTCAGTTCTAAAATATTTATACTTTTCTCATACGGAAATTTATCACCTCCTGGTCATACAAAGGAACTTCGATCACATAGTATCAGCTTTTTAAATATTAGACTATCGCTTTAGCCTAAGGCACTCCCTTATTTCCCTTCTACTTACTAGGAAGCAAGAAATAATACAATTTCTGCTAATTTTTTCTGGATTAGCATGAAGTAAATAGAAGAATAAACTTTTAACAATAATTTGTCGCAGATATGTAGAGAAAGACATGTGAATGGATGACAGCATTTTTTTAATATAAATAATTAGATGCAAACACAAAAGAATTAAGGACAGACAACAGGATTTTACATGTTTTTGTGGAACTCATTGTATTAGTTTTTCTTCACCGCGGAGGAATAATATTGAGTAGATCAGCGCTGTCGAAGTGATTAGTGAAAGCTTTTGCTCTCATTTTGCCAGGCTTTCAACCACAAGCTGGACTTCGTTATTTCGGCCTCTCATTGTCAGCATCATGAATATTATCATTTAAATGGTATACACTTAAATGAAATAAATGCCTTTGTGTTGCGTTAATCCGTGGCTGTAAGGCAAAACTTTGAAAGCTAATACAATTTTATGTTTGTACACATATAAAGCAGGTTTATTGCCACATAAACTTGCGCTATTGAGCTTTTTCTAATCGGCCAACGTGCTGCGTCGCGTCATTTGCCCTGCAATTTTACGCTTGCTTCAGTGCGACCCAAATATCTACATCTGAACCACTGCGCAGTGTTTTTTCACTGCGCACACTGAAATATAACACGCAGCGTGTGTACACACTGTCACGGTGCTGACTTGTTTTTCTCTGCTATGAAAGTACAGTACCGAGCTAACGGTGATATCGTGTGGTTGAGTTATTAGCAGTGTGCTTAATTATTTTGTCAGCATTTGTTTTCTACTGCACAGCGTGTATTTATTTATGATTCGTATGTGTTAACACATTTTGTGAGTGGACTCTCAATAGTGTATCCAATGGCGAAATCGACCCATATTTAATATTTTTCACGGACGAGGCTTGGTTCCAGCTTCATGGATATGTGTGTACACCAAATAATAGTTTGGAGCTCTTTGAGAAACCTAATATTGTTCATGAAATCCCGTTCATTAGGAAAAAATTGATGTATGGTGCGCCATTAGCGGACAAATAGTTATAGGCCCAATTTTTTTCGAGTCAACAGTTAACGTCCATACATACGTGAATACAGTTTTGCCCCTCCCCCTTGTTTTTCTTTTTTTTAAGAGAATTAACAGACAGGGAGCGTGATTTTGCCTTTTTTTCAACAAGACTCTGCAACAGCTCATGTAGCTAATCTTTCGATGAGAACAATTGAAAATGTATTTCAGGACAGAACTATTAGTAGAGATTTGTGGCCCCCTCGGTCCCCAGACCTAACTCCCTGCGATTTTTATCTCCGGGGTAACTTAAAGCATCAAGTGTACAAGACAAACCCACACACCCTGGACGAATTAAAACACAATATCCGCAAGGAAATTGCCAGCAGTTCTAAACGTAAACTACGGCGAATGGTGGAGAGTTTATTTAAGATGTGCTAAAATTGTATGGACAACGGCGGTGGCCAGTTTCAGCATTTCCTTTAATAAAATTGGTACGTAAAATCTTTAAAAGTAGTTTTAAAGATGTTGCATGGTTTCATCTGCGCCTTTCTATGATAGTGGCAGACGCAGCGAGATTGCCTAAAGCAATAGCTTGTCTAGCCGCAGAAATTTCAAACTGAGGGCGCTTTGGGTTCAGTGCATGGAAAATAGAATATTGAAGTAAGGGGCGGAATTAGTTTTCGCCCAGATATAATAGTTCAATAGCACGAGAACTGCCCTGTTGTAACACTATATTACCTATAGCTTTAAAAGAAGTAGAAGGATAACCTAACACGCTAGTGAATTTGTATGTTCCTCAGCATATTTCAGCACAGATTTTAGGGTCATTTTATTTTAAAATAATTTCTAAAATTGTATGGATAACTGAATTAAAGTAATATAATAGAACATCAGAGGCATTATCTTGATGAAATTTAAAACTCCGATTATTTTGGGAGGAGTGGAAGTTATCTAATATTTTAACTACTTATCTTTTCACTGCAATATTAGCAATCGTGGCGGATATTCATCATCGATTTTATTTCTTAGGAGTGTATCTTGATCCGTCTCGTATGCTTTCACCTTGACAAGAGCTATCGCAATAGTTTTCAAACAATTCATGCTAGAAAAAATTTCCACAGGATTATTATTATTATTATTATTTGTTATTATCATCCAATATTTTAAATATCAGATTTATAAGTATAATTTTAACTTAATATTTCAGGGGAGAGACCATTAAGATGGATATAAATTAGATTTAGATGTGCTCCAGCCAACCAAAGCCCACCGCTGACGTCACCCCTGAAATCGTGTAGATGCCAGTCAGGGAAAGGTATTCTACGATAGGTATTTTCGTAGCACGCACATCGCACTATTGTGTTACAAACGACACAAATGACCTTTAGCCAGAGGCCGAACTAACAAGACTTCTAGAGACTTAACCCCGGGATTCCAAAGGTTTTTCTGTGCCATGAAATCTAAGGAAGGAGAGGCGCTGAATCCAATTACACGAGAAAGGAAAGTGGTTCGTTTATTAGTCCCCAATACGTCTAAAATAGTTTAGTGTGCGAAAGTTTCCCAGAATAAAGTACATTCAAATATCTGGGACATAAAACATGAATGTAATGCCATTTTAACAAAATCTGCAATAAAGCAATACAATCATTTGATGCAATGTCACCGCTATTTTAAGTTGAATTGTCTTCTTGATTACTTGTCAGCACATGGACCACAACCACAACACGTTGACTCATATTTATTCAATCATTGAAGATAAACCTTCTAATATTTCCCAAATAACATTTAAACTGATGGTAATCGAAATGTATGATTTTACAAACACCAGATAAAAAGAGGATGAGTGACACAAGTGTGACTGACAAATATCCATAAAAATTAATTTCTTAGAATGTGAGTGTTGGCAGGATCAGGCACACAGTAAACATTGTTAATGCATTTCTACCTCACACTCAAGAGCTCCCAAGTTCGACTATCGGTTAGGGTAAGTTGTCCAGATAAGGTGTTTTTTTTTTCCGGAGTTTTTTCCCTTATCCTGAGAAGAATATATTCGGGTAACTCTGGATGCCGGCATCATTTGAGTATTATTCCGTCTATTTCAGTCATTATTTGATATGACCAGTCAAATTGAAGGACATTGCAGCATTAAAAAAAAGACAACAAACAGAAATATAAAACCCATTATAAATTAAGCCAGGACTCCGAGAGCAAGTTTCGTCGAGTTCATAATAGCAGTTGTTTATTTTATCAAATACATAACAACTAGTCTCACACAAAAATTAGTGCATGAGACTAATAAAACTAATGCTGTACACTTTTTCAGGATGAAGTTAGTTATTCTACTAAAAATTCCTCTGTTTCTAGGTAGAAAAAAGCGTCCAAATGAAGTTTAGGACATTTTGTTGTGAAAATTTAGTTTATATTTAAACAGCATGAACTCACCGGTAAATAGGAACCACAAACCAAGGTAGACAACATACAGCTTGTTTGCACGATTATACTGTATCCGATAGTCACGGACTAGGCCTCTGTCTTATAATTTCCCGTCGTTATTCTGTAATACCTGCGCTTGTTTGAAAAAATTACTATCTATTAACTTAATTTACATTGAAACTATTTGTAAGAGTCAATAAAATCTACCTGTTGAAATACAGAGGCCATACTAGGGAAGTTTTGTTTTGGCATGCGGCATTGATGTTAAGTGCGTGGGCACACGGTCTCGGAATGAAAAGTCTCCCCTAGTGAGACGCCTGATAGAGCACACTGAGCCTCCTGAGATACCTTGGGGGGGGGGGCGAATTTAGTAATTACTTCGTGAAAGAAGGCGAAAACGGTCATGCAACCCGAATCTAAGCGACCGTGAGGAGAAGGCCTGCACCCTGTTACTGCAACTAATTCATGATGCCCTGTGGAGGACGGAGGTAGAGGATGCGGCTGTTTCGAAAACCCACGAGATACTAGTGAAAAATCTCTGAGACATGTTTACCTCGGTAATTACAGATTATAATCTATAAAGTTGTGATAACAATTCTCTCGAGTCCTTTGGTTAAAGAAAAGGAGAGAGCAAAACTTTCATCTAATGACAGCAAGCCGAATAACCTTATCTATTAAGAAAGAAAGAAAGAAGTAAAGCAAAAAAGAACGAAAGAAGAAAAACCATTAGCTAAATGTGGTTAATGCTTATTAAATTGTTTCTATTTTATTCTCTGTGCAACATTGGTATTAACCCCTTAGTAAACCGCTAAATGTTTACTAGGCCGAAGGAAAACACACCTATTTGACATCTGAAATAAAAACTATGTATATTTTAATAATGTAATAATTATTGATCAAAAAACTGCCAAGATTTTATTTCTTGATTCACTGCAATTTCCCCAGAGAAACATGGTCCTTTCGGCTTTTATATTTGTCGAATGAAATAATTTTATCCACGGAAAAAAATTATTCATCAGTAACTTATATCAAATTGTTGGATACTACCGTTATCAATACAATGGCTTCAAGAGCTTTCAGTTCCATATGTTGTAGATGTCAGATGATTTTTCCTCTCTAGTGAAAGGTATTGCGGTACAATTGTTTAATTGCACCTTTGAAATGCTTTGCAACACTTAGGTATGTCATTAAGCAGAAACGTTTTTCAAACCAGTCTGCAGAAATCACATTTTCTTCGACCAACAATGCAGTATGTTATTACATCAAAGTTCATCGTTCACCCAAGGGCAGTTTTCCGCTTATAACAACTTCACCCTAATTCAGTAATTGACTTCTATAATAAAAAATGCTTAGCGGACTATTCCCATTGGATCCCCTCTCCAGAAGAAGACAATTAGCAACAAGCGGAGTAAATCCAAACGAACTTCAAGGTCCGGCTCCGGGATAGGCAACACAACGACGAGTTTAGTACTGCAACCCCAGGCTCCAGAGCAAGTCCAGCTCCGATGTCTGAACTAAAAACATGCGCAAGTGACTACGGTTGTAGAAAGGAAAATTTTTGGAATACGGCATCTAATTGTGTGTCAAACTTCATGTATTCAAGAAAACAAGTGGAGATCCAATTGTTTAGTATCCTGAATAAGTGTAGGCTGGGCTAACTTCATCTTAAATTATCATCCCGTGATGATTATAACCTTAGTACCATTTTCATGTTGTTTCTTTTACGAATGGAGCTAGAGAAAAAATATTATAATTGTTATATGTTATACTGTGTACAGCAAATTGTTAATACCATATAAATAATAACATTACAGGCATTTAAACATTTTTATTGTTAAAAAACAGTGTTCTGCACACTCAGAATCATTGTGCCTTAAAATAGCAAAGGGTATTTAAACCCTCCTTACTGTGTATAAAAACACGAATATCCAGCTACCGTCAAGTCGCTTGTGTTGTTTGTGGTACTATAAGGAATAATGTGGTATAAGCAACGATTTGTCGTGGCAAAGGAGGTTCAGGGGTATTTTGGAGGATGAAATGCTCCTAATAGATACTTTATTTCATTGCTTAGGGCGTGGCCCATGGCAGCGCTATCAATGCAATAATACAATGTACAATACAATTGAGTTAAATAAACAATAATGTCCGTATTACCCTGTTAAAATGCCAATGACATCATAGTATACTAATATATACATAATTGTAACAACAGTAATAATAACACAATATTTTTATTTACTATCCTGACTATAAATCACTCTTCTTTAGTCTCTTTTTAAAACTATTTACACTTTGAGGCAAAGTCTCCAGTAAATCTGCAGGTATTTTGTTCCATTCGTTTATTGTTCTATTTGCGAAGGAAAATTTACCTATGTCTGTTTTCTATTCCCTATTTCTTATTTTTTCCGAGTGATCATTCCTCCCACAGTATAATGGCTTTAATAATCGTTTGGATATGTGTCTTTCCATGCAGGTTCCCCCTTATAGGCACTAAAAATTGCACAGAGCTTTGCTCGTCTCCTATGTGCTTCTAGAGTTTCCCAGGAAGTATCAGTGCTGGTATGATTTTCGAATCGTTTACTTCTGTCTACAATTTTAGCTGCTGTTTTTTGAACTCTCTCTAGTGCCAGTTTTTGCCCCACCCGATACGGATCCCAGCATGCAGCACTATATTCTAATATTGGTCGAACTAAAGAAGTGTATGCCAAATTTCGCGACTTTCCATTGCTGCGTTTTAAAATCCTCATTACGAAATGCAACGCTTTCCACGCCTTCCCAGTGATCGAGTTTACATGTTCCCCCCACTCCAATCTTTGATTTAGTATTACCCCTAAATATCTGGTGCTATTTACTCTGAGTATTTTCTTATTGTCTAATTTATATATTACGTTTTCTATTATTCTTGCCCTTGAAAATATAATTGTTTTACATCTGTTTGGATTTATCTCAATTTTATTATATTTTGCCCAGAGTTGAATTTTGTTTAAATCTTCTTGTAGATCTATTGTGTCACATTTACCGCCAATATTTCCATAGATTATACAATCGTCTGCAAATAGGCGAATCTTGAAGAAATAACATCGTAATTTACATTAATAGGTATAATATTTCGTCAAGTATGTTTTACTTTGCTGAAGAATAAAGTTTTAAATCATTCTCGAGGACTGTAGAGCTTATTGGGTGAATAGTTACTTGATATCCTCTATGGGACTAATGTTTTACAATGTGAGATGAAAGACGAGTGCAATCTGTCACGTGTAAACAATGGCAGCGGTTTTGGTGTGGAAATTCGTGCAGTGGCCGTTGCGTACATGCTTGGAAACGTTATTTACGACAGGGAAAGTGGTAAACCCGGCAAACAAACCCGTCTTCCTTCTGTCGTGGTCGTTATCAACGAGCAGCGATGCAGACAGTAACCTCCATCCAACATTCCTTGGTAGATCAGACGTTCCGAGTCAGGCTCTATGTTTCTTAGTTGTACCGTGAAACTAAGATGCATATTGAACATTATGGTTATTCATCGCAAGCTTTTCTAGTTACGTGAAAAGTGCTTAAAGTAAGAAATATCTGCAGGTTACGCCCCCATCAGTGTAGAAAACGGAACGAGGACGAAGAGAAAGAAAGAAGAAAAATATTAGAGAAGTGTAATGAATATAAAACCAATTGTATCTTTAGTTATCTCAACCACTGAACACCTATCCTTCCGTTATTCTATCGCCTTTTTTATTTTTACAAATATGCAAGCATGATAATGGATCTCAATAAGTTATGTCAAAATGGGGGATGATTTCAAGATTCATTCACGTATACATACTGTAGGCATCCCCCTTTTCACAGTAGCCGAAAAAGTATACCCTTTCAATTTAATCTCTGGGTATTCAGTATTCTTGTATGACTTGAGCTTTCGATCCAAATGCAAATTGCCGCTTGCAGTGTATATGCACAACTCCTATCAAGAAAGTGGTAACATATATAAAATGCACAAAATAACTTGTGACAACTTATCATATGGAGTACAGCACTCTTTCCTCGTCTCTCCTAAGAAATAATTGAGCAGGATAAGGAAAGTAGTTGCATTAGTTCAGAATATAGTGATTTCAGAAACATTTATATAAGTAGGGCTCGACAAGGACAGACCCATTTGTAGAATGTGTAAAGAGGATGAGGACTCACATATTCTCTTTGTCAATTCCTGGAAAGAAAAAAAAATCTTACCTTTCCTATAGCCGGAGAATATCAAGTTAAGGATGCTGACATTGAAGTCAAGATACAGAACTTTGTTCAAGAAACAGATTTTAAGAAACATTGAAAGCATCCTTTCCAATGCGGTTGCACAAAAGTCTTTTAGGCTGATTTCCGGGAGATTGCCAACTCCATCAACCTTATCACATCTAACATATGGGAAATCAAACTCGATACCCACTCTCCGTAGTTTGCCCTCAAGTTAAATAGAAAATACCATCACTGGTTTTTGGTTCTTTTTGTCCTTTTACTTATATAACCCGATTTAGCTTCTAAGATCATATCGGGGGTTGATTTTATTACGCGTTTCATTATAGGGATATTATTGTGGTATTGTTATCTTTGTTTTATTGGAAATTCACTTACAGTCGCATTAAAATTCATACTTCCAGACCATAGAGCTAGAAACAGTCTTCTGCGCCAGCAGGAAATCAAACCTGGAGTTCTAGGTTAAGATTATCTGTTTCCTAATTGCTTTCATTTCATCGAGTCTCTTGCAGGTGCAACGATCTATTTGTCTTAAAGGTAACATTTGACAAAAGTTGAAAGTTTCCATTTCATTATTTCATGTATTTCTCCAAAATGCTTTTAACGCTGCATTCAAATAATCCTTATGATTCTCATTGTCACGTCACTATATAAATATACGCACTTTGTTTTATCTTACATTTTTGCACATGAAAATGTTTCTCATATCATTCTTGTTCACAGTATAGCTGAAGTTTAAAAAGGAGAACTAAACATAGATTTTACTTCACTTTGAGTTATTCTTATATGTACAATTCATTCGAATATAAAGGCTACAATGTGAGAAAAGGGTATTCCACCCCGGAACAAGCAAGTGGCAAATGTTATATATGCCAGCTTGCTTTATTATAATAAAGAACCGTACATTTCTTATTTTTCGAGAATTTAATTGTTGCATCTCGGAAAATATTTTAATTAATTAGCACAGTAAAACTACTGTTAGACATAACAAAATAAATTTAAGGCACGCTTAAAACGTGTCCTAAATTGAAAATTGTGTGTAAGAATGGCAATACTTCACCTATTGATAACCCTAGATATGTCTCAAGTAATTAATAGAGCATAGAAAAGTGGAATAGAGGAAGATATAGGGATTTCCTCCCACAAATTATGGCGTCTGTTCCTTCCGTAAAAAACCGAGGGTGGATTGTAAAGTTTGAGAATTATTATGACCTACACTAGATTTTTAATCACTTTAGGACCCTGATATTTCATTTCGAAGGCTAATAGAGGGGTGGTTGCTATAGCAAGGCGGTGACAAGGCCGAAACACATAATTATAAACAATTACATGATAAGGGGTAAAGGGGTATGGCTCACTAATTGATTGCTTTATGGCAGGTGGAGCCTTGAAGAGATGCGGTCACCGCCATTGCCATAGAAACTACTCTCCCCTACTGTTCGAAGTGAAATGATAGGATCCTAAAGTAATTTAAATTCCATTGTAAACCAACTTTTCTAATTACTGTTTATACTTATTGAAAGGCTATTACGTGTTTGTACAACATAATTGTGCATTGTTCAGTCTATTGTTTATATTTGATATACAGGCATGGCTAGGCTGTTTCGTGTGCTTGAAACTGCCTCCCCTCCTCCGCGCTTTCTGGAAACATTTAAATAATGATAGCAAAATGGAATTTTAATTTCAATTGCTGCACTTAAATGTATGAATATAAAACTGATTTTTAAAAATATTTCAACCCAGATTTAATTTGTATTTTCAATTTGACTTTAAACATATTATTTAAAAATGGGATCCCCATCACAACCTACCTTAATATTTTCCTGCCTCCACTACTAATTGATTTTAGTGTTGTGCTGGTAAACTTGTGTGGGTAGCAAACAAAACCGATCATTTTCTCAAATATCAAAATTCAGGTTTTATATGATATCGGTAGCTTCAAAACACAGCAACCAGACTTTGTAACTGCTTTTGTTCAAAAGCGATAATTTACATGGGTAAAAGTAGTGTGTTATTTCATTCAATATCGAATAGCCGATAAGTATAATTATCTATTTTTTTGCTCTAACTGACCAGGAATCCAGGCGGCAAGTCTGTGGCCAGTTTCTGGGTGGTCCCAGGACCGGCCATTTTGACGAGGGCTTTTAGCGGTTTTCCGTGGTCGCTAGGCGAATGTTGGGTTGGTAAATTTGATTCACGAAAATTCCAGTCATCCTTTTCATCACTCAGTGTCAGTTTCCTCTTCTTTATCACAATATCAGAGATTGAACTCTTCATCCATCCGAGATATGCTATGATACAGCGTTTGCTTGCTCCTCCCGGGGTACTGATTCACCTATGGCATTGAGTTATAAGTCCTTGGGGGTATAAATCCCACGTGAGAAGAGGATAATTCTAAAAATAAGAAAACAAATTTGTTTAGAATACAACTACAGAAATGTGTTCAATTCAAAAACGATAATTTCTTGTGCCTGTAAAACGTTTTTTCTTTACTGCTATTGTTTCTCAGGAAGTTTTCTCGTAGACCTCGTTGTTTTTCCCGCGCGATACCTCAACAATAGGCTCAATAAAGAAAATAACCACGTTGTTAATTTTTGTAGCTTTCTGCTTAGATGTTACTGTAAAAGCTTTATCAAGAAATACGCAAGATAAACAATTACATATGTTGTAGAAAGCTGAACCTGTAAGAAATCTGAAGTAAGTGTTTATACCGCAATATAAACAAATTAAAATATTCAATCTTGATTCTCTGGCTCAAAAACTGAAATTGTTAACATTAGGCCATTTAATTTTAGGTATAATGAAACCAACCCATTTAATTGAAGACGACCAACTTGCTCTCACTTGTAAGCTAAAAGGAATACAGTTACAGGTTTGAGGTGTTCACTGAAGCCTTTTTTTTCAACCTTAAAAAAGAAAAACGATTCATATCACTGAGCAGCCAAAAGAATTGCATAATTACAACATAAAATATGTAAGAAAGGAAGGCAATGTAAAGAGATTACTGGGAAAGCATTTGGTGAAAACCGTGATGTATTATAATATTGCTGATTTTTTTCACCCAGTTCTCTCCCTGTAATGCATCTAAAAGCATAAAAAAAAAAAAAAAAAAAAAAAGGCCTGATATAACATTAAAAAATTCAACTATGTTAAAAACTAAGATTTTTCATGCCGTACACTTGCCAGATCTCAAGATGGTTTATGTTATTTGTAAGTTATAGAAGGTGAAGTTTCAAGTGGGGGGGGGGGGAGAATGCTTTAGACAAATGAGCATTTGAGTTTAAGGAAGGAGCTGAAAACATTTGTGCTATTTATGAAAAGATTTTCACTAGGAAAAGAAAATGGTGTTACCGTATCAATGGTTCTACCACCGCTTTTCGGGGGCAACTATCGAGCTTTATTGAGGATCCTCTGAAATTTTAATCCATGATTATCCTTGTCTGTCAATCCCCATAATCGTGATGAGATGAACTGTACTTTATTAATTATCTTGTAGAAAGGTTCAAAACGCTACAAACTTAGGGGTCAATCTAATATGTAATTTATATGTATATACAATTTATATACGAGGTACGTCCAGAAAGTATGTTCCGTTTGGTAATAAAATTAAATTGTGTAGAGATACAGAATAATTATTTATTGCACAACATTCTACAACACTTAAACTACTTTTCCACATAACTGCCGAAATTTTGCAAGCATTTGTCATAGCATGGCACAAGTTTTTGTATACCTTCTTCAGAGAAGTTTGCCGCCTGTATATTCAAAAAGTTGGAAACATTTTCTATTCAGCTCTTCGTCATTGTTGAAGTGTTGACCGCCAAGGAAAGACTTGAGATGTAAGAACAGATAAAAGTCGCTAGGAGCGAGGTCAGGGCTGTACGGTGGATGGTCAAACACGTCCCAGCCAAATCCCTGTAGGACGTTTTTCGTCACATTTGCAGTGTGTGGTCGGGCGTTGTCGTGAAGAAAAACAACACCTTTTGACAACAATCCTCGGCGCTTATTCTGTATTGCGCGGCGCAATTTCCTAAGTGTCTCGCAATAAACATCTGCTTTGATTATTTGACCACGCGGTAAGAAATCAATGAGTAAGATGCCTTTCCAGTCCCAGAACACTGTATACATCATTTTTCGAGGTGTCAAGATTTGTTTCGGCTTAACCTTTGCTGGGGATGAAGTGTGCCTCCATTCCATTGATTACCGCTTACTTTCAGGGGTGTCGTAAGAAACCCAAGTCTCATCTCCTGTGACCATCTGTGCCAGAAATTCTTCGCCGTCTTCATCATAACGGGTTAAACACTGAAGTGCACTACCCATCCGTTTTGTTTTGTGTTGCTCATTAAGAATCTTTGGTACCCAACGTGAGCAAAGTTACGAAATTTCAGTTTTTCGGTAACAATTTCATGAATTTGATCGTGAGCTTTGGGGAAATTCCATATCGAGAGCAGTAATTGTAAACTTGCGGTTTTCCTGGATATTGTCATCAATCGCGTGAACCAGTTGTTCTGTAACCAAAGGTGTACGCCCACTTTGTTCTTCATCGTGCACTTCACTACGTCCTTCATTGAACTGTCGGACCCATCTTCTCACCATTGAATCACTCATCGCATTTTGTCCGTAAACTTCGCAAATTTTCCGATAAATTTCAATTGGTCTCACTTTCCTAGTATTCAGAAAACGTATCACAGATCTGATTTCACAAGCGGCGAGATTTTCAATCAACACTGACATTGTAAACAAGCACAACAAGGCGTATGTAGCTGACAGCGATCTCAAAATGGCGCACGTTTCTTCTCCTTGATACAGAGCGTCTACCGCGCATGTGCGGAACTGAATCGCAGCGCTGCAGCGGAGATAAATTTAAACGGAACTTGCTTTCTGGACGTACTTCGTATAAATATAAGATGAAGCTGAGCTTATTTATGTTTGCTGTGATCATGCATGTTCTCTGCGACGTTCTCTATGGCATATTTATCAGAGCTACTACCGAGTCCAGGTTTGAATCTTAGTAGGAACGGGGGATAATTTAATCTTTGGGAAACTTCAATCTTGAACTAAATAATATAGATTCCCATACTGGACAGATATAGAAAAGGTTGTCCATCTAAGAGGATAGAATTTACTTGTATGGAGCAGAACGCGCATACGCGCTTTTCTTTTCTCGATGCTCTATTTTCTCTAATTATCTTCGAGGCAAAGGACTTTCTCTCTCGCTCTCTCTCTCTCTCTCTCACACACACACACACACACAAACATATGTTCTTCTGAATGTTTCATCTAGATATTTTGATTTAATGGTGGACTAAGGTTGAAGCCTATAAAATTGGGAAACTGTTGACTTATTTTAGTAACTATTTCAACGCGCAAGGTTTATTCTGAAAGTAAGACCTCAAGGACGTTTCTATAAATATGTTTTATCTATCTCTGGCGATAATGGACTGAAAAGTGAATAAATCTAATGCTAAACTTACTAAATAATAAAATAAGTTATAGCATAGCTTACGAGTGTCTACCGCATGATCACTGCATTCTCTACCTCTCTCCGCCATATAATAGCGGTCTACACGAAGCGTCTACGCCTGACATTTCCAACTTCCCCCGAGCTTGCACTCTTACTCGTTTGTTAAACATCTGCATTTAAAAACATGTCAAATACGTCTGCAGCACCCCCTTATTTTCTTTCCACAAAGCCGAAACGTAAAATATTCCTGTTGATACACTTAAGTCTACGCAAGAGGCGCAATTATTTTCAGGCAATATTACTTATTTTCATTATTTCAATTACACGAAACGTGCGAAATACACAGAATAGCTTTTTAAAACTGCCAACTATCAGGATATAGAATGTAATAAATTTTACACGTAGTGCCTGGTATCAGACAGCTCCCACTTAGCACACACATTGATTTTAGTATTAATAATAATAATAATAATAATAATAATAATAATAATAATAATAATAATAATAATGCAGATATTTAGGCGTCTGCAACATTAAGCGCGCCAATTAAAGTAATAAAGGTGAAACAGAAACGACAGGTCATTTATTTATGACTAACATATGCAGTGTTATTTAGGAATTACACATCATTTATCCATCCCTTTTGAACCGCAATACTTCACTGCACTCATATTGGTTTGTGGCGGTAGAAAGTGGCCTATCTGCCATAAGTGCACATATCAAGTTATTCATGGACGTCATTTCTCGCCATTATGTACAGTTAAATTTATAGAATCGTGCCGATAATTTACGCAGTTGCTTATGTTGGTAAGAAAATGTTAGGTAAACCATCTCTGTCATGCCCCTTTCCTGAATCTAGCACCTACCTATCTTACGACCCTCCCCTCTTCCTTCGCTTGAGTCCGAAACTGCATTGGCAACAAAGGTTTCTTGCGCCCGAATAAATTCATAAGATGCCTTGATCTTCAAGCATTGCTCTAACAGAGGCATTATTTTCATCCGTAACAGGGGTTCTTTGATTTCTTCACGAAATTATCAATCAACATTAAGAAAAAACCAATCTCTCCTGAGTTCGCTGTATTAGTTGTATTAAATTGATTTTTAGATGGGGCTTTTTCGCCAAATGCACTTCTAAGCCTATCTTCAGATTGTTTGACTTTATGACGATTTAAAATCGTAAAAAATCCGGAAATATTCTATAGTCAAAGTGTATTTTGAGTGAACACAAAATCTTTAAAAAATGACACTTAACAAATAAATTGAAGAAACTACGTGGGGGTAAACTCGAAAAACATTAGAAAGTAGTTGTCAGATATAATTCATTATATTTTATTTATTTTTAGACACGTGGCATTCTAAAAATATGTATTGTCGCCCTGATATTAATTTTAACGTGTTACTGATCCGTGTATTACGAAAATAATAAAATAACACTTAATTTTTCTAAAACCTTCGTAGTCAAATTAACAATATTCATTAACGAGCTAAATGCGAAATATATTTTACTACCATGCCACATCGCGTGTGCGTGCGTGTCTGGTAGGCTCGTGGTGAGCCTAGGTGTTGTTGCTCTGTACCTACCCTGGTAAGGATTTAACCACAGGAATGAGGTGAAGTGTGAGGTTTTAATTTCGGAGTTTTCAAGTGTTGGTGTTCAGGAGGTAGCACTGGTAGGCTCCTCGAGCGGTTGCATTTTCAGGAGCAGCATCCTTTCCTCTGCTTCGCTGGTGCTTATTTTTTTTTATTTGATTATGGTGGTGAAATTTTGATAGACCTCTCCTATGGGAGGGGGGGAGGAGTGCTTTGTTCAGCTATTACGCTGTTGGCTGGTTTAAAGCCGTTGTTACCGGGAGTGCCCACAAGCCATGCGCGGAACCCGGAACCGCCTCTTTCGGCGTTCAGAGATCTGACAAGTGCGTTCTCATGGTCGCCCAATCTGGCGTAGAATTTTTGAGCCCGGCGCCTAATAACATCTTCCATATATGGGAGGACCGAAGCTTCATGTAGTAGCCTCAAAGGGAAACGCCGACATACAGAATATATGGACCGGAGTCCTATGCCACATCCACGCACGCCATCACTATTTATTTTAGTGGGCCCAACCATCCTTTACCACAAATATGGTAGCACTACAGCAGGATTCGAGTCGCCCGATTTGAAATCCCGGCCAATGAAGTTCCTCATTTTAGCTGGGTAACATTAGCTTTTAAGGCCACAATGCGTTGCGGATTTGGTCGAAAATTCAGTACCGGAGGTCATTGGGTATATAATGAAAATTTAAAGCATTGCAATTTTCCTCACTACACCTAACAATTAACGCTGAAAATGATTTATCCTTTACTGTGTCAGGAAAACAATTTGAAGGTCTTTCTACTTTACTCTTTTTATGTGACAAAATGTCCATTAGAAGAACTTACACAAGAAAATACGGATACCAGCATACCAAGCTTACTAACTTATATCGACATTGCTATGATCGATTGTGGAGTTTGCCTCGATACATACTGACATGGGACATTATTTTAACTTATCTATGTATCAAATTCAGTAAGATTGTTTATTTACTAAGAAATGTTAACAATATGCTAAAAGCCTACCACGCCAAAGCATTTATTTACTTTGCCTCCTTTCAAAGCGTGATAGATAATTGTTTTTTGGGGAAACTTTGGCATTTGAGATTTCTACTTTACACTTTTTATGTGAAAAAAAAATGTCCAGTAGCAGAACTTATGCAAGAAAATAAGGATTGCAAGTTTACCAGCTTTATGTCAAGCTGCTATGGTCAGTTTTGGGATTTACCTAGATCATACACTAATATGGGGCAACATTTTAACTTATCAATGTTTTAAATTCAATAAGACTGTATATTTGTTAAGAAATGTTAAGAATATGGTATCAGCTTACCACTTACAAAGCATTTATACCTCCTTTCAAAGTGTGTTGGGGGAAACGTTTGCAGTTGACAAAAATTTTAGTTTTACAGAAACCAGTAAAACCAAAACTGAGTCCTCATTGCAGACAATCTTTTACGAATTTACATACAATGGATTTTATTAACTTATTAGTACAATGAACCATTTTACATATCTATAAAATAAGAAATAGCAATTTGTTACATATACCCAATGTTAAACTGTGTAAAACAATGAATATCTTTATGTATAAAGTTCTAAGCTTTATATTCGTTGCTTCAAAATGTAATTACTTCTTTCAAATAATGCATTCAAGAGAAAAAAGAACATTGCTGATTAATAATCCAATGTATCATGTAAATGAGTGTTTACTTTCTCTACCGGTATTATGTGCGTTCGCAGTAGTCAGAGGATTCACCCAAAAATTCGCTACCGATATCTCACCGGAAATACTTGTTTTGGGGACTCCTGCATCCAAAATAATGAGTTTAGAAAATGAGTGAATGTGTATGAAAAGCATAATCCAAAAATCAAAGTCCATTAAATACCAAACTTGGATTAAAGATATTTACATGACAAATAAAGTATATTATCTTGATTTTTCAATGATAGCCTCTGGAAGACCTCTTCATTTCAGATGACGTATGCAAAATTGGTAAAATAAAACGTTAAGAGATAAAACAAAAACTACTACACAAAGAAATGTAGATCTCGTTAAAACAAACAATTTATATACATTTTTTGTAGAGATAACCATTTCCGAGATATTCCTTGGTATTAGTTTCAATTTTAAAATGCTTAATCTTTTCTCAAACGGAATTTGCCATTCCTGTTTCTTTTGTTTTACACCTGGCCGTGCAAAGAGGACCGATTTGATTATGTTTTAACCTAGTGTATCCCCTTATTTCCCTTCTACTTACAAGGAAGTTACACCAATTTTGCTAATGTTTATCTTGACTAGCAAGAAGTGGATAGAAGAGTAAGCTTTTGTTAAAATAGCTTGTTACATAATAGGTAGAGAAGTCATGTGAATGGAGAGAGTAAGATTTTTATATTTTAAATTATCTATTGTGTAGCATTATTTATGTATTGACGTAGCCTACTATGATTATTTCTTAATAGCTTGATTGTAATAAATCATGAGAATCTTCGAGAAAAAGCTTCCACATGGTGAATTTATGAAAGTTTCTTACTGGCACTATAAAAGCTTCTAAATTAAAGAAATGTATAGTAAATAAGCATATAAATGTTCCAGGAGCATCGGCTCTTTCATTATATCTCTGCCATTCATCAATAAAGAGCAAACTGTCAAAAAGCAACGTTTTGCCACTCCTTTCTTCAGGTAGTTTGGTACTTCCCATTGCCTATCATTAAGGAAGGGTTTAGAAAGGACGTCCAGTCCCACGCATGCAAGCAAGGGAGTTTCAGTTGAACAAATTGACGGTTTCTGGTTTAATACGATATGCAATACACATGTAGCAGTCATAAATAACTTTATCAATTACGCCATCTAAAGAGCCTAAGGAGCTCATCAAAATACACCAGGAAGTGAAAACACCAACTGCTTCCGTGTTGCAAGCAATCACCGAGTAGCTTACATTCATGTGGAATGGAAAATCGAATTCTACCCATTTTGCGGGTTAATGATACGTGTTCCGTTTTGTTGAATCTGAATTTTCTCATCGTGCATCGAGTTGATGACATGTGTCCGTTTAGTTGAAGAGTTTTTCTCATCGTTAACGAGATGTCAAAGAAGCATTTTCCTGTTTAATCTATTTTAAGTTTTAAGGACATGGAATATTACAACCTTAAATTTGGGATATGCAGAAGCAATAACTACCATGGTCAATTAAATTCAGCTACTATTTTACATCAGAGTTGTTTCATTACAAAAACATTTATTTTCTTATTACATATACTGAACTTCCAAGAAAAATGATTTTCAGGTTTTGAAAAGTAGATTTAATTTGTGAATTGTTCAACTTCTTGAACTTTTAAACTGTACACAATAGGTATTTCTAGTAACTTAACAGTACAACTTTTCGTGTAAAAAGGAAAAGTCTCTTAAAGACATCTTCCATTACTACCAAACATTCGGAAGAAATTGATTGTTACAGCAACTGGAAGCTCTGGTTCGCAGGGTCGTGGGTTCAAACCCGCAGAAGGTTGTGCAATTTTTCAGGGGTAAACATCCATTGCATGGCTTCCTTCAGAAGGGAAGCAAAGCCGGTGTTCCCGGTCGTTGATTTTCGGCACATAAAAGAACCTCAAGCCTGACATAAAAAGGCATATGAGCAACAATATGTGATCTTTCATACCCAATATAGAACTGGACGCTGAGAACCACAGCAGTGAAAGAGCGACCATAACAAAAACTTAATTTCATTTCAGCGACCGAGCGAAAGTGGAATCCGTGATTCATCCTTTGCCTAAACGATACACGATCAATTAAATTGACAATTGTGGTTTCAAAACTTTTTTGTTACAAAGTCAATTGTGCACCCTGTAATTACAAGCTGTAGCACAATAAGAATGAAAAAACAAAAAACCAAACAAAAAGTTAAATGCACACAGTTTTTACCAAACTTCACCGATTCATTGGTTTTGTATATTAAAATGTACTGCACCCTAATAAAATATTTACAGCCATTTTTTGATAGAATAAAAAGTAAGGAATAATTTCCCATGTAATGAGTTTTGGATGTGGCAGGATTTTCTTGAAAATCTTTGTGCCGCATCTTTTGAAGGTGTTGAACTTAAAAGATACCAAATATGGTATTTATTTATTTTATGGCTACATACAAATAAACGGAACGTTTCTAAAATGTTCTTATACTAGCGGGCTTGGAAATATATATTTCGGAGATCTAATACCTTTTATAGCATCTACTGAAATAGCATTAATATTATTCGATCTGAAACCAGTGAAATCTCGACATCGAACTTGGTGGAATGCATTACCTCCTCTAGGTCATTCTAAGGACTTCGAAGGTTCTTCCGATGACTGAAGAAATTCAAGGCTTGCAGTTCCTTTTAATTTCTACACTAAGATAGCAAGTAGGGGAAGTATTGTAAATAGTAAAAGGTTTGTGTGTGTGTGTGTGTGTGTGTGTGTGTGTGTGTGTGTGTGTGTGTGAACTGAAAAACGAATAATGACTTAAATACTGAATTTGATATTTACGTAAATTCAGAATATTTCAAGAATAAACATTTTCAAGAAAATCCCTCACCCCAAATTACTCTTTAACTCGGAAAAAATTGTGGAACTCTCAATAACGGCTCAATTAAATTGTTAAATGTGTAAGATATTCATTCTCATGACAAATTAAACGTATTATATCTTGACAATTTTGGGGAATAGACTCTCTGAAGTACCTATCATTATCTTTTTTTGACTTTACATGGTTAATAAATCGTAAGCACACAATTTATTCCAAATCATTTTTATTGATCTATCTTTCTATTTCTATTTATTTATATTTATATTTCTATCGTCTCTCAATCTTTCTATTTTCTCTTGAGCATGCAAACCCATTACATAGCGATCCACTCTCAAAGCCTACTGTATTCCCCCAATTCCATTTTGCCTACAAGAAAACCTCGATTAACCTGAAGTAGATAGCAGAGGAAGAGTTTGCAAAAGTAGTTTGTGCAAGAGTGAGCAGAGAAGGGCATTTGAAATGTTTTCTGTATCTTCCTAAGTCCCTATTATGGAGCATATAGCTGTGTTCTAGATATTTAATACTTATACTTTTACACTGCTCTCACAGTTGTTTCTAATGTTATGTGTGATGCCGATTGTGTCAGTATTTTTCGATTTTGCGTAATAAAATTAACAAAAAACACGATCCCAAAATAGATTCAGCAATTTTATTGGCACGCGGACTCATGACGTATACACATGCGGATATTAACTCTTGTATCATTCCCCACGGAAACAGACATGGAGATACCCACTAAGCTTTGCATGGGTGTTTGTTTAAAATCGGTGTGATTGTGTTGCTTCCTCCTCATTTTAGCATCATATAAAGCATGTTTTGAACACTAAAACTCAAAATAAGATATTTTGTTACAAACTTGAGTTTTGTCCAAACGTTAATCTGGTGTAATATGACACTTGCTTACTCTATGAAAATGGGACTAGAAGTACGGAAAACAAATACAAACTTTACATCAGAAGATGCTATTAATCCTTTCTCTATACGTACTATGCACATAATGTATAGAGAAGGTACTGTATGACACGAAACAATTTGATACCAAAACTTCACCAGAAATATATGTTTTGGGACCCCAGGAATCCAAAAACAGCATTTTTAGAAAATATTCGTGTGAGTGTGTTCCAAGAATGCGACACGAACATTTTCAAATCCCCCACCCCAAGTACTCTTTACATGAAAAAAAAAAAAATGGAAAATTTGATTTTCTCTAAAATGGCTCTAACCATTTTTATTAAAATGTCTTATATTTAAAACATTTACGTAACTTTTACTTATAAGGAACTAAGTAATAAGTCCTCTTCTGTTAATGTTTATTTCGATTGGCATGAAGTAGACAGAGGAATAAGCTTATTAACAATAATTTGTTACAGAGATGTAGATAGTTACTTTTTAATTGAGATGCAAGGTATTAAAATGTGCAGCCAACACCGTTGCACGAAGGATGAAGGAAAGTGGTCACAATTACTTGATGGGCTGACGCGAGACTGGTGACGTATATATGAAACAACACCATATTGTCTGTAGGTTATTGTTATTAGGTTAATCATTTTATATCATTAAACACTCGCACATTCACTCTCACATGCATACTTCCAGATAATGTGGGAGGTGAATAAGAGTAGTGAATAATTCTGATTACAGAAAAATTCTCCGCCGCATCCGGCAATCGAACACGGGAACCCCGGGTGAGAAGTCAGTTTGCTGAGCACTGACCACGGAGGCATATTGTTTTGTTTATCCGCTAATGCACTATATAATAAGTATCTTACCTTAGGCTACGACACTAAATTCTTCTTCCGAGTCAGAATTCTTAAAGTGTCCTTACAATGGAATTGATTATTCTCGAAATTAACCAATTATAGTATAGTACTATTCAAATAACAAGCAAGTTCACCACAATAAACTGTGAAACAGAATACCACTGAATGGCTAGTGACGGCAGCTCAACTCCTGTCTTTTTTTGGTCACTATGCAACTGAATTATTTCGTGACTTATTCCAGAATCTAATATGTAGGTAACAAATAACTTTCTCAATCACTGAATAACATGTATACAAATGACATTTACAAATCTCACCGGAATATTTAAAGTTTCTTGCTTGAAAATAATAATGGATTTCAGAAAAAGGTACCCTTTTTAGCGATGCATCCACGTACATACCTGTGGGATTATTAACAAATACTCGTAGTATTGTGGAGATCGGAGGGGATCGCCTGCAGGACCCCAAGAGCGCTACAGGATATGCATTGGAGGATAGCCGCTGCATCTTCAATTGTCACTCGGAGATGCTAGAAGACTTGTTATCAGAAGTTGAATAGTAGTCTGAGATGCAAACATAGAGGTTTATTATAGTCACTCTAAAGTTTGGACGCTCGTCTGACATTCGATATAAGCAACATTTTATTATTTAGCAAATGGTACTTGCCTATACTTGTCCTGGAGACCCTATCTCAATTTAATTATGAATACTATTAGTTTATTTTTCTCTCGTTTGCAAATTTCCTCTATTGCCTTACTTGAGCATTTGTCTCTTCCCAGTGTATTTCACTTTTCTCCTCATGTGCTGCTAGAAGTCCTCTTTTACGCTCTCTTCCTCTCTGGTTTGTTTTTCTTTAGTTTCTTTTTCTTGTGCTTTCTCCCTTTCTTCATTTTTCTTCAGCAGAAGGCTGAGTGTTGTGGACAGACAGCTTATAGAGTAGCAAGAACGCAAGATGGATGTGTTGAGCAGGCAGTTCCGCTGCCCAACAGAACGCGATATTAAATTACCTGCACCATTACGAGCATGGCTGCTAAGGTCCAGCCTTACTTCAGGGCGTGATGGATTCACAGTAGACTTTCACTATCAACTCAACGTTTCACATAGAGTTACTTCGATCACTGGAATCTCACGCATGCTTAGACATATCCCTCCGACAAACTAATGCAGTGAGAGTAGAAAAGTGACTGGCATGTATGATATAGAAATTGCGCTGATCTCATACCCAGATGGTTAAAATGCGATCGGAACGCTGTAAAGCTTGACCACAAGCCCATCGTAAACGATCAATAAGGTCGGTTGGTGAGCTCATCACCACCAGCTTCTGTATCACCTTATGCCATTAAACTCAAGTTGCTGCAATGTCATTTCTTCAAGATTTTTAGCAATGCATTAGCAGTAAATGCGACTGGTTTTTTCTCCCCTCTTATAGTCAACATCTTCATAGAAATTATACCGATTTTTACTCAGCATAGTTTTGTGAGTTCAGCCATATTTAACAGTTATTAGCATTTAGTTCTTGTGTAGTGTGATTATTAAAATGTGGAGGAGGCTTTGGGAAATAAACAAAGATTTCCCTCTGACTGCACCAGCAAATCATCCCTTGCCGAGTCTCAGTAGTGCCAGGCCCGCAATAAAAAGAGGCTACAACAAACAAATAGATTTTCGTGTACAATGCTCAGGATTAATAATATGCAATAAGAATTATTTAGTATAGAAACAGCAGAATCCTGAAGTTGAATAGAAAAACTAGTAGGATCAAAACTAAAAATCTATATTTCATAATTTGTTACAGCTAATTCGTAGTTCGAAAACAAAATATTTCTTTTCTTTTTTGGTCTTCGGTATTTTGTTTTGCATTTTATAATAAAATATAGGTTGCATTTCAACTCATAAATATTACACATATTAAACAGCAATACACAATTGTTTACTAAAAACACTGTTGTGAAGTAAGTTTAGTAAATATTTAAAATTAAGAAAGGCGGTCATATTCCAAAAGTTGTACAAAAATTGCATTCGCCTTACTTTTACCCCTGTTTCTTCTTCTTTTTAACTTTTCAATATTTATTTCTTTTATTTACATTCTATGAAACGTGATTTAACTACATTTTCTAGTCGACAGACAAATAAAACAATGCATGTTTTCCATACCTCTGCACACGATTACAGTGGGTAGAACAACAAAAATAAACGTCATTTATAACATTTAATCCTAATGTATTAAAAAAAAAATCACACCTTTAATGGGCAAGTAATTATTCCTGGCAAAATAAATTGATATTAGTGAAAATTACTCTTTTAGAAATACTTTGCGAAGGATATTTTGTAAACTGTGGTGGGTGGTGGTGGTGGTGATAGCGGCGGTGGCAGTGGCGGTGCTGCTGCTGCTACTGCACTTCCATGTTCATTCGTATGTCTTTAGAAGACTTTCAGATCATCTTATTATATGTTTACAAATAGTAATGCTACTTTTATAATTTTATTAATCTTTTCTTCATTATATTCATTGGCTTCTATCAAAGCATCCAAGTGAAAAACCAGACGGGATATATATACACACTTCGAAAACTACTAAACTGCATTTTCTTGTTTTACAACCCTTACCTACCATTTAACTATTCAATTCCTGGGAACAATAATATTATCATTATATTATTTTTTTCACCCACTTAGCCGTTCAATAGCACAACGTGAAATGCCTCTTCTTGTCAATCTTTGTGAGCTCATCAGCTGTTCGTCATATTCGTTGCTAAAAATAACTACCAATACTTAATAATGTAGTACGTACTTTAAATGTTGTGCGAAACAGAAAACAAATGAAATACTTCAGTTTTTTAACATTTAAACTCTTAGGATATTAAAACGTCTAAACATTGTCACTATTATCACTATGGATTGTATTTGAACATTTTGTATAAAGTTTGACTACAATTTGTCTCTTACAAGTTATCCTTCTTCATAGAAAGAGTTTAAATTCTTCATGATTTCAATTTAAGCGAGAATGTGTTAGTTACATAAAACACCCGGAAACAGGGTGCGTATTAATAATGAGAAACATTTAACATATTTGTACAATAGAAAACAACGCTGTCATTAGCAATACGTTAAAAAACTATTTCAAATGGTCGATTAAGGTTCGTTTTGCATCTCTAAATTCTGCACGCGATTAGGATATATTTCATCTGTTATCGGCTTTTCCCAACTGCGCCTTACTAATGCTTCGAGACCAAGTCCCTTGGTGGTAGAACGAAACTTGTACAGTTCTAAAGCAGAAATGCAACATCGCCCATAGTCACGCAAGGAGCTATCTAGCCTGCACGAAAACTTCATTCTGCGATATATCGGCATGCAACATGTCTGGAACGTCCAGCAAGCATCGGCTATACTCGTAACTCACCCCGCATCACATAACATATTGCAATCAATTGTTATGCAGATATACTGGAGTTGAACAGATATTTTGGGATGCTTCATATCTCATGATACAGATAAGAGATTTTTTTTTTCCCAACATATAGGAGCAATACATTTTCTGGCGGGGAAGGGAAAGCCTACCTTGTTTCTCCTTCAGATGTTCACTTACTACTTCCAAATAGCAAATATGCCACTTCGGACATTTATAATCTATACTAATGTTATAAAGACAGATAAGCGTATGTGTGTGTGTGTGAGTGCGCGCGCGCCTGCGGACAGAATAGCTCAAAAACGAAAAGACCGTTAAATACCAAACTTGGCGTTTAACTTTGGCAACTTCCAAGGATACGACGCAAAGTTTTTCAAGAAACTTCCTCCAACATTGTTCGAAAATGTTGATTTTTTCAAAAACTGCTCTAACGATTTTGATTAAAATACTTTATGACACACGAAATGCAAACCTTGAACTTTCTGGGAATAGCTTCTGAAGACCTCTTCATTCTAGATGACTATTATATAACTGGCAAACCGTAAGAGATATATAAAAAATACACACAAAAAATGTAGATCTCATTAAAACACTATGTTGTATACTTTTTTTTTTTTTTTTTTTTTTGTAGAGTTAATTGTTTTTGAGATATTCCGGATTATTAATTTCAATTTTAAGGCGACCGGCTTTTAAAGGACGAGACCATCGCTTTAGCCTATGCATTTACTTATTTCTGCAAGGAAGCTAGTAATAAGACTAATTCTGCCTATGTTTAGCTTGATTAGCATGATGTAGATAACAGATTGATGTTTTGAATAAAAGGTTTGTTTATCGACTAGCTAGAGGACATCATGTGAATGGAACACATTAGACTTTTTCCCTACTACTTACAAGGGTCCAACTAATAAGGACAATTTCTGCTAATGTTTATCTCGATTATCATGAAGTAAATAGAAAACGTAAGTTTTTTAACATTAATTTGTTACAGAGATGTAGAGAAAGTCACGTGAATGGAAGACATCATATTTTTTTTCTTCCTTCCTTTATGTTTGGACCTGTGTTGTTCATATTCTGTTTACATTTCGCGTTTGGATAGTTAAATTCCGCCAAATGAAATTTTAAGTGCTACGTTGGTAGAGGAAATTTCAAGTTTATTCTCACAATTATAAGAAATTTCACGTTTTTAAAAGACTCTATGTGCAATAGCTTGTAATTAGAGAATTTAATATTTTCACCAATCTAACTGCTTGAATCAATCTGCACTAACAATTTAGCTCCAAACCTACTAGTTCTACTAAATAGCTCTGTTTTTATAAGACGAACTCAAAACTGCCAGAGAGATGAAGCTCGTATTAAATATAAATTATTGTTGTTATTATTATTATTATTATTGTTATAATTAGCCGCGCAGGGGATACCGATTGCTTTACAAGCCAGTCTCAACCTTACGTCAGTATGGAGGTAAATGGGATATTTCTTATCTAAAGCTATTACTTCGACGTTTACTACTCTCGCACATGGTGTAAATATTCAATTGCTATAATTTTCAGCTCTGAATACATTATTATATGCAGAATAATTTTCTTTATCAGATTATATCTGTTGTAGAGCTGCTATGTTTATGGGCCCAAATTTCTAAAGAAAACTTGCTCTTTTCGTTTTTCTAAGCTTATCACGCATTAACCAATGAACTACAAGGTAGAACGCAACAAGATGTTTTTCTTGTGTTATATGTACAAGAGTAAGTGCTGTCACGTTTAAATCTAAGATTTTCGGGAAATTCTATACATATTTATGCACAGGAAAATTAGGCAGCGAGAAACTGCTTTGTTATTGGGTTTACAACGAGGACCGAGCGAGATAAAAAGTTGATAAGGCTTGAAAACAGTTTTTAAAGAAGCCAGGATCCTTTCACCTTTTGCATTTATTATCTATGACACATTAAAACCATTATCTATTCAGCTAAAAGGTGCCGAATAGTGTTCAACAGTAAGGGTTAACACGGGTTTTAAGGAAATATTTATAACTTGATATATTTCTACAACTCGTAAACAGCAAGAGACAGAAGAAAAACTTACTACACAAAAATGTAGATCTCATTAAATCATACAATTATTTCATATACATTTTTTTTTTTTTTTTTGAGTTAACCGTTTTCAAGATATTGTTATTGGTTTCAATACTAAAATACTTTAACTTTTCTCATACAGAAATTTGTCAACTCCTGGCCAGGCAAAGAGAACTAATTTCAATCACATAATAATACGATTTTAAAAGATTTAACCAGTGTACTCCCTTATTTCCCTTCTGCTTATAAGAAAGCAAGTAAAAAGATAATTTATCTCAATTAGTATGAAGTAGGTAGAAGAATACACTTTTTAACAATAATAAGATGTAGAGAAGGTTATGTGAATTGAACACACCAAATTTTCAAAATAAATAAAAGCTTCAAATTTACCAAGTTATTTATACCTCAATTTTATTAATTAGAATAAAAATAATTATTCCGTAATTTCATTTCGTTAAGGATGTTGATGGGTTTCATCAGAGTTCTCCCCTTTTAGCTATCATACTCCACATTCACGTTTGAGTTGTCCTAGATGCGGCTAATCTCAAAAGCTCTGAAACAAGTTATTGGATGCCGCGTGTCGCCAGAGTGAGAACTTAGCACTGCTTTTCCCGTTCACAGTATTTGCCAGGGGCCAGGTGTGTTTGGCACCCTAGAGGTCTGTTCACATCCTGAAACGGCCAAGTTTATCTACCGCTTCCTCTCCATCAACAACGGTTGATTAATTTGGTCTCGATCTCTCAATGAAAGTGAATTTGTGTCTAACTTCTTTCAAGGCCTTAGTTTATTCCTCTTTCTTTATGCTAGTCTTACATCGGTACTTACGTTTAATTTATGAGTTTCACCTTCTCAACTAGCAAGTAGAGATACCCACCTAAAACTTCGATACCGAGATTTTACTGCAACCCCAGGTTTTAGGCTCCCCCGAATTCAGAAAAATCATTTTTAGGAAAGTGTGTGTGTGTGTGTGTGTGTGTGTGTGTGAACAGCAAAATTCGAAAATGAAAAGGTCGTTAAATATTAAACCTCCGATATTCTTTGAAGTTCTAGATGATGATACATAGCATATACTTATACTTTGGTGCTGGAACAATCATCGGTCGGAAGGTAAGAATGAAATATTATGCATAATTCTGTGGGGTAACAAACACCATTCTCTACTTAAAGACATTCTACTAAAAGTCAAAGTCAACTTCTTAGTATACTTTTAGGAGCATAATGCTTTTTAAATCGTTTATAATCTTATAAGTAGTAATTTATGAAATTATACTAGAAGGTATTTATAGACCAAGTTTATCAAAAAGATTTAGACTTTTCAATAGTATAAGAATAATGAAAATCATCTGAATGGCTCTTGAAGTATATATTAAACACACTTTAAACGCAATATGCACACTATACAAATTAATATACACTCAAACATATACAAATTCTCTCTCTATGAAATTAACAACAAAGCTTCAAAGTTGAAAATCAAACGTTTCAGCTATCGTTTCAACGTTTTCAAATCCTAAATTCAGTTTATAACAGCGACGTTGATGCTGCGAGATTTTGGGCAAGCCATATATTTCTGAACAAGAGATGCTTTAAGCTGCACATTAAACGCAAAGTTGTGGAAAGTGCGATTCTGAAAGTGAACTGAGGTCAGTCATGCACCTGCTGAATGCATGAGGATGTCTGCCATTAACGGTAATTAACAAGGGAGCAACTGTATTGGACTGCACTAGCCTGGAGCTGTCTGTCTAGTCCAGCGAGAGATCGAGTTTCGTATAGTTTAGTGGCTGACTGTTCTGTTTCACGAGTTGGCTTCGTTCAAGTACATCCACTTCAGAAACCTTAACCGCACCACTCCAAATTTATATAGCTTCCATTTTTACGACGTGAACACAGATAACTACTGTTTTTGGTTCTCTTCTGTATGCCCATGTTTCAATACAGGCATGGGTGGGTATTCTTGACCCCGCGAGTCACCGCCGTGTGCTAAGCGGCCTGCACCCCACCCCTTCGCGTTTGTTGACACACATAAGCAAGCGTACAAGCAGGTTTCAGCCAGTGGCGGAATTATTAAGTATATTCCTTAATAGTTGTTCGGGCATTCAGGAAAGTCTGGACTCTTTCTAATTTTACAGCATACTGAAGATTCTGTAATATACTGTGTATTACACACACACATACAAGATGTTAATGAACTACACCGAAAATAATTTGCGAGATTGTGCACGTGACATATAAGTAATTTGAGAGCGGCGATGCATGGTCCCCGGATAAACATAACGCAACTACATAGCGTTAAACGTGTGGATATCAGGTGCTGAAGCAAAGCAGGTTGAAAAAATGGCTTAGAATGTGTTTAAAACTGCTGCCCGAGTATAGGAATATCGATGTTTAGTAGCTCGTTACTAGCGTTCTCGTACTTTAATAAACTAATAAATTTATATTTTGTGCAAAATGATGCAAAAACATCACGAGATACTGCTCCTGCCTCAAATTAGCAAGCCAACAACGTCAGTTAGCATATTAATGATCTTGTTTCATTTAAAATCTTTTAAGTATTGAGTATTGTTTGTTCATGTTTCCTGCATTTATAAGCGATATTATGTTTTTCTTCAATTTAATAAGAAGTATGCAATATTATGAGTTTCAAACCTTACTGTATGAATAACGATGAAAAAAGCTTTCTTTTTTTCTTTCTTCAAGTTTGCCATTTCCTTTTATTGGGAAAGGACACACATCCAATCCTCCCAGCGGAGAGAAGATCCCCGCAATGATACCGGGAAATCGAACCCCGGTTCCCGCGCCAGAGGCAGGTAGGTACGCTTTTATTGTGCTTATGGGAATATGCTGAAGCTAAATATTAAAGTCTTTAATTAATGAATTATCCTTTTGCTACATATGCTATTTTTCTAATTATAAAACCGGTTTAAATATACCTATAACAAACACATTAAGGCGAAATGTAATGGACCGACAGTTCTTCAACTTCGTGAGTTCAATTCGTAAAAACTGCAATCTAATGAGCTGGTGGAAGAGGGCGGGGAAGGGCCTTCATAAAATAATTGGTATGATCGCATTCGTGGATGATAACAGATCTTCATTTGACTACACTTAATTTTTCTTTCTGTTCTTAAAACACACTGCAATAATATTGACATAAATTAATACATGTATGATAGCTACAAATACTTTATTTTAATGCCAAATGTCAGTACAATATGAGAATAATAAAATAAATAAAATAAACTCATATTAAAACCCTGACTATTCATGTATGCTGACAAATGGCAACACCATACATTAGAGAGTTAACGGACTTTTCGTTTTTGGGTTATGCTGTACAGATTTTTTTTTTAATTTTTTTCAGGGATCCAAAATGTCTATTTCTAATGAAATCTTGGTATCGAATTTTTGGGTGAAATACCCACTATGCAAATTGTACGGGTGTAAGAAGCAAAACTGTTGAAGAACGAATTCCCATTTATCTCTAGAATTTAAAATTGTATAGGTATGCTTCAAAACGACACCGAAACAAATTGTGGACAATTTTGGTCAGATCCTCCTATGTGATACACAAATTAAAGGTACTTCAACAAAGCGTCTCATGATTCACATAGATTGCACGATTCACGTAGATTTGCTCAGGAACAAAGCCACGCTATAGGAGCTAACACGTTTAAGTTGGCAAGCACCAAGAGGAGTGCTTTTTTTTTTTTTTTTTTTTTTTTTAATGCAGTTTTGGAGTCTGGTTGGGACTCCGGCACTGTATGCCCTACTTTTGATTCGCCTAATTTGTTTAGTTTGTTTGCTGTATGATTACTGGATTACTGTTTTCTTCTTTTTACACACACACACACAAACATATAACACCCATGCCCAAGGCGGGACTCGAACCCACGATCCCCAGCGTTACGAAGTACTAAAGCAAGCCTTGGCGAGCGCGGCCATGGGGACCGGCGTGCTTTAGCAGCGTTTTCGTAAATATACCGACATGTTGCACTATAGTTGTCTAACATTAAGGAATTTCTTATCTTATGAATCATCGCTAAAGAACCTATACCTTTAGTTATTTGTTTATTCTTCTGAAGTATAATTTTATAAAATCGCACAAGGAGATGATTAGGAAATTAACTTAATACTAAGTTTTAGAGGGAATTTAACGTTGATGATCTTGAGAATGGAGGCAAGAACCTGATAAAGACAATAGAGACAAGAATATTGTCAAAATACCACCAAAGATTTGTAGATAAAGTTAAACAATAAATGCCTTTTGTAGTGACACAAGAAGTTTATTCAACTGTGATAACTCGTAATATTAAAAGAAATGTTTGTACATTTAATAGCGCGTTCTTGTTTATACTTACAAAATTGTTGAGAATTTACTATTAGGATAACTACAAAATGCGTAGGATACGTACAAGATACTCGTATGTACCTACGTGAACACTATGATTGGCATTCGGAAGCTGTCGAAGTGATTCTAGTAGGTAACTGTTCTTTGCCAATTTACCTGAAAACTTCTCAAAATGTGCAACTTTCAATGTTGAATAAAAACAGAGTTTCAGCTGTGGTCATCAGACTCGGGCTATTTCCAGTATAAGCTACAAGACTGCTCGTTTTTTTTTTTGTTTTTTGTTTTTTTTTGTAGTGTTTAACGCCCGCTTTTACTGCTCTGGCACCGCAGCCGATGACACTGATGATAAATGAAGATGGAGCCCCGGTGGAATGAGATGGCGGGGGAAACCGGAGAACCCGGAGAAAACCCGCCGCTACGCCCCTTTGTCCACCACAAATCTCACAACTTGGGATCGAACCGGCCCGTCTAGGTGAGAGGCGAGGTCTAACCACTCGGCCACGACGCGGTCCAACTGCTCGGTGGCTTCGAAACAGTCTATATAGGTATATGCATCCAGAGATACTATTACTACTCGAATGTAAGTAGCTGTTATGTCCGTTTCTGGCATGGTATTTTGAGAAACTTCTGAATCAGCGAGGAAAACGTTAGGAACAAAGCGTAGCCTGCCGATGGACAAAGGAGTGGTTTCGATTGTGCAAGGTGTTCGCCTGAAGGCCCTGCGCCTTCCGTTTGAGCTTTATGGGTTTGACCAAAGCTCTCAATGCAGTCAGGTGTTCAAGCTACCTCAAACACGCTTCAAATGAGGAACAGAAGTTCAAAACGCTCCTATATATTTTAAAAAGTAGTAGAGTGCTTTTGAAGCTATTCCTATGAAGTTCAAGATATGCATCTTATTTACCATTTGCAAATATCTATAATATTTAGAAAATGAAATGGAGAAAAGGAATATTTCGAAAAATCTTCCAAGTACAGGTAGTTTGAAGTGGCAAGATTTTCCTGCTAATCTTCGAGTGACATCTTGGAAGATACTGAACATCTTGGAAGATATTTAAATACCAAGTTTGGTATTTCGATTCTGAGTTACGCTGTTCAAACAAACGCACGGGTTTTTCTACAAAAAATATTTATATTTAGTTATGCATTTCCGTTAAAATCTAGGTGTAGAATTTTGGTTGGAGTATATAGTGTACGTGGTAAGGAAATTAAAAAGTACTGAAATAATGAAAGACAGAATTGCGTTTATAAATTTCTGTGGAGTATTCCAACAGTGCTTGACACCATCACTGATCTATTCATTTCTAGATATATAAAAGAAAACCTAATCAGATATGTACCAAATGAAAGAAAAATCAAGGAGGAGTCTTGACAATACATAAAATAAAAACCTGATGTGTTCCATTCACATGACTGTCTCTGCATCTCTGTAAGAAATTATTATTTAAAAATTTGTTTTTCTATGTACTTCATCCTAATCGCAATAAAACATTAGCGGAAATGGTCTTATTACTTGCTTCCTTGTAAGCAGAAGGGAAATAGGGAGTACATTAAGCTAAAGCGATAGACAAATATTTTAGAAGATAGTTACTATTGGTTTCTTTTCATGACCAGAAGTTGACAAACTCCCGTATGAGAAAAGTTTAAGTATTTTAAAACTGAAACCAATATCAACGAATATCTCGGAAATGATCAACTCCATATGTATATCTCTATCCTACGGTTTACCAATTATGCAAAATGCATCCAGAATGAAGAGGTCTTAGGGGCTTTCCCAGAAAACTCCAGATATACATTTTATTTGTCATGTAAATAGCTTTAATAAGCGGTACTATGATCAAAATCGTTACAACTGTTTTTTGAGAAAATCACAACTTTCGCATTTTTTTTTCATGGCTATGGGGGGGGGGGGTCCTCAAAATCCTCAGGTTGTATCCTTGGAAGATACTAAACTTAAATATCAAAATCGACTTCGTTTTTTAATTATCGTGTTCACAGATACATGGACCTTTTTCTATTTTTTTTTTTTACTCAGGAGACCCTAAAACATGCATTTCCAGTAAAATCTCGATATCGAATGTTTGGGAGGGGTGCAATACTTTCTCTACCTATGTACTAGTATGTACTAGAGAAAGTAAAAAAAGGAAGAAAGAAAATACTGATCGATAATCTCTCGATGAAGCTTTCGTTATATTTCTGAATTCAGTTAACATTAAGAGAGAGAGAGAGAGAGAGAGAGAGAGGGGGGGGACAGACAGACAGAAATAAACAGATATCTAGAGTTTTAAAAGAAGGATAAGGGCAATGGGATGCAAATAGGAAGATGGGGGAAAGAAGATGCAGATCACGAAGCTAAAGAGTATACTACAATGAAGGATTACAGACACATATGCACAAATGAGAAAATGAAAGCTGTGTAAGTAAAAAAATTCTAATAAAGACTGGGCAAATTCTGTATGTTAATATACACAATCGAAAGAATACTGATGAAGAGCAGTGAACACCTTGAGTCATTGTTCACAGTATATTTTTAGATGATAGGTATGGGACGGCTCAGTTGTTTCCGTCTGCGATCCGCATCCGGGAGGTCGCGGTTTGGATCCCCACCGACCGTCTACTCTGAATAGGCCCCCTCCCCCCACCACGGCTTTTATTTATCGCCAGGTGAATGCTGTGGTGGTTTTTCCGAATTTCCGGGCCCTTTCGTAGTAGTGAACTTAACTGGGTAGTTTGTTGGTGTGTGGAGCGCTCTGTAATTGTCTTCTCTTCTGGAACGGAACCAAGGCAACTTAGACCTGTTCGGCGCTTTTGGGGAGTTGCCTGCAGGAGTGTCCTGTGAGCTTAAGAGATTCCGAAGTATCCGCACCTGCTGCTGTTTAATCCGGGGAGCAATCCTTCGGATCTTTCATCTCAATCCTTTCTTCCAGATGTTGCATGCGGCACGGCATGCCTTTAGCCACAGCGCTTCCTCTGCCACTTGAGAGAAAATCATGTAACATTAAATATTATAAAAGTTAATAGGATACTAGGAAATTCTTATTGGTAATATTGTGCTTAAAAGAGGGCGTTTACCTACATCATGACTAAGCAAGAATAAACATCAACAGTGGAATGACAAACAAAATTAGAGGGTTGTCCACAACTCATATAAAACACTGCTGGTTTGCTAAATTCGAGTGTTAAACTCAAAGAGAATTAAACGTGAGTATGGTTTCTTAATGTACCTAAATGCGATGCCATAATGTGAAATTTTACATTTTTAGAACAGGTGCTGTATATGTAAAATCATGCAAGAGGTCGCAGGCGAAACCCAGTACGAGAAGCCATTACAAGCAGTCCTACAAGAAGTTTAAGTCAACTGTCAGCCGAAATTAATGTATCATATACGTCCTGTTAACGTATTGTTGAAAATACTGCAACTTTACCCATATCACTTACGTCTAGAAGCCTTACACGATGACAGTCATAAAGCTGTTTCCATTTTGCTTCCATAATGTGGCAAGAGATTGAAGATGACTGCTTCTTGTATAAAAATTGCTTTTTGCATCGCAAGCTAGTTTTAATACCAAAGGTAGAGTAAATATAACTTGTATTATTTAAGGAAAAAATCCGCAACTCCGCCCAAGAGTATGAAAGATCAACTCCAAAAGTGAGGCGCAATAAATTGTTCCGGTTTCGTCAGCGATCTCTTACAGTCCCTTTTTCTACTGAGTTTTGATAACACACTACAGAATTTTATTTCCTATTATGTGTGCTCGGTTTCCTAGTCCTCATTCGGCAAGCTTCGCTCAATTTCGGAAGCAGAGCAGAGCAGCAACACCGAGACATGAAGTGCGCTATACACACTGACATCTACATGCTTCAATGCTAAGGTTTCATTCTGTCTGTAGATCCCAGAGTTCACGCATATGCGCTGATTCATTTAATAATACAGCTGGTTCGCGGTAAATTAGAAAACCTATTCATTACGATTGTTGAGGGCCTGAAAGAAACGGTATTTCGTTGACTGCACCGCGGAAACGCAGGTAGGGTAACTCTCTTTCTCTCTCCACCCCTGAGACCGTTAGTCTACCTCGTCATCATTATTACTACCATTATTATTAATTATCGGTTATTATTTAATGTACAAATATAATATTTATCAATATGTGCAGAAAGCTAGCTTGAAGCAAGCTCAGATTAGAGTGTTTACGAAACTGGGTCGCTGCATAAGGGGAAGATTCTTTGTTAAAGCAGAAAGTTGGTAAAAGTTACGTACTCCTTTATGTAAGTAAGTGCGTGCATTAGAGTAACAAGTGAAAGTGAGCTGGGGGAAGTATCTAATGTACAAGAAATGAGTTCTTTTCCATTGTATAAACGTAGTCACGAGGTATTTATAGTGCATTATGGGTAATAAATGCATTATGGAACGCATAGACGCCAAGTTCGCGGAATTTTTAACCAATAGAAATAAAGTCGCCATGACACCATAATGTTCTATACGCACAGTGACACACAGTTTAAGGCTAAGTTGTCAGATAGTTCCACGGTTATACTCACAGTTGTCAGAAAGCCACACAGTTATGTTGTGAATTCAGGAAGTGTTGAGAAACAAAGTAACGTCGTTAGTATGTAAGGCAAAAGTGCTTGTCGCGATATAAATTCGGGTTCTAGTCTTAAATAAATATAGATCTACAAGTTAAAAGTGTGTTGTGACATTTACAAGTATAGCCCTAATTACCCCTGCTGTCATTCCAACCTTGAGCGAGTCAACTTCGAGCCCACCGACCTACGTCATCGGAGATTTGAGCTGAGCTGAGGCAACTATAGCATTCGTCGCTACAAACAGGTACGTGGGGAGAGTGACATGCTATAAGTAATTAGGTAGGGGAGTATACGCACTCACACTCTTCAAAACACACAGTGGGGAACGCCACATACTTGGACCCCAACGTGAACACCACACCCCCGGCCTTCGCTTCCCAGTAAAACTAGCGCCCAAGAAAAGGTGCGCACACAGTACGCACTACATTATGCATACCATAGGGCATAAGGTATACAACGGGGGAACCTGTGCACTGAGATCAACGAGAGCACTATTAAAGCTACCACCACCTCCCCAGAAGAAAGCGATGAACTTGGAAGTGGGAATTTCATAATCTTTTTCCATTTTCATTTTTAATTGCATATGAATATTTCGAATCTTCCATATATTTTGGCATAATCTTCATAGAGGTAAGCTACTTGTAAACAATTTAAAAATATAGTTGACAATAATCCTGTGTAATAGTTTTTAAGAACATTCTGGTACACTCACTTGGTAAAATATCAAGTGTGTAAACATTGTGTTAGAGAAGATCTCTATCTCTCTCTCTCATTAGAAAGTTTTATTTTAGTTATTCGCAGCATTGGCATCCCGCTCATATTTCCTTCAGGTGAGAGTGTGAAGCTGTGTTTGGAAAATACATTTTTACTTTCTCTACACGTACTGTATAGAGAAGGCATTGCATTGTACCCAAAAATTCGATACCGAGACTTCACCGGAAATACATGTTTTGAGAACACCTGAATCCAAAAAAAGCATTTGTGTGTGTCTGTCTGTGTGTCTGTGGGCAGCATAGTTCAAAAACCAAAAGAGCGTTAAATACCAAACTTGGTATTTAAGTTCAGTATCTTCTAAGGACGCGACACGAAGATTTTCAAGAAAATCCCCCACCCCTAACTACCCTTCAAATGGAAAAATTTTCGAAAATTTTGATTTTCTAAAAAATGGCTCTAACGATTTTGATTAAAATATCATATATTAAAGATATATACTTGACAAATAATATGTATATCTTGAATTTTCTGGGAATAGCCTCTGAAAACTACTTTATTCTGGATGAATTTTACGGTGTAAGAGATAGACAAAAACTTACCACACAAAAAAATGTAGAGCACATTAAAACACACAATTTATGTTATATACTTTTTTTCGTGGAGTTGATCGTTTTCTAGATATTCCTTGTTTTTTGTTTCAGCCTTAAAAAACTTATACTTTTCTCATATAGGAATTTATCAACTCGTGTCCATACAAACAAAGGAACTTCAGTCACATAGCAACCATATTTTGCTATCACTTTAATCTATGTTACTCCCTTATTTCGCTTCTACTTACAGGGAAGCAAGTAATAAGACTATTTCTGCTAATTTTTTGTCACTTAGCATGAAGTAAATAGAAGCATAAACTTTTTAACAAAGAGTTGTTGCAGAGATATAGAGAAAGTCATGTGAATGGATTACATAAGATTTTTTTCAAAATACTATGTTTGAAAGCAATTTCTGAAGTAATTTTTAAAGTGTTTGACGTCCGCTTTTACTGCTTGTGGCACCGCAGATGAGTTCTGAAGTAAAATTGACTGTACAAATGCATTATCTCAGAAACTAATTGACACTAAGGGCTGCAATTTTTACCTCACATTTGCTTCTAAATAGGTTTTATTTTAACGACAAAGTTTTTATGTATATGGATTAGTATTTTTTTAAATTTAATGATCATTATTTTCAATAAAATTTAAGAGCTTTATTTTAAAAAAATTATACTTTTCCTTCAAATCAAGGGAAGTATACCTACTATTCTTCATTAATCAACACAAATCAAGAGCAGTATGCCTACTATCAACACAAGGTATTGATGAATATACTTTGAAAAATGTATTTCATTATCTTAAATAGTTGCTGAGATAATGGGTCAAACTTTAACATTGACAAGCCGTCTTGTAAATCTGTCACATTACTCAAACTACCAGAGGCAATGAACGTCCAACCAACAGCGCTCTAGTGTCCATGGAGCATACTGTTTTTGGAGCAAGCACTTACGCCACACATAACAAGACCTAGAAGCGCACCAGAAAAATGAGAAGGAAACGGAATGAAAGAGAAATGAAAGGAAATTGTGGTAGACGCGAAATCACCCCAATATTTTCCCAACTACCAAGGAAAACCACGAAATATTCAAAGATCAGATTCCATGGTCGACGCGAATCAAATGCGGGAACTCCCGAATGCAAGCCTCTGGTGTTACGCGGAAGCAACTCGCTCGGTTAAGCACACCACATTCAGGTTGTGTCACTCATATTTAGCACACCCCAAAATACAATCAGCCCATGTCCGTAATCTGCGCTTATTGTCAGTTGTCACTATATAAAGTTGATTTTCATTCTCACACGCTCGAATCTCTTAACTTCTAAGAAAACCCATTACCAGAAATACGCATTATTATATTATTTTGTGTAATGTGTACACTTAAACAAATCACTCCGTAGTAATTGGTAATGTGTGTGCGCGCGCGCGCGTGTGTGAGAGAGAAAGAAAGAGAGACAGAGAGTAAAGAACTGGAAGTGAATAATGTGTATGAAAGTCAGAAAGAGAAGTTTTGGACATTAAGAAGAGGTCACTACTTCAAATAGTAAAGGAGTAACCAAGCGCTAACTATTCCAGAGTTTGCAGGATCCAGGTTAAAGGGCTGTGAAAAGGATGCCTACAGATTGGACAGAGCCGCTCTATTGTTTTCACATGTTGAAGCAACAGTTACAGCTAGGTTAGCCCGTCATCGTCCTTTCGTTGTTGCACTTTCCAAAAGAAGTCGCTGCTGCATGAAACCCAGTGAACAAGGAAAACTTCATAGCCGTCTTGCGCTTCTACTCATACCTTCTGTGACCTTTATTCTCCATATGCAACATTAATGCAATGCCAATATTACGTAATACTCTTAAATGAAAGCGTGGTTTAAAATCTTGATTATATTTGCTCAGTATAAGCGCATGAGAAGTGTTTTGCATGTTAATGGTTGAAAGAGATGTATACTGCGAAATTCTGGGGTTAACTTGAAGCTTTGAGGTGGAAATTAACCAAAGTGAGTTACATTGACATGACTTTCTCTACCTATTCAGCAACAAACTATTCTTCTGACTTCATGTTAATATAACAATTAAAATAAATTGCTTAATTACATATTTTCTTATAAGTGCAAAGGGAATAAGAGAATGTGTTACACTTGAGCCTCTCAAATGCCTAAAATAGCACGTATGCAAACCGAGGTGCACCGTGCATCAGTCCGACAGACTCGGAAAGGTACAGTTCACAATGAGGAAGAACAGGGGGAACGTAGGCGCTAAAGAAGACGGAGAAAGGCGTAGCTAGTGGACACAGACTACTACTACAAATCGAGGAATTTGAGTTTGCACTCTCGTCAACCTACCCAAGTCGTATTTTGCACCATGGTGTATGCACCATGAGAGGCCCTACACTAGGTAAAAGTGATAGTCAAATCTTTTAAAGCTAGTCGCTATGTGATGACCTTAAACTTTCGTTCTATTTGAATGCCCAGGATGATCTTTTGTGGTGTTAGATTTTATATATATATATATATATATATATATATATATATAACAGTTTATAACTATGTAAAAGTCATCCAGAATTAACACTTTTTTTTTACATGCTACGGAAATTGTTTTCGTATTTTAATTAGAAAATGTGTAGTATGAATTATTTTCGAAGTTACTATTTAATTAATGATTAATGTATTTTAGAAATACCCAATTGAATTATGTAAATGAAAATGCTATATAATTATTATATACATAATTACAATTTGAGCCTCCCAGGAATTCCCGTAAGGAACTTTATTTATTTTGAAAGGCCGAAAAATTACAAAGAAAAGCGCAATTGGCTAAGCGGAGATACTCACCTGTTTTCATTTTGAATTTATTTTACTGCAAGTGCCATAACATTAACAGTAGTTTAGCATTTTACGTTGTAGATCCACAATGTCAACTAAAGGGTATGAATAAAGTATTTCAAAATTCAAGCATAAAATACTCCCAGGGTTATCTGATAGAAATGTATGCAAATCAAATGCGGAAGCTGGATAAGAAACAAGATCAAAACTGAAAGAACCAATAACTACATGGAGCATTTCACTCGTTCTAAACTGGAATTTTCCTCGGATTTCACGGATGGTGATTTCTCAGAAGGTCAAACAGTTTTGGTCCAAAGCGATATTTAGGACTCTCTTCGCATTAAGGTTTCAGTGATCAACCTCGTGAGGAAGAATCAAAGAAATCACAGAACCGAAACCGAAAGGCTAGAGCATTCTGGTAAATGGCGCAACGTGCGGAGTACAAAGCCGTCGCCTCAAAACTTTAGCTCTCGAAAATCATACTAAATATTGTTGTGGGTCCATTACTATTCGATTTCTAAGGATGCCACCACCACTGTCAAATACCTAACCTTCGAGCGTGTTGACTACTGAACGAATCACGAGAAAATGCTGCCAATGTAGCACAGAATGGGGTTACTTCCACGTTTTAAACCGAACCACAACCTACTATAGGAAATAGTTTCGGGAGGTAACTATAAGAACTGCAGCAAATAGTTAAAACTTCTAGAAGCGTATTTCTGATTGTGACCAACTAAAACAGTAAATTAAGTGAAAAAAAATCTGATGTGTTCCATTCACATGACTTTCTCTATATCTCTGCAACAAATTATTGTTAAAAAGCTTATGCAGCTATTTAATTCATGCTAATCAAGAAAAAATTAGCAGAAAGCTTCCTTGTAAGTAGACGCGAAATAAGGGAGTACAGTAAGTTAAAGTGACAGTCAAAAGCTGGTTGCTATGTGACTGGAAGTTCCTTTGTTTGTATGGATAGGAGTTGACAAATTCCTATATGAGAAAAGTATAAGTTTTTTCAAAGCTGAAACCAAAAACAAGGAATATCTCAAAAACGTTTATCTCCACGAAAAAAAAAAAATGTATATAACATAAATTGTGTGTTTTAACTGCTCTACATTTTTTGTGTTGTAAGTTTTTGTCCATCTCTTATAGTTTAGCAGTTATGCAAAATTCCGAAAAATTCATCCAAAATAAAAGAAGCTATTCCCAAAAAATTCAAGATATACATTTTATTTGTCAGGTAAATATTTTTAATATACGGAATTTTAATCAAAATCATTAGAGCCATTTTTGAGAAAATCAAAAATTTTGTATAAAGCTCTATGTAAAGGCTGGTTGAGGGTGGGGGATTTTCTTGAAATCTTCGTGTCGCATCCTTGGAAGATACCAAACTTAAGTACCAAGTTTGGTATTTAACGGTCTTTTCGTTTTTGATCTATGTTGTTCACTCACACTCACACACACACGCACACACACAAACACACACACACACACACGCATCTTTTACCAAAAATGCTTTTTTTGGGATTCAGGGAGACCCTAAACATGTATTTCTGGTGAAATCCTGTATCGAATTTTTGGGTGGAATGCAATACCTTATCTATACACTATACAAATAGTACGTGTAGAGAAAATAATAATAAATAATATTAGGTTATTGAACAAGAAAATAATTGTGTTTCCTCTTCTACAAACTATTTGTAGAACTTATTCCTCTATTTCTTGTTAATCTAGATTAACTTTCACCATTGCACATTTACATATTGAAAACCCAAACCAATACGCCACACAAACAGGCATAAATTGTCCTTTAACGAGATCTACACTTTTTGATGTTAAGATTTTGCCTTATCTTGCGGTTACTTGTCTATTATACAAAAGTCATTCAGAATGTAGAGGATTTCACAGGTTATAGCCAGAAATTTCAAATAAACTGTTATTTGTCAAAATTGTTTAAGAGAAAATAAAAAATAAAAAAGAAATATGTTCTATGTAAAGGATGATTTGGGTCGAGGTATTTTCTTAAAAATCTTTGGTCGCATCCGTGGAGAACGCTGAACATAAATTAAGAAATTTGGCGTGATACCTTTCATTTTTGAGTTATGCTGGTTACTGATATACCCATACCCACGGAAACCTTTTTATTTCTCTACGTAACCTTCTTTTTTCATCTCAGTACATGCCAAAATGCATTTCCTGTGATTTCGATAACGAATTTTTTAATGAAATGCAATACGTTCTCTACTTACTACCTACAAGTAAAAAGTGAAGAGTAAAAGCATACATTTTCTGGAAACAATAACCTTGATGGCTTAATAAACGTAATGATTATGATGAGGATGAACGATAACATAATACAAACAGCTTTGCAAGCACGCAGAGAACCTTTTTAACTACTTCACTAAACGTAACTATCAACATTATAACATAATAGCCACTCTGAATTCTCAAAGAAGAGAATTTCATTTCAATTTTCCAACTCATATCTTCCCTGAAACACTCAAGTATGACTGCCGGAAACGTAAAGTGAAAATAAAGGGGGACTAGCAAATAGGGTGATAGAAAGTACGTTCCTTGCCTTCAGCACATCCATAAATCGAGTTATGGCCGGTTGCCTCCCTCAGCTAGGTTTTATGCACAAGTTGGTGCTATACTGCAGGACGCATGTAGCAACTTGCAATAACATGGGAATCATGCCCGCAAAACTTTGCTACATGCACTCTCGCCAATTTTAAGGGGTTGTGGCTTTGTTTTGGCAACAGCAGAATGGCTCTGCTGTACTGTGGATAATTTTGGGGGTTTTGGCAGAAATTTATTGCGAATTCACTGGACAGCAACATGGAATTTGTATTACAATTTCAAAAAATTACATTCTCTTGTAATTAATGTAACATTTTTCACGTAGTAGATGTTATTATGGTTATGTGAACGCGGTTTGGGATGTTGTTCATATGACACCCGGATCTCTAATTGGAAATTACGCAGTCAAAAACAACAGCCGCGATATGAAAACTCGGTAAAGCTTTACCACAATAGCAGTAGTGTCCTATTCGCATTAGAGCGTGGGATGGACGCTTCTAACTCTAATATTATTTAAATTATAAAGTAATATAAAATCCTAATATAAGATTCAAGTTTTTCAGAGTACCGTTGAATGCCTAAACCACACTATAATGGGGGAGAATACAGTTCTTAGCTTTCGAACCAAATAGTTTCGCAGCAATTGTACATACGGGAGATCCAATGTTTGGATACGTTGGAACGGCCACTGTGAACTTAAGCTTTCACGGTTTTCCAGAACAGTAGACGAATGCTGGGGTGGTTTCTGTAATGCCAATAATTTACCTGTGCCCCAATTCCTATCATTTAAGTACCTGTTATGTTTCAAGATCAGAGAATCAGGCGAGTGGACGGTGTAGTGGTGGAATTTGCTTTGAGTAATTGCCTGACCTTAACAACAGGTGTATGACGAACTCTCAGCGACAACTCTCCTAGGGGAGGGAAGTTTGAATGGGATCGTGTTGGTATCGCACATTTAGAGCCTGCCATCCCAAATCTGTTCGCCTTCTGTGTTCTTCGCTTCCGAAGGTACGGGTTGCTCGTTCCTTCTAGACGAATTACCTTTAGAGAAGACACATTGAGCCAGCCTGCCCTTGATAAACAGGTCAGAAAAATAGTTTATATTACAGACAAACAAACAGATCTGTTTCCATGTTATTACTTTCAAGAATACACAGCGTATAGGTGACTGCAAAATGCAACGCGTTACGGGTTTATGCCATTGCCAGTGTTTAACCAGAAATGCTTAGTTATTAATGAAAATGAAAGTAAACCAGCAGAAGATGGGAAGAAATGTAGGGAATAGAAGAAATACAAGAAAATTAGGTGTAAAGCAAGCAGTAACTGAGATTGAGAGTACATGTGACTGACATCACTGCAAGCGTCATACTGTATTGCAATGCAGATACAAGCCAATAAAGTACAACACATGTGAGAGCTGTTCGTCCTTCTGTGTTCCAATATGGTAAGTGACTCGCATCTAATCTCTCATTTAAAAATGCCATTCGTCAAAAACTGGCACGCGACCCGTACAAACGGCCTCCTACACTAAGAAATACACCTTTATATTACTCCACGCAACACGTACACAGCATATGTAACTGATACCTATGTGATAACAGTTGAAGTTCAAATAAACTGGTTTCATTTTATTTTGGAGTAATAGTAAAACAGTGTCATATTCCAATGATAGAATTACTCCTGGCCAATCAAGGAGAACCGAATTTTAATCATGTTACAACCAACTTTTAAACGATTTGACTATCGGTTTTCGCTTATTTCCCAATACTTGTAAGAAACTAAGAAATAAGGTCATTTCTGGTAATGTTTATCTTGATTAACATGAAATATATAGAAGAATAGAGTTTTATAAGCATAGTTTGTTACCGAATAGATAGAGAAGGACATGTGAATGGAATACTTTATTTTTTGTTTCCTAAACAAAACTCGAGTTCATAAAGCTGTGTGTACACTGAATAATCCTTGAGGAAATAGGGGCGAAGTTATAAAAAAGGTCATCCCTTTAATCACCTTATTGTAGCGCAGGTAATCCAAATCTTTTTGGTTAATATCAGCCCGTGACCTAGAGCTATCCCACACGTTCGGGCGTTAGGTATGGAAACTGCCGCCCAATCGAAGATTGGATGGAGCACAGTCGATCTAGTCTTATCAGTTCACCTACCGTACTATCTGGAATCGAGAACTATGTCAACATACTTTACGCTGAATTAATCATTGAAAATGTTTAAGCCTTAAGCTTTAATCACTGTGTAACCATCACAGCTATTGTTTATGAATGACAGAATAATTAATTTCATATCACACAGACAATTTAAACCTATTGCTAAAATGCTTATTTAAGCGCTGCTCCAGCCATACATTTGGTTATAAAATCTGTTGGACTTGAAAATATTGGTGTGTGTGTGTGTATGTGTGTGTGTGTGTGTGTGTGGCGTTACACACACCCTTCAAACACATCAGTGCGCATATATGCACTTCTCTGCCATAAACCAACAGCATGCAGAACGTAACATTACAGGAGATTTATAGACGTCCATTCCCGTATAGCATTTAGTCTTTTTGGGTTCAGAATCACGACAGAGCCATGAGTAACGTGCGAATGTACTCTGTCTCTGACAAACACGAATAATTTGGAATCTCAGTTATCTGAATGGTCCCGTCTGCCCCAGCCAATATATGGGACTAAATCAATATGTAGGTTACTGATATAACCTATAGATGTGATGTCATGCAAGAAATTTGATGAGAAACTAACGCATATATATCTGCGGCAAACCTTGTTATGTGTTTCAATTTCAGTACATCGCTTTTCCAATAATTGGGTTCTTGGAGCTGAATCAGTCATACAAAACTGTTTGGCTTCAATTATCTTCTAGAGTGGTATGCATCAATTTCAAGACAATAACGTTTTCATCAAAATATATAGGTCTTTTACAAAGTATTGTGTGACGAAATAAACATGAATGTGTTAAGTGTTAATTTAGCAAACGTTTTCTAGATGTTTAAATACTACCACTGCTACTACGAACTGCATGTCCGTATTGTGTGAATTATTCTCAATTTCTTTTATTTATAAGTCTCTTATTAAATATTACCTGAAAAAAACGAAGAAACGCAGTTTTAGAAAAAGTCCGTGGGTGTGTCTGTGTGTTAAGAGCCATTTTTAAGAAAATCCAAATTTTCGAAGTTTCTTTCCATGTAAAGGTAATTTGGGTGGGGCGATTTTCTTGAAAATCTTCGTGTCGCATCCTTGGAACTTGATGAACTTAAAACATTAAGTTGGGTATTTCGTCTTTGAGCTATTGTACCGCACGCGCGCACACACACACACACACACACACACACACACACACACACACACACACACACACACACCGTTAACATTTTTCTATGTCTTTTTGGATACAAGAGACCCTAAAATGTTTATTTCCATTGAAATTCAAGTACAGATTACACACTGGTGCTTTCATCCATGCTGACGTAAAGTTTATCTGTTACAATGAGTTGAAGGTTACTTAGAATTCTTTCATAACATATAGTAAATAACTATTGTGCAAGGTAATTCAGATACAACCAAGTGTTTTACCGGTGTAATTTTCAATAAGTTGTGAACTATTTACATTATGAAACGGGATATTGACAGATATGAACACTCACACATACCTTAGAAAAGATAGAATTGTGTATGGGTAAGCGCGTCTGACGTAGATGGCAATGCAATTATCAATTCCTTTTTTGCTAACAATTTAATATGAAGTTGTTTTCGAGTGTTACAGTATCTACCTATAAATTTTTGTCCATCAACGCGTATTTTCCTGTTGCACAAGATATATTACTTTTCTCATTTTCCTTGATATTTATTTATCAACTGATTAATTGTAGGTTTTCGTCTTCGGCATCATTTATCGTCGAATTGCACTAATCTATTTTTAAATTAAAAACACACCAACTAAAGTGTAATGTGCGCCTGTTACGCTTCGCTGTGATAGTTCATCACAACTGGTTCCGAATGACATTGTGCAAGTAACATCAGAGTCTGACGTATGTCGATACCATTACCACTATGGACCCAACCAAGATCGTTCTCTAATATTACATTCCGGAGATTTCATTTAGAAATAATTAGATAAGCTTCACATTGGTGTCTTGCTATAAGCCTTGGAATTAATAGCAGACTATTTCTCTTTTAAAAGCCCATTAAATTGGCTATAAATAATTGTGTGTGTATATCCTTAGCTTTTAATTGCAATAAAAATAGTTACCTTTAACTTCAGTTGACTGATATTATAAAGATGTAAAATATGATGCTTCTAATAATAAGTATGAGGGAGGAATTATTTTGCCATTGGGAGCTTTGTGATAACCAATGTCCATCGGGAGAAACCGTAAAGACTGATGAAAGGCTTATCATGGTTTAACGGTTTCCAAGATTACCGTGCATACACATAATCATGCACATACTTTAACTCATAACAAAGGAGGCACTGGAAAGAGCAGATACGGACGTCACGTGGCTACCACAAAGAGCGGGCACTCGCAACCAACCTGGGCACGATCAACTGCATCCTACCTTTGCTCTCTGAACAAAGACTAGTATACAGGTATGCGTAGCGAAATTCCAACTTCCTGGAATTTAAGGCTCACCCTCGTCCAGCAACTTTCTTTATGACAGGTGTAGAATGCTCAGTTCCATAAATGTACGGTCTTGAATGTTATAAGCATCGTTCAAGATCTGGTAGTATTGTTTCTTTCAGTCACATATGTAGAAATTCTTCCTGAGTCCACAATAAAAATGCATTAAATAGCAAAGAACACACTTTCAGGCTATATACAGATTTCTAGTTTGTTTACGCATCAAAAGAAATATAATCGAAACTGTCACAAAAATGGAAAAATTAAGATCCACGGTCTTAAAACTCGAACCATCACAAACGTGAGGGAGTTGATTTTACCTTGTCCGTTACTGAATGCACACGTTCATTTACTGCTGGTTACTAGTGGTGCAACCAGATTTTAAAGCTACACCGTATTCATTTGTTGTAACCCATTGAATGATCACAGTCATTATGCTGGACAGACACAGATTGGCTCGGGTCAATCATAGCTTTCGTTACTGGGGTACACTCAGTCTGTAATCTTATGTTACAATACAATGGAGTTTTATCACGTCCGTAATGAAAAGCTGTAATACTTCGTTTGTCGTAAAAGCGTCTCCTGGTGAAAAGGCCTCCGTTTCCGTGCACGTAAAAGTTGGGAGGTAGTGTCTATAAATGCATAGGTTTCTAGTTCTGTAACGTTTAACACCACCATTACATTAGATGTGGATACAACTTCATAGAATTCGTTGTTGCGTCGTTGGTGTTGTAAGGGAAACTCTAGTATAGACGAAGCCTGTTTGTTAATCTGTGGAGGGAGGATAACAAGAAAGTTGAGCAACATAAATGACACACGTGTGGGAGATTTACTGAATGGCTACACGAAGCCCTCGCATTTGAAAATTGTCCTCTAACCCGGGTGGTTGTTTTAGTCTTGTAGCGTGCACCCTCCTCGGAACGAGCCCGAAGCTGTGTTGAAGAAACATAAAAACAGTAACAACACAAGACCCCTTTCCCGCCGGAAAGGTTGTCTATAATAACTCAAACTCATAAAAAAGTCAACAAAAAAGTCAACGTCCGAATAATGACCTTATATTACAAATGCTCCTCTCCCAGTTGTGAGGACAAGTAGTTTAATTTGGGCTTTAGTGTCGAGTACGAGGACATAAAGTGGTGAAATAAATGTAACATACATAAAGACGGAGATAAAGAAAGAGAGGAAATGTCACCTTCAAGTGGTTTCGAGAAGGCTCGCCTCGTGTGGTATGTTGAAGAGGTGCTGGACACACACACACAAACAAGGTCTCATCTCTCGCTCTGGTTTCTTCCTCTACTCTCAAAGGATACTTCAGTATGTACTTGAGAGAGCCAAAGTGTCGCTCTCCAGTTGCCTCACTCCAAACGCCATAGGACCGACTGTGACGCAGTAAAGTTGGAATTTCCTGACGCATTCATATACTTGATTACAGGTATAGGTAGACTTGTACGGTATTTCATATTCTTTTATTTATAGTGAAAATTACTGAACATAAAAGATCACTGTGCTATATAAGTAGGAAAGTCCCTTAATAACCATAGTTTGTTAACTTCAGTTTCATTCGCCTACAAATTCGAGGAGGTCCCTTATTTTAATTTGATCACTTTCTGAAAAAGATCTGTGCATAACCAAAAAATCGGATGTGTTCCATTCACATGACTTTCTCTACATCTCTGCAACAAATTATTGTTAAAAAGCTTATGCTTCTACTTACTTCATTTTAATTGAGAGAAAAAAAAAAAAAAACAGCAGAAATAGTCTTATTACTTGCTTCCTTGTAAGTAGAAGGGAAATAAGGGAGTACCACAGGCTAAACTGATAATCAAAAGTTTGTTGCTATGTGACTGAAGTTCCTTTGTTTGTAAGGAAATGAGTTAATAAATTACTGTATGAGAGAAGTATAAGTTTTTCAAAGCTGAAACCAAAACAAGGAATATGTCAAAAACGATCAATTCCACGAAAAAATGTATATGACATAAATTGTGAGTTTTAATGGGCTCTACATTTCTTGTGGGTTAACTTTTTCTCCATCTCTTACGGTTTAGCAGTTATGCAAAATTCCATAAAATTCATCCAGAATAAAGTAGTCTTCAGAGGCTATTCCCAGAAAATTCAAGATATACATTTATTTGTTATATAAATATTTTTCATATCTGACATTTTAATCCAAATCGTTAGAGCCATTTTTGAGGAAATCAAAAATTTCGAAAAAACTTCCATGTAAAGGGTAGTTGGGGGTGGGGGATTTTCTTGAAAATCTTCGTGTCGCATCCTTGGAAGATACTTAACTTAAATACCAAGTTTGGTATAGAACGGTCTTTTCGTTTTTGATACCAAGAAAAAGGAATATCTCAAAAACGATCAACTGCACGAAAAAAATGTATATAGCATAACTTGTGTGTTTTAACGTAGTCTACATTTTGTGTATGTTAAGTTTTTGTCCATCTCTTACGGTTTAGTAGTTAGGCAAAATTCATCCAGAATAAAGTGGTCTTCAGAGGCTATTCCCAGAAAATTCAAAATATACATCTTATTTGTCAGGTAAATATCTTTAATATATGATATTTTAATCAAAATCGTTAGAGCCATTTTTTAGAAAATCAAAATTTTCTAAAAATGTTCCATGTAAAGGTTAGTTTGGGGTGAGGGGATTTTTCTCAAAATCTTCGTGTCGCATCCCTGGAAGATACTAAACTTAAATACCAAGTTTGGTATTTTACCGGCTTTTCGTTTTTGAGTTATCGTGTTCACAGACACACACACACACGCGCGCGGACGTTTTTCTGAAAATACTTTTTTTTGGATACAGGGGACCCTAAAACATATATTTCCGGTGAAATCTCGGTATCGAATTTTTTGGTCGAGTGCAATACCTTTTCTATACACTATGTACATAGTACGTATAGAGAAAGTAAAAATAGCTCTATAAGTTTTGTTAGAATATTATATGTTTAAGACATTTTCATGACTAAACGAATATCTCGAATTTTCAGGGAATATCTTGTAAAATCAGTCCTCATTTTGGATGAATTTTGCTTAAACAAACTCTTACTGCACCAAAAATGTAGATCTCGTTAAAGCATACAACTTATGACAAATACATTTCATGTGGAGCTAAATAATTTTCGAGATATTGCTTGTTAATGATTTCAATTCAAAATATTTATACTTCTAAAATGGGCAGTCATTGATGCTTATTTATGCTGATCAAACAAAGTGAACACAATGTCAAACCATTACATAGCTCCTAATATTTTGACTATCACTTAAGCTATTCCATTTCCTTATTCCTGTTGTATTTATAAGGAAATATACAATAAAATCATCTCTATAAATATTTATCTGGATTAGCATGAATCACATGGAAGAATAAGCTTTTTAAGAATAGTTTATTAAAATGGGCAGAGAAAGGCATATACTTCTGAAACATCAGACATTTTTCTTGTTCATCTACCACAAGGTGAAAACTATTTTTCGGAGTAGTAGTCACTGAAGGGCCAAGCTCTTCACTGAGATGTCTCTGTGTTTTATACTTTTAATTTCAGTTAGGTATGTATGTTACCGGCAAAAATGAAATTCACGCACATTTTTATACAATTCTCAAGCATTATATAGAAAGTCTGGGAATTGTATAAAATGCCGGACGATTTTTGGCAAGTAAAAATTCTTACTTTGTGTTATACCTTTCCTAGGCATTGTATATTATTGCCTAGGCATTATATGCAATGTCACACACTGTCACGGTAATGTATATAAATGAAAAAAATATTTCAAAGAACAATTTAATATTAATTATTAGCTTGGAATTTGACGCCCTAATAACCTGGTAGGTGATATCGGACGATGAATGAATAAAACGGGTGAAATTATGGTCAAATGAGCCCAAGGGCCATAGAACATTAAGCTAGCCGATGTTCGCCTTCTTACTATAATGCGGAAAACTTTTTTTTTCCCTCCCCCCGTAATGAAAAATCTTAATCCGGTAACTCACTTTAACCGAAAGATAAATTTGGGACCTCTTGAATGTGAGGCAGACACGCTCCCCCCACAGTAAACATTCAGGCTTTTAGTTATATTGTTATTTTGTTTTATATTTTTCCTCCATTCTCCTCTCGATATAATGCTGCAATATTTTGAAAAAAATCAAACGACATGCCGTTGAAAGAAACAATAAAAGTTGCTATTCTTTCCCAACCATGCCAATCAACAAAGAAAGCACCAGATTTATAGCAATTAAAAACAAGCAACATAACAAGTGGTTTGCTGAATCTTACACGAAGTATACATTCTTAACTTTTATTTCAATTCTAATATGTTTAGTTCGGGCTTTATACCTTTAACTTTTTTAATCACTTAGAATGTATTCTGCTACTGATCTTAGAAACTTAAATTCTGCTGCTTATTCTTGACTTGATTTTCTATGTTATTTCTATACTTCACTATCTTACACCAATACAGGAACCACCATAATATTTTAAGGCAATTGCATTTTTAACCTATTTATTTATTTTTGAAGTTCGTATTTTCGTTTTGCACGTTGGTCGGAGACGTCTTTTTGTTAATATCAAATTTTAGATGTTTAGATAGGCATCCTAAATAACTAAAATAATATACTTGTTCCATGCTTTTATTTTATAAAAGTATGTATTGCTAATTATAGTTCAAGACATTTTTCAGTTGATAAAACGTCTTTGTAAATTACCTTCCGATTCAAATTAGAATATTGCCATCATAACTAAAATTGTTCTCGCTTCTTTTAGGTAATTAAAATCATTTTATTCTTAGTAAATCCTTTCTCTCTTCTTACTGCGTCATCCATTTACAATTGAAACATAATGAAGACAATGTACATCCTTGTCATGTGGAAGTTTAGAAAACGATAATTTCAAAAAGAAGTTTACCTATTAGAAACAAATGATGTATTGTGCCTCCATCTTTACCCTGTACAATTTATTTACAACGATATCTACACATTTTATTTGTTGTGCTAATATCTCAAACATATTATTAATCTTTTGTTAAGAAAACGACAAGGGACATCATGATGCATTTTGAAAGAGGGTATTTAAATAATTAATATCATACTTATCTGATTTTTCCTTTTGGGCTTATGCTACGTATAGGCGCAGAAGCATGGATGTTTACTCTAAAAATTTGTTTTGGGTGTATAGGACCTCAATACGTGTATTTCTAGTGAAATATCGATAGTAAATATCAGCGGTCACGAACCTGGCGTGCAGATGTCATAAGCCGAACGCATGGAAATAAAGAGAATCCGAGAACGGTTACTGGAGGAAGGTAGTATCGGTTTTGAAAGGAACGGTTCTCAAAAGCTTCTTTCGCAAATTTTTATTATGCATTTAATATTATTTTCAAAGAATACATTGCTAATTTTAGTATCTGAGATGAATGATATTTGCCTTTTATCATTTGCATTATATCTTGCGTATAACTGTTAAGAGCTGATTAGAGGTCTAATAAATCCTTATAATTTATTTTGGTAGGATTTCTATAAAAACAATCATTGCTTTCCCCTTGAGTAAAACGCCAGTCAAAGTTGCAAATAACTACTTTAACTGTTACTTATGACTGTTTTGTATTCTTCACATGCCGCATTATAAACTCAAGGATTTGAAGGCCTCCAATTTCGAAGCTGACAGCCGTTCACTAACGATCTGTAATAGCCGTTCAAGTCGCTCAATGGTAAACAGCTTGAGCGTGCTCTATGGACTATATATCTCCAGAGCAGCACCTGGTTGTTCTATCATTTGCATATATCAGCAATATAATCAAGCACTGGCTCGCTAGGTTAAGCTTAAAGCGGACAATTTGCCACGGGGTGAAAAACTGGTTTTCACTTCATGCGTAAGCGAATTTGCAAGTATGGAACCTTACCACGTTTTTATGTAGTTCAATGCTTTCTCTCAGAGTTTGCTGCGTTAGACAAAACGCAATACATATGTCACTTCCATCATCTCTCGTCATTTCAACAGGATTTGCACGGCTGACTTGTTTTGGCACCCATCGTGGCGTAAACTTGCGTCGTTCAGATAAACAGAAGTGGAGCAACGAAAAATCGAACTGATTAATGAACGCACACTGCTATCTGACGCTTTATGGGCCATAGTATCAGTCTGCAATAAAGCCTGGAGCTAAAATCTGATGTTTAGGGCCATGAAATAGCTGAGCCTTGTTAACTTCGGTTTTAATGAACAAGTAGATAAAACACACTGTCTGACTTTTGACATGTCCTGGAACACGTTTAATAGTGTTGAAATGGCTCCTATTTCTAAACATATGGTCGACATTATCTGCCGGTTACTGTCATCACTAATTATCAACTTTTAGCAACAACTATAAATATTTTCTGTTTCATGTCGAGTGCAGAGATTACAAGGGTATTTAATAATTTATATGAAGAGGATGAGATGCAAATGTGTGTATCACTCGCACTTCAACAATTTGAGGATTATTATTAAGATCATTCTTTTTTCCGGTAGTTCCAAAATCAAATAGTTTAACAAGATTAGAGACCAGCATAATATGAGGAATAGTTCGCTAAAATCTGAAGAAGGTTCAAAATCTAAATAATTTGATTCAGATACATCTGGAATATTATAAAATAATCATGAAAAATCTGAAGTACATGACTTTATGTACCTACTCTGCAAAAATTAATCTTCAAAAATCTGATTATTTCATTGACATGACATTCTCTGCTCTGCATAGACTATTTTCTATCTACTTCATGCTATTCGAGATAAACATTAGCTGAATTGGTCTTATTACTTAATTCTTTGTAAGTTGATGGGAAATAAGGGAATACATTAGGTTAAAGCCATAGTAAAATATTTTGAAAGCTGTGACTTTGCGATGATATTGAAATTCGGATCTCTTTGCATGGCGACCTCTCGTGTAGAAAAGTATACGTATTTTGAAATTGAAACAAAAACAAGGAATATTTCGGAAATGGGGGGGGGGGAAAGCAATCCTATGACAAACTGTGTGTTTTAGTAAAATCTACATTTTTTGTGTATGTTTAACGTAATATGTTATATATATAAATTGTGTATTTTAACGAAATATACATTTCTGTGAAGGAAGCTTGGGTTCGGCTCTCTCGTCGGCGGCCCCGATTCGATCCCAGGGGACCGCAGGTAGAATATGTGGACGAATCTATGTTATGCGCGTTTTCTCCGGGTTCTGTAGCTTTCCCCGCCATTCATTCCAGCAACTGCTCCATTATATTTCCCGTCACCCACTTCACCGTCATTTCATATCATCCACTTCCTAACTTTCATACCACGCCTCGAGCTGATCCCCCACCCTGGCCTCTCTGATCCAGAGCCTCTGCTTCTCAATAGGACTCAACCCCAGGGTTGTAAGTCCTACATACGAGGAGGATCAACAGAGAATGAAAGAAATAAAATTTTTGCCTATATCTTACGGTTTACCAATCATATAAAAGTCATCCAGAATGAAGAAAAAACTTCAAGGTATATATTGTATTTGTCATAAAATATCTTAAACATACGGTATATCAATCAAAATCGTTAGAGCCATTTTTGAGAAAATCGATTTTTTCTTTAACATTAAAGGGTAGTTTAGGGTGACGGAATTACTTGAACCCCTTCGTTTCGAATCCTTGGAAAACGTATTTAAATATCAAGTTTGGTGTTGAATCACTTTTCATATATCATTTATGCTGCGCATGCGCGCGCGCACACACACACACACACACACACACACACACACACACACAAAACACCCCATTTTCTAAAAACGCTTTTTTTATTCAGGCACCTTCAAAACATGTATTTCCAGTGAAATCTCGTATCAAACTTTTTGAGGGAACACAATACCTTCTCTACCTACCATGTTCCATGGTACAAACGTGGTCTAGAAAGTAATACCTAGTACCGTAGCGGCGTTTTACACTCGAGCAACTCAAACAGATGTCTAAAATAACTGGACCAATGCCCAATTGCGATCTACATAACGCTTCTATTCTTTTCATTCTTTCGATAAATGATGTGCTTGAAAAAAAAAAAAACAACAGAGAAATTATATAGAAACAAAGAACATCAACAATTATTGTAGTTCTAAACATCATTTGAAATCTCCTATACAAACTTTTCAAACTTATACTTGGATTTGGAAAACATCTCAATTGCCATGCATGTCGTTTAATCCTTGTGGAGTTTAAGCCGTTTATGGAGTTTAATCTAGGCCATAAGGATCGCAATAAATCGTATTTTACCGTTAGAAAAACATGCACATAGTTTATCTTGAGAGTGTCAATGTCCTTCAATGCGACGTTATATTCATAGTGACTATTGGTTTCACAAATCACCAATAGAGAGGGGCATCTCTTCAGCTTTGGAGGACAGATGGGCGGAGTGAGAGGCGGAAGGGGAGGGAGAGAGGGAAGTTACACATTTAAAATGTGAATATTACAACGGCGAGCTTACCTACCAGAACCTAAAACCTGGAGAAGTTTTCAACATCGTTCACAACCTTGGTACATCAGTAATACACCCATCAGCTCACTGTTTGTAAACCTAAATTAGTATGCATGGCGCAATGACTGTAGTTTCTGCATTGACATTTCAAACATAAATCACATAGAGGAGGAATACGTGGGCACGGTCCTCATAAAACAGCCATCAACACAAGCAAAGAATGGCTATATCCTGTTTAACGGGCTTACTTCACTGGCGCCATCACTGCATCATTTATGGAACGTGAGTAGAAGCCAGTACCTGGATGGTTCTGGCCGTTGTCATGGCAACTTCAGTCAAGTTTTGTTGTTTCGCTTTAATTTGCTTCTTTTGTTTGGAACAACTTTTCAGTCGCCTCCTCAGAACCACAAAGGGATGTTAATATTTTAGAGGCAATAGTAGACAGTCAGTCAAATAATTGCTTCCGTTGGTTGTCTTCCTACAGGAGCAAACTTATTGCTTTTAGGTGGTTACAGAAACCGCAACCGAAAACAAAAGCTATCGCCTAGCAACAGCCTGTCCCATCGCTCGTAAGATCCACTGCTTAATGAATTGTGCTTTGTGCTTTTGTAAGTTACGATATGTGCGTGAGGGATCTGAGATGTGAGAGGGGATTATCTGCTCATGTAATCACTTGTTTACTATGAAATGTACTAATTTATTCCCATAATTTTAAAGGAAGAGATTATGCACTGACGTTAACGTTTTAGATGATCAGATTATTATATCTAATTCGGAGATAATCTTCAGAAGTCAATATTTACGTTAAATAAATCATCAAAAGAATATAATATGACAATATCCTTAAGTAAAATTAAAGTAATGACATTCGTTAGAAAATCGAGTATCCGATCAAAAATGGTAATAAAAAACACTATTATGGAACAAGTTACAGAATTTACATAATGTAATTCTATGTATAGTATCAAAACAAAATCTGATCCAATAAAAATTGGAAGAATTTAATGATTATCAATGATACTATGGAAAGATGTTTTACAAATAAAACAAGAAAATACACAATATGAAAATTCTATAAAGTAACGTCGATACCAAAACTATTACATGGGAGCGAAATGTAAATCATGACAGAAAAAAAAAAATCTGCTGTGTTCCATTCACATGACTTTCTCTACATCTCTATAACAAATTATTTTAAAAAAATTACTCTTCCATCTATATCATGCTAATCGAGATAAATATTGGTGGAAATTGTCCTTATTAATTGGTTCCTTGTAAGAAGGAGGGAACAAATCTAATGGGTCCCATTCACATGATGTCCTGTTCGATAAACAAATCTTTTATTCAAAAGATTACTCTTTCATCTAATCATGCTAATCAAGGTAAACTTTAGCAGACGTAGCTTGTAAGTAGAAGAGAAATAAAATGCACAGGCTAAAGCGATAGTCTAGTTCTTTAAAAGCCTCTAGGAGTAAACAAAACCAGAAACCAGTAGAAAAATGTATTCCCATTTGAGAAAAGTTTTAGTGGAATTTCAAATTGAAACATAAACCCCGGAATATCTGGAAAACGGTTAACTCTTAAAAAAAAAGAAAAAAAAAACTGATGAGTTCAATTCATGATTTTCTCTACACATTTGTAAAATTTTATTGTTAGTAAGCTTATTCTTCTATCTACTTCTACTTCATCATCGAGATTAAGCATTAGTAGAAACAGTCGTATTCCTTAGTTCCTTGTAAGTAGAAGGGAAATAAGTGAATACACTAGGCTAAACCGACAGTCAGATGATTTTAAATGTGACGATGTGGAATTGAAGTTTTTTCTTTGCGTGGACAGAGGTTGGAATATTCCCGCATGAGAAATTATAAGTATTTTAAAACTGAAACTAAGAACAAGGAATATCTCAAAAGGATTAACTAGTACGTTTTTGTCTATATCTTACGCTTTATTAGTTATGCAAAATGCATCCAGAATAAACAAGCCTTCAGTAGCTAGTCCCAGAAAATTCAAGATACAAATGGTTGGAAATATCACAAGTGGTATTATATATATGGTATTTAATCAAAATCGTTAGCCAAATTTTCGAAAAGTTTTCCATGTAAATGGTAATTTGGGGCGGGAGATTTTATTGAAAAAATTTGTGTAGCATCCTTGGAAGATACCTACCTAAAATAGTAAGTTTGGTATTTAACGGTCTTTTCATTTTTGAGCTGTGCTGTCCACAGACATACATACAAAGACAGATTGACAGACAGACACACACACAGATCTTTTTTCTGAAAATGCTTTTTTTTTTTTAATTCAGGGGGACCTAAAACATGTATTTCCGGTGAAATCTCGGTATCGAATTTTTGGATTGAATACACTACTTCCTCTATAGACTATGTATATAGTACGCGTACAGAAAGAAATAAAAGTAAACTTGAAGCAGATGAAAATATGTCGATTTTAAGAGCAGAAGAAGTGAAGATTTAAGAAGAAGAATATGTATGCGCGCGCGCGCGCGTGTGTGTGTATGTGTGTAATTTGAATGACAAAACTAAGATTATAAAACCAAGTGATAAGCCATGCATAAAGAATGGATATAGACAGACTACCATTTCCTTTTAAGAATTATAAACCGACAGGACAAATGGAATACTTCAAGCTTCCCTCCCAAAATAGCTTGAACAAGATAATGTAGATTGCTGTAGACAAGAACATCTATATGGAAGAAGAGGAAGAAGAAGAAATAGGAAGAAATATTCTTTCTGTGTATAAATTCAATTTTTCCAATCTGATTCAACTGATCGGCGTAAAAAGCACTTGTAATTAAAAACAATACTTTATTTGTTTAAGAGAAATACTTTGTTTAAAAAGTGCATAAGGTGACTGACTTAATATGTAAACCTGGGGGCTTACAAATTATTATTATTATTATTATTATTATTATTATTATTATTATTATTATTGTCCTGTTGCGGCTCATCACAACTTAAGGATGCTCGGTTATAAAGAGAGTAATTTCCATAAATTCCAACCAACTTAGTTTAGATGCTTTGTTCAACTTAACTATGACAGAAAATTAATTTTCGTTTCAATCCTGAATTGAAAACAATGTCCTTTGTGATGAAAATTAGAACATATTAAACATTAACATTTCCCAAATATATTTTTTTCTACTGTCAAAATTTAAATTGTTTGTAAATTAAAGTTTTTCTTAGGAAATATGGGATTCTTTTCTATTAAGAATTTAAAAATGTGATTTATTTCGAATATTAATTCCGTAGTATCTTTAAACATAGGTCGATGCATTTATTAGCTTTCTGGATTGTCTTTACATGTTGTAATAAATGTGCTGAATAAAATTCACAAAAGAGAACTGAAAAGAATCGAGGCCGCATCAAGAAGAAAGGACTGCAAAATGTTGCATCCTATTTAGCTGACACTTATTCTCGCAAGAAGCCAGCAAATTAACTAAAATGAAAGCCATGCAGCTAAGTTCCAGCTAAAAGGAGCCAAACAATGCGAAGGGAAACGTAAAACACGACCTTTACGGTCATTCATTTTTATTGTTTGTACACCGCCGTACAGATTCGTTTCATGACTTGCAATGCTTGTATGCCTCTGAATTCTTTTGTTCTGGTATAACAATCCGCTCTGTAAACATAACAAAGCTTTATTGTTAGCTTTGCGAGGGAAGTTATATAAAAAGAGCCGTGGATATTATGATTTATAAGCTGTGAGGGATAAAAAAATATAATGCTCCGTTTGGAGCATATATATAAAGACATGCACAAAGCATGTATTCCATAATTCCTGTTTTATTTAAATGCCATACTGTGCAACTTAACCATCACGTTGCTAAATGAGTACCAATAGAAAAGATAATTTAGTGATATACATTAATTTCTTAATAAGAGTGACAATTGCTACTGTAATAAAAATTCAACATAAATCTATGTATCTTTAGCAAAATTCAGAAAAGGTGCAAACAATATGCCGATCTTTGTTACATACGGACTTCTGGTAGGTCAAATGGGACGATGAATGAATGACATGCTCATATGAGGCCAGGGTCTATTATGCATTGAGTGACCCTACATTTGTTTTTCAAGACAAGGAAGAACCCCGAGAAAAAAAAAGTTACCCGGATAATTAGCCCTAATCGAATTATATCTTGGAAGTGAAGCAGACATATAATCCCTGCACTACAGAGGCGCACGGATGTGTCTTTGTTTCATTGGATGGGATATGCAGTCAAAATAACTCCCAAATAATGGCATACATATTTTATAATTTCTTTCAGGCAGCACGTCGTTTTAACCGTTTCTAAATCTTGCTACAATTTACACGAAATCTAATGGGGCGGCTAAGAAGGAAAATGTATTCGCTTCGCCCGGGTCGAAGCTGTCGTGGTGCGAGCGCTATGGACCCCAAGACTCGTACTCGAAGTAGTTCGAGTCGGACAGCTGCGTCCGACCCGGAATGAAGCTGATTGGGCTGGACTCGGCGTAGCAATGGTTCCTGACAAGCCTGGTGATTCGATAGGTCTGGGCCCCGAAAGCTATTAGACGCTCTGCGTGTCGCTGTTGACCAGTAGCCTTCCCTTCGGGGTGACGCGCGCAAGAGGAGTATCCACTTCCGTCTCTGCGTAAACAGGAAGGAATATTAATACAATAGGCACAGGACCTTAATGGAAAACTTCATGGAGGAGACCTATTCGGGTGGCGCCTCTCTGGGCGCTTATTATTACAAATGTTTTGTGTAATTAGTCAAAGTGCTAAGAGAAAGCAAAATATATTTTTATTCTGCATTAAGTACAGCCTTAAAGCGAATGAGTAGATTTTTAGCGTTCCTTTCCATAAATTGAAATTAAGAGCAGCATGCCTTTTCTCTAAATAAATTGTTGAAAACATGAAGAAGACGTGGTCATCAACATTTACTTGGAGAGAGAATGAACGAAGCATATTAATGATATAGAATTTCATTTTTACAATGCTTAAATATCAGTATTATGGAGATTATACGAAAATAAACAAAATTAGACCTTACCCCTTACTTTTGAGAGTCCCTGTGTGCCGCTTAAGTTTAGAGCACAAATTAACCCTTTAGCTGCTGTAGTTAGATTCACTGATGTAATCGCTTTCCTGGAGGTAAGAGAATCTATGGTAGAGGAAGCCTGTTCTGCTAGTGCAGGCCATCGAATATCATTACTGGGAATACGATCCGTAACGTAGAACAGGAGATTTCGGAAGATCCCTGCGTCACTGTCCGTGAAATGGAAAATTGGACTCCAATAAAACGGGCTTCTATCAGTCTAGAGGGAGAGATCGGGGCTTCAGAAAAAGGGTTATACACCAACACTGTCATACATTTGGTCCTTTCAATTGATTTGGAGAAGAAACATTTTCTTTTCTTCTATCATAGCATTTCCACTTTTTAAATAGACTCAACAGAATTGAGATTTTCATCGTATTTCTTCAACTAATTTCAGCATTTATTTCATAATCTAGTAGTTCTTTTATTTTAATATATTTGAATGTGAATATTTAAACTTTCTAACTAATGGTGCAACATTTTTATTTTAAAGACATGAATAAAGCATTTATGTGACGCGTTTGTTTATAAGTCTGAATTATTTTTACTTTCTCTACACGTACAATGTACATAGTGTATAGAGAAGGTATTGTGTTGCACCCAAAAATTCGATACCGAGATTTCAAATGTTTTGGGTCCCCCTGAATCAAAAAAAAAAAAACATTTTAGAAACAGGTCCGTGTGTGTACGTGTGTATGTGCGTGTGTGTGTGTGCTTGTGTGTGTGTGTGTGTGTGTGTGTGTGTCTGTGGACAGCATAGCACAAAAACGAAAAGCGTTGAATACCAAACTTGGTATTTAAGTTTCGTATCTTCCAAGGATGCGACACGAAGATTTTAAAGAAAATCCCCCCACACCCAAATTTACATGGAACATTTTTAAAAAATTATGATTTTTTTTTAAAAATGGCTCTTACGATTTAGATTAAAATATCGCATATTAAAGATATTTACGTGACAAATAAAATGTATATCTTGAATTTTCTAGCCTCTGAAGACTGTTTTATTCTTGAGGAATTTCGCATAACTGCTAAACCGTAAGAGATAGACAAAAACTTACCACACAAAAAATCCAAAGCACATTAAAACACACAATTTATGTTATGCACATTATTTTCGTGTAGTTGATCGTTTTTGAGATATTCCTTGTTTTTGGTTTCAGCCTTGGAAAACATATACTTTTTTCATACGGGAATTTGTCAACTCCTGTCCATATAAACAAAGGAACTTCAGTCACATAGCAAACCAGCTTTTGAGGGTCACTTTAACCTATGGTAACCCCTTATTTAGCTTCTACTTACAAGGAAGCAAGTAATAAGACTATTTCTGCTAATTTTTTCTCGATTGGATGAAGTAAGTATTAGCATAAGCCTTTTAACAATAATTTGTTGCAGAGATGTAGAGAAAGTCATTTGAATGGAACACATCATATTTTTTAGAAACATGTCCGTGTGTGTGTGTGTGTGTGTGTGTGTCCGTGGGCAGCATAGCTCAAAAACGAAAAGACCGTTAAAAACCAAACTTGTTATTTAGGTTTGGTATCTTCCAAGGATGCGACACGAAGATTTTCAAGAACCCCCCCCCAACTACCTTTTACATGGAACTTTTTTCGAAAATTTTGATTTTCTCAAAAAAAGGCTCTAACGATTTTGATTAAAATGTCATATATTAAAGATATGTACTCGACAAATAAAATGTATATCTTGAATTTTCTGGGAATAGCCTCAGCAGACTACTTTATTCTGGATGAATTTTACGGAATTTTGCATAACTGCTAAACCGTAAGAGATGGACAAAAACTTACCACACAGTAAATGTAGAGCACATTAAAACACACAGTTTATGTTATATACATTTCTTTGTGGAGTTGATCGTTTTTAAGATATTCCTTGTTTTTAGTTTCAGCTTTGAAAAACTTATACTTTTCTCATGCAGGAATTTGTTAACTCCTGTCCATACAAATAAAGGAACTTCAGTCACATAGCACCCAGATTTAAGCTATGGTACTCCCTTATTACTATACTACTTACGAGGAAGCGATTAATAAGATTATTTCCAGTACTTTTTTCTCGATTAGCATAAAGTAAATAGAAGGACAAGCTTTTTAAGAATAACTTGTTGCAGAGTTGTGGAGAAAGTCAAAAGAATGGAACACATCAAATTTTTTTAAATAAAATATAATGTATAATACAAAAAGTTCATTAAAGATGAATACTTTTAAGCAAAAATTGGTGTTTGCCAGCATAGTCAAACATTAGTTAAGTTCTTGCGGATGTTAAAATATTGTTATTACTATGGAAAAATCTAAAATAAAAGTAAACAAAAAAGCGATGCTTTAGTAAAGAAAATATTCTTTCTAACATTTGGATTAATGCACACTGCAATCTGAAACGTATGTTATATGAAACAGTAATTCTTAAAGTTCTGAAATATCCAATACTCTCTTGCAGATAGGTGCATACAATTTGGGAATGGCTACCACGCAGCAAAGCCGGTCGCACCGACCCAACTTAAATACGAAAATGAATTCTGAATAATGCCAGCAGTGTCATTAAAACAAAAAAGAAAAATATTCATCAGATTGGCTCTATGCGATTGTTTATGGAAACATATCTGCAATAAAAGTCATTATGAAATACATTAATAGTTGAATACTTTATCTCACGAGTTTCATTACATTATACAGGCACATTAATGTCACACGCTCTTATTCTATAAAGTAAAATGATAATTAACCAATATATATATATTCTATTTTTATACAGCAATTAAACTGACTTGCGAGTGTTATTAATGTATTTAGTTTTATGATAATTTTGTTGTACGAATACAATTTCGCAAATTATCGATTTTAACAATTTGGCTGTTTTACTTTTAGTACACGAAAAGTATTTAAATCTCTCTGGTTAACAGGTAGTACTTTCGAAAATATAAAAATGCCTCAAAGTTAACGCAGCAACTTTCCTATTCTTAATTAAAAGTAAGTGTAAGGGGTTTTGCATGGATTGATATTAATTTTAAATAAGATAAAATGAAAAGTCTGCAAAAAGTGCAACTAAGCAATGCACTCATAACTTTGTGCTTTTGCAAAAACATTATACAAATTACTAAAAATGAATAAACGCGATCTCTGAGCACACCTCTCTAATACCTTGGGGAGTATAATGTCATTTTTTACATTTTTAAAATGATTACTGTGATAGGTAATTGTTTTTTCACACATATCATGTGTAGGCATTAAGTTGGAAAGCTGAATCAGAATGCACCGGAACTCGAAAATATGGATTTTCGCTTCTACATTCTGACTGTGTTACCTTTTGAGCCTAGAACATTAAATCAGAGTGCAGGATACAGGTGCTGACGCCAGAGCCAATTTTTGAAATGTTATATTCTTTGTATGGATGTCAAAGAAAACTAATGGCTACGTTAAGATTTCAAAAAGGTATAAAATATTCGAAAATTCAAACCAGTAACGAAATTTTGGAGCTGTTTATAATAACAATTATTACAAATTACTATTATAATTATTAGTTTACAAACTGCGTGTTTTATCAAAGCCTACATTTTCTGTGTCACATTATTTATTAGTTACATAAATTTCTTCAGTCTGCTCTGCGAGGTGTCCGGGCTCGATTCCTGGGGTTGGGAATTTTTCTTAACCAAGATTATGTATTCCACATTCTCCCTAGAGTCTGAATAAATGAGGGTGTGAATATGTGTGTGCAAAGTTAAAAATGTTTCACCGAAGATTGACACCAACAGTAAACCAGCGAACATTATTGTTACTGATCAATTGTGACAAAACAAAAGCCGCCTATATGACCTTAGATGTTAAAGACAGCAAGATAATAGAAAGAAAGAGAGAAAGCTTTTCTGGAATAAGAGAATTTCATAGTCTATTTGCATGAATTTCAAGATATAGTTAATTAATAGATAAATATCTCCTACATATGCTACTCTAATGAAACCCTTTAGTCATTTCTGATAAAAAAAAAAAGAATAATGAAAATCTTGCACTAAAATGAGATTGGAAACAAATTTTATTTCATTGAAAATCTCCGTATCGTATTTTTGGAATTTGTTTATTCGAGTTTTTATTTTTGAGATGCTTCTTTTACATTCAAAGCGTGTATTTACAGTGAAATCTGTACTACGTCGCTGTAACAAAATTATTGTTAAAAAGTATATTTTTCTATCTACTTTATGATAATGGAGATAAATATTTCCAGAATTGGTCTTATTACTTGCTTCCTAGTAAGTAGGAGGGAAATAAGGGAATACAGTAGGTTAAAACGATAGTCAAATCTTTTAAAAGCTGGATGCTATGTGGTTGAAATCCGTTTCTATGCAAGGCCTGGAATTTACAACTTACCGTGTGAGAAAAGTTTTAAGTATTTAAATCTGAAGCAAATAAAAAGGAATATCTCAGAAACGGTCAATTCCACGATAAAAGCGTATATAACAAATTGTGTCATTTTTGTCTGTAAGTTTTTGTCTATTTCTTACAGTTTACCAGTTACGCAAAACTCAGAAAAATTCATTCAGAATGAAGAGATTATTGCATTTATAATTAAAGACATGCCTTTTATTTGCCATGCAAATATCTTTAATATATAGTATTTTAATCAAAGTCGTTAGTGCCATTTTTGAAAAAAAATCAAAATTTTATAAGTGTTTTTCATGTAAAGGGGTGCGGTGAGTTTCCCCAAAATTTTCGTGTCGCATCCCTGGAGGATACTAAACTTAAAGATCAAGTTTGGTAATTTACCGACTTTTCGTTTTTGACTTATCGTGTTCACAGGCACATACTCACACAAATACACGAACCGTTTTCTAAAAATGTTTTTAATACAGAGGACCCTAAAATGCCTATTTCCGGTGAAATCTCGGTATCAACATTTTGGGTGGAATACAATACAATACCTTCTCTATACATTATATAATAGTACATGTAGAGAAACTAAAACGGGGGGGGGGAGTTAAATCTTCAGTAGAGTACGAGTTAGAAACTGAGAAAGAAATTTAATGTCTGGTTTTGACTAGAGCTGTAGTGGACACCTTTGGATGATGATAAAACGGCTAGAGACGTAACTATATTATCTTCTGCTACCGCATGTGTAGCAAAGGCTACAATAATAATATCGCTGGTGCAATATGAAAAGGAATGCTCACCGAGATAGGCATCGGGAGGTAAAACCACGTGAAGCAATATCACTGGAATGAGGTCACATTCCTATCCACCCCAGCTGTCTTTTACCACTCCAGCGAAAAATCGCGGAGGCGGCGAGCCCTATGTACCTACAAGCCAGGTCTTTATTTATGCTTTCAAATGCACGCTTCTGTTATTACCAGCGGCAATTTCATGCTCCTTAACCTCACAGAGAAGCGTGAATTAATCTAGCTCGGGGCTGTGTATCGACTAGGGACACCGCAAAACATGACCTGTCCCAATGTCTGCCCACTGCAGAGAGCGTCATCTGTGAGAATGGAACCCAGTTGGCAGCAATCCTGGCGCCCTGCTGCAGTTCTTCACATCTAATTGTTCTACCCAGAGGCCACACATTTTTTGGGTGTATCAAATGCAATAACATGTTTCATTGATGGTGCTTTTTTATCCACTTTCCACTCATGCTAGTATGTGTGGGAAGTGAAATTGCTACACTTCGTTCATTTTGCATTACCGTAATGTTAATAACATATTCTGAGCGAAGTGGTGTACGGCAAGTGCGCGACTTGCATTCGATCCCCGTGGACTGCCCGCTTTTTCGCGGTTTCCCGGACGTCGCTAGGTGAATGCTGCGATGGTATTTTATTCCCATAATTTTACCTTTATTCCGTTTCCTCTCATTTTTCGGGTATTCTTCCAGGTTCGTGGTGTATGACAGTGCGGACAGATGTCACGACTTCATTGTCAATTACAAGTGCCCGTGGAATGAATCCAATTATTGAAAATATAATACTTGTAGCAGCTACAATAGGCCGGGTTAAAAGTTATTTTAGATATTTTAGGATTTATTATTCTATTTATTATTTTATCCCTTTTATCTTTAAAGGAAGCTTATAATCTGACCACCGAGTCTACAGGACGCTTGCACGCCCTCTCTGCCGCCTCGGTAGTGGGACAGATCATCTCCGACATAAGAGACTTTGGCGCGTTTTCAGGGCCAGTCTGTCTGCGGCCTGTGACCCCCTATAATTGAGGGCTAAAATCCTTTATTAGCTTTAAATTACTCAACAAAAACTTTAAAAGATAACATGTAACCCTTGGGAGGATAGCCTTTTGCTTCATTTTACTTTTAACCTCACGACCTAACATCACAAACCGATCCTTCACCTAAGGGGTATTAGTCACTATAAATATGAATAGGTCGCGGTGCGCGAGATGTCCCCTTCCGTTTTATACCCTTTACCTTTTAAATGCATTTTGATCCTCCAAATATTGATGTCTATATTTATTGTTAGCTATGCAGTATAGTCATATTTGATAACTGCATTTTATCAATTAAATCTTACTTTCCTTTATTTATTAACGTTTATTTACTATTCAATTCATGTAGCATTTAAATTATAACTCTTCAGGGCAAGCACAATTTCATTTCCAGTTGTCTGCATTGTTCAACATTACCAGGGGTGAATAATCGATCTCCAGTTTGCAGACACTAGCGCAGTCGACCTTGAACAGCTTTTGAACAGCCACATTGATTAATTTTGTTTTCGGGTAAGCATTTCTATTATACACCTTGTCGAAACTATATTATGCACTATATGTAGATGCGTTTAATGCTTTGCAGAAACTCGACTTCACCTTCTAATTTCAAACTTTTTTCAAAGATGCACTTATGCACTTGTAACGCACTTGTAACTAGGTCGGTTACTAAGTCCCCTTTCCACTGTCTCAAAACTCTGTCCAAATCCCCTGCTACGCATTACACTAAACTTTCATGCTTAAAATATGTACCGGTTATGATAATTCTCCAGAAATTCTATAATCAGGTCTTTATATTTAATTTTCTGCCAAGCCTCGAATTTTTGTCCTGCGCTAGGAAGTCATACCTACCTATTATCGTACAAACGCTATTCTATAAATATATTTTACTCTCCTATACCAGCAGATGCCAAAGTAAACAATTATGAAATTTAAGCAAAACGGGCATAGCGATTTTAGAGCTAATGACAATAGCTTATACATGTAAAACATGTTTATATAAGAATTCGCTTACTTTAGTATGGTTGGAGTTTACTATAAAAATATATGCTCTACTAATCAATATTGCTACAAATAGCAGTTGCTTGTTGTTAAGCGTACTAAAGTACACTACTTTTCAATTTATGGAAATACTTAATACGAAGCTCAGCTTGAGTGACACGTGGTATAACATTCCCGCGTCTATCATTATAGAAAGATAATCTAACTAATATTGATGATGCGGCATTTACTTGTTGTCTGATTACATTTTATTACTCTTTCACTTTATGTAAATACATAATGCGGCCACTTTTCTGTCCAATTCTTTTGGATCACTGGCTAGAGCAAGCTTCCCAATTTTCGCTATAGGATTTTTAAATCTATTTTGTTTTGTGTTGCTTTATCTTCTTGGTCATATCGCGACGTATCTGTTCGGTAAGATACCTATGACGGTATCTGCTGTAAAGTAGTCATTCAGGACTCATCCCCGTAACATATCACTTTCACTTCTTGTCAAGCAGATGCGATAGCTCTTTTCACCATAAATACTTATAGGGCCTCTACTCTAATTGCCTCCACCATCCGTAGTTAGACGGCGTAGTTCAGCCATTCTTCAAGGTCATATCCCGATAAACCATATTGATGGTCTACTAGCTGAACGACCTTAAACACCAACCAAATCATCTGTAACATGCAGGTGGCGCTAATGTGTCATTTAGTCTAACTGCTTTAACTTCGCATCTGTGCATAGATGACAGCGCAATATGACCATACATTTTCAGTTTATTGTTTAGAGTGAAAATGGAACCTTGGGTCGTTGTATTAAATATCCAATCCAGTTTATATCTTGACGACTGAGTGGCGGGGGCACGAAAATAAACTCCAGTCATATTGGTCGGCACACACGGGGTTTGAAACCAAGACCTCCCGAATTGGGCCAACTATATTTAACATATATTTTATACTGTACTGGTGTAATTTTAACAACACGTTTTTGTTGCATATTCAATAGCGCAGTGCAGGAACACAGTAATCGATATCAGGGGTATTTTATTTTGCCTCGCCAAGACCACTGCAAAAACAATCTAACTGTACAAATTTGGGCCAGTCGCTTCTGATGCTTAACGGAGACAATAACCGTCGTCATAACTAGCACAATTGCAGAATGCCAAATAGCGCCAAAGTTGTTAAGCGCTCGATATTAACTGTAAGAATAACGGAAACAATCTTCTTAAGCAGAAAGTTAGAGAACAGCCCTGATCATATAATGCAAAACAAAACCATTCCAAATGTTGTCAGTGTTAAATTTTCTGGATATGAGTAAAACATTTAGCAACGACTGATATTTTTGGTTTAGCAAATCTACTACTACTTCAGCGATGTACTATTTGAGCGGCTGATGTATCAGCAAAAGCATAGAGACGTACCTATAGACACATTCCATCTCTGTGCTATACATTCGAGAGAAAGTTTTATGAATGGGGCCGCTGCCAGACATTAAGGGATCAATGTCGGTGCAACAAACTGGCCTCTCTCCTAACGACCCTGCTCGTCATCCTGCTTAGACCAGTTACTGCAAACTTCTGCCGCTTAAATAAGAATAAAAATAGTATGAGTAACAGTTATACGAATAGCTTCATGACTGCCATTTCATAGCAATTCTATTTCCATAAAACATTACTTTTGCCATTTCAGCAACAAAGAACAATAGGTTTTTTTTTTTTTTTTTTTTTTTTTTTTTTTTTGGTGAGGGGGTTGCTAGAGTCAGTAGTATATAATAATTTACTTAGCATCAATAAACCATTGGACAGAAAGATTTACTTATCCAAATAGTTGCAGCGGAGAACCTGAAAGCATCGGTTCATTTTTCACTCTCCCCCTGTGGATGATGGGGAATAACTTTGGCTAGATAGAGAAACATTCTTACTCCAGATGCAAACTCGTGGCCCCTAGCACAAAGTCGGGTGATGTAGCGATTGACCTACGCGACCAGACCTATATCAATATTTATTACATTAGAGGGATTGGGCAAGTGATCAGTCTCATCCCTTCCGAATACATATCTTATTAGGAATTAAAACTAGATTACAATTCTAAGGATAATGAAGATGTTTCACGAGAAGAATACTGAAATTAAATATTTAAAGGTTTAAAAAGTCCCTCGTGTAATTTGAGAAGCCAATATAGTTAAACTCTAACTTGCTCTATTTTCAAAATAGTTCTCAAAATGACATATAACCTTTAATTGCCACCTTTTCATGGTGATAAAGTTATTACAATGTCGATTATTTGTTCATTTAAACGAAATAAATTAAACTTTAAATATATGTACCATATCTTGAAATAATAAACAGACTTGACAGCTCTCATATATAAACAACTCAATAAACAATGAAACTTGTAAATACGAAGATTGCTCATTTCCAGACTGCCAAATTAAGTATTTTATAACCTTGATATTGGTTTTTGGATAGAATTATTGTGCACATGTTCTATGCTTGCAACAGATAAAAACAGAAAATCAATACTGGGGAAAAAAATCACACCAACCGTAAGAAAAAATTAAGATTATCAAGTAAAAAAACCTGGTCCTCCAGGTTGGAGGTTGTGGAAACGGGTAACCTCCTCGTTCCATAGGAAAAATATACACAGACACACACACACACACACACACATATATACACACACACTCACACATAATATAGAAAAGAAATTACTCAATTGAAAATACATGGGGATTCAAACAGAATGTATATAAATTACTTATGTCATTTACTATTCGCAAACGATCAAGTAGTGATTATTCAGGGTCCGGATGCTGCATCTTACATGATAATGATACTAATGCCAGAGTATACGAAAAAAATTACAATTACATATAAATTTTCATAAAACCGAACATATTGCATCGGAAACTGCAGAACAGCTAAAGTGTCATTCGTAGAAACTATATAATGCTGAAACTTTTAAATATCCAGTCTCCATTTTAAATAAAGGCGGCAATTTTAATTGCGGATATTGAAAGAATAATGTTGATGGTAGAAGAACCACTGGTAGGTATGCAAAATGAAGTACTCTGGGTACAAAGTACAAAGCATTTTATTATATGGAAACACAGACAGAAAGCAGGCAACACGCCAACAACCCATTTACAGTAGAAATGGATCTTTGGAGGGGATCAACAGGTATTACAAAATGGGATAAAGAGATATGCCGGTCGAAAAGAACATATTGGAAAAAATAGACGAAAGGCGTTTAAGATTACATATCCATACCTCACACGTATGGGAGAGATTAGAGATAGATGAACAAAACGTTGGATGAATGGACGACAGATATTTGGCGACAAATCACTATGGGTTAGGAGAGCCGCTGCAACCTGGAATATTCCCTACAATAAAGCAAAGTAAAATAAACAAATAAAGGGATAACAATCACTGCGTATAACTGTTTTTAGTACAAGTAAGAATGCGTGGCTCATATCGGGCACTACCATTATGGAATATAACCGGATTTTATCTCAAAATATCAGGTAGCTAAACACATGGGAATTTATCATGGCACAGGAAATGTGTCTCAAAGAGAATATTAACACTTTCATTAAAATGAAACACTTTGGCCATTAAAATGGCAAATTTACAAACGAAATATTCCATTGTTTAGGTTGGATTTATAAAGTGGTTTATAAACTTTATTCGGTTTTTGTATCTCAGCATTAATCAAGAGCTTCCCTAGGTTATGTTACATCACACAAACATTGGCTTCCGCCATTATCTGCAACACACGTGTATAAAGCACTTACATTAATGAGAGAATGTACAGTATCCGCTTCCTGGAACTCCTCTACCCAGGAGATTTACGTGGACCGCTTTGTCCGTCAGTGATGCTTCTCCAACATACACGATATTACCGTCGAAGCCATTACTGAGGTGCGTTTCCATGACCACAAAAATGCACTTAGCTTACAGAAAATAGAATTATTTTTCATTTAATATGAGGTTGTTACAGAATATGCAGGCACAGCTACGAAATACAATTTATTTATGATACAAGCGTGTAAAACCCTGGTTTTGTTCATGTTTTTTATATCCCTTTTTAATTGGGTGTGGATTTTATGAGGAGTAGCCTGTTTATAACCACACGAGAATCGAAAAAAGACTACACATTTGCTGCACGGCAGTACATTATAATAAAATAATATTAGAAAGGAGTTACAATTTTCATGGACATATACAACAGATATTTCTACGTGGCCATATATGCTTAAATAAACATTGGAAATAATGGCATAAAGATGCCCACGAGAATTCTGCAATTGAGAACAATTGCTTTACTTGTTTCAATAAACCCTCAGTAATTAAAAATCACGGTTCATTTAGAAGATTTTACAACATGCAGTTACAGTTCAACGAAAACAGTTGATGTGACAGAATTTTCTTTAGATTTGCTACCTACAATTGTTAAATAAACACTGCGTGTTACATATTGTATTTTTCACGATAGTAAATAAAGTTACAACTAGCTATTTTTACACTTGCGTGCTACAAAACTTCATTTTACACAATGAACACAGGATTCTCTGGATTGGCAAACGAAGCCTTTATTTAAGAATGAGCATCTTGCAAGGTATGAGGTACGCAAAATGGAGATATTTTTGTATTAATCGAGGAGAATGAGATGAAGCGCTAACATATGACATTTTCCATTAGGCCTAGTACACACCTGAATGTAATCCTAGACCGACCGGAATGGCTCAGAGGATCTGTGGGCCGACATTCGGGAGGTTCTGGGTTCGATTCCCATGGCGGCCTTCCTGATCCGCAGGTTTCGCCAGTTCGCCAGACGAATACTGGAAAGGATCCTTTCATCCCTGAATTTTCCGGTTCACCATTTTCTGTTTCCCTAATTTCCTTGTCACTTCTTTCAAGGTTGAAAGACCAGAAGACGGTGCTGCGGGTTGCGGTGACTGTAAAGCGTTTATCCTGGCTTCGTCATCGGCACCTCTCGATCGGGATTTGCCTTCGGAGATTTCAGGTCTGGGCTCCCTTGGTGTGGGGGAGGGGGAAGGACTACCAGAGGCTCGGGGCTCTTGAGCAGATACTGAGTGGCGTCGGAGGCGTTCCTAACTGTAACCGATAATAGAGACCCCGTCTATCCTTGGGCTCTCACCATCGGATCTGACCGTCCTGGGCCTCTTTCCTCATCCCTCCCTGATATCACGTAAGACCCTAACGATACTCAGCGGCTAAGTACGATGCTCTGCCCCAATATCTGGGGCTCCGTTCCTGTCTAATTCTAATCCACATTTAATCGCAATCAGATCTTTATATGAAATAACTCCTTGCATTATGAGCGGGATGGCGACTTGATAATGTGCACGATTGCATTCGGGAGTTCCCAGGCTTGATTGCCGGCCACCGTCCACTCTGAACCATGGGTATCTCGTGGTTTCAACGGGTAGGCATCATTTCCTGTACCCATCACTTCCTTGCCATTTCTTCATGGCTGAAGGAGCAGGTATTGAAGTCCGGATTGTTGCGTCTGGATGTGGTTTGCACTCTGAAAATGCTTCTTCCTGGCATCGATGCGGGACCACCCCACCAGAACCTGCCTTCGGGAGGTTTCGGGCGGGATCATTTCGGAAACTACAGCGGGTTTGGGGTTTGTGGGGTATGAGAGGCGTCGGATGTGCTCATCTGGGGACCATGACTTGAGGGACCATGCTTGAGACTGTATCTGATCGCTCTTCGGGTCTCTCCTCCATCCCTTCCCAGGAGTTTCATATAAGATGCAGAGAACCACGATGGTCAAGATGTGATAACCCCATCCACGATAATCCTAACCCTCTTCACATAAAATGGGTGTTTATTTTGAATTAACTCCCCCACCCCCCGTACCACATACTTGCTCTAAATTAGGTCACTATTTTTCTGCACGTATCACCTTCTCAGAGGTTTCAAAGGCGAAGTAGACTTGTGTCGAAAAGGTTAATCATTCCCACAGAGTAACCAAAGCTTATAGTGGCCTTCATGGGTATGGTGCTCTCTTTCAAATACCACCTTCAACCCCCGCGAACCTTAGTTACTAACCGAGGGATTGGGACTGCTGCTTACATTTCAACTGTTCATTTCGATTATTGTGCTGTAACACACTTTGTCCGTTTACAGGCAGCTGCATTAGAATCCTTTGACGTAAGATTAGGCAGGATTCATTATTGGATCCTACTTTAAAACACAAGGAAATATCAACACGATATCAATATTTAATTGATATTGTAAAGAAATATCTCCAGTTTCAACTGATATCGACAATTTCACGGACGCTGTCTTTTATAACTTGGACAAGAAAGTGAGGGAACAAGAGAATGGTAGACATGTTTAACATGTGTTAGTTTTGTTAGGTTAAGTTTTGAAAATTGTCTCAGAATTGCAGGATACTTTTATGTTTCTTGTAAAAAAGAAATAAATTTACTACTAAAAAACTATCAAGTGATTTATTTTATCTTTTCTGCCTGTGACTCTGCTTCAGAAAATCGGAAACATTGCATTTGCATAATCTGGCGTATTGATACATTAACATATGAAGACCAAAGAGCCGCCAGTCAGCAATGGCGTAATAACTTGCTAGTCCAATATGCTGAACAAGGAAGTAAAATAAGGTGATCCAGAATATACTGAAGATATTTTAAAGGACATTCAATTAACTGATGGTGCTGGTATAAGAGTTCCATCAGAGTAACATGAAGTGCTTTTGAAGTTCTATTTCAAATGAAAGAACTCAAATCTGCAAAAATGATATTCAATGCAGACTGCATTAGAACACCGATTGGCAGTAATTGTTAGTATTACGATAATGGTGATTCTTACACTAGCATTATGTCACATTTCGTATTTCGAAATCTCAATCTCAGTGATTATGCCAATAACTTGTGAAGCCCTCACAGAAGCTTTGAAGGGTTTGATGAAACTAATATTACTATTAGGCATATTTTGTAAAATGAATGCAGTATTGCTGGCGTCAAATCCACATTCAAAAGAGGACATTTTTTCACGATCTTCAATAATTTTTTTTGATAAGAAATTAGTTAACATTATGGCAATGAAGGAGATTGTTAATACAATTAAGGATATAAAAGTTAAAATTTTAATTATTTATTCTAAATGTTATGTACTTTATGATTGGAAATCAACAGTACTTAATTGTACTAAATAAATGTGTACAGCTGCCCGCAAACACGTGCCTTATGCATAAAGGTTTGTGTAATATTTAAAAATAACCCGAATTCTTATTTAAACTGATGGAGAAATAAATGAAGTCTTGAATAATCAGAGATTATGCTTAATTTCCTTGTTAACACATACATTTTCATGATTTTGCAAATTTGTTTCTAGCCATTTATAGGACAAATTGCAAGTATATCCTTAAAAAAAAAAAAAAAAAGGAAAATATTGCATATAAAACTTTGAAAGACTAATGCAATTACACAATTAATAGAAATATAATGGAGTCTCTAAAAGGAATTTTAAATTTTGAGAGGATATAATAACTCCATGGCACGACAGCTCACGGGAAACCTTGGCCTACCGCCCGGCCGCTGCGTCCCCCATCTCGGTCCACCACACACGTCATGGATGGGGTGCAGTATTGGAGGGTGAGACGTTGTCAGCGCCTTTGAGAGGATATGGCAGTAGATAATTTTATTGATATTAAATTAGTTTAGATTTAATTCAGAATTTTTTTTAAAGTTTATTATTTTTAATAAATATTGCTTTTTTGTTGAAGAGATTTATGTTATATTTTGGTTATGATTATTTCAAAATACACAAACTTTATTTTTATTAAATATGAGAATCTTCTGTCCACGTATTAAAGGTGTAAATGCACCTTAAGGCCTACCTATATGACAAGAGGCATAGAAACTATGCAAATGAAATACTCTATGCATTTGAAAGTCTAATGCAATTTTCTAAAAATTACAAAACTTATGCACATATATTGAATATCGTCAGAACACGCAAACTTCATTTTTATTAAATATGAGAGTCTTCTCTCCATGTAATAAGTATATATTACGCCAGCGATAATTAGTTTTGGGAACATTCTGGGAAATTTCTCTTAGTAATTTAAGCTGCTATCTTAGGCAAACTTCGAGGATTCCAAATCCCACGACGTATGTAGAAATGAATGTCCCACATTTCGTGTTGTACTCGACATTTTTCCATTTTTTTTACATCCACATGATGTAAAAATATGGCACCTCCCAATACTGGACAGCATACGAATTCTGATACAACTCCATGGTAATACATGTTTCTGTTTTGGTGGAAGTGTTCATATAAAAATAGTATCTTCTTATCGAATGACGTATCTCGACGATCATTCCTTCTGTAGTTAATGTTTCACTGCGAATTTTTGCAGTTTTATTTACAGCAATACTTCATTCTTAAATTAAAGAATTGTCGGTTTAAGAACCGAAAAGCGATTTCTCAATGACAGTATTAAAATGACTTATATAATTGGGTGTCCAAGAACGCTTTTTATCTGCATCTGAAAGTTTGTACAATTGCTGCCAAAAATATTGCCAATAAATGAGTATGAAAGTTTAGTTTTATTAAGTAACAAACAGATCTTCATTTCTCCGGTGCCAACCTTCTTCCCATTCTTCCTATTGCAGAGTTTAATATTTTATTCAGACAGGTAGCATCTTTCACTCCCATTCTAAACAGGTTTATGTCACGCGGAATTGTATCATTTGTCTTATTTACATCCGGCTATAGCAAACATGTGCTAAGTTCTTTGTTACCTTTTTTTCATTTGTTAATTTAAATTTCTCGAGCGTTATCTCAGGCCAATTGCGTAAAAAAACAATAAGCTGAAAGAGACTAGATACGAACTGTGACAACTTTAAGTAGAAATAACCAACGTTGAGGGATCTAGAGAGATCTACATACTTTCTTTCGAGTGTTTCTGTTTCTTTATTTTAAATCAAATTCCCGCTCATCCTATCCTGCGTGATAGCACCCTATGCATAATATATTTTTAGTCATATTAACAATATGTATTTAATCCTCCCACCACTGGTCTGAATATTTATTGCTGCAGAAATTTTATTCATATTTGATAGTTAAATTTAATATTAAAATCTGTTATTCTAGGAGATGCTAGAATATAAGACTCTTTTAACATAAAAGGAATAACAATAAATAAGAAAATTCACATTAAAATGTCTTTAAATGTAAAATAAGAATGAAAAGGGATTTTATCAATATTTCTATTTAAATCTAAAGAATTATTAGATCCAGTTAGGTGAAGGAAAAGCAGATAACTCCTCTAGTAGGTATTTAATTACGATTTAATTAATGCACCATTTGCATATGATTTTTTTCAGTGCAAGCAGCCATCTCACCTTCAATTGTTGATGTCGACCTCCGTGGTGTAGTGATTACCATGACCATGGCTTCCTTTGGAAGGAAGTAAAGCCGTTGGTTCCGAGTCGTAGATTTACTGCATATAAAAGAACTACAATAGTTAAAGAGCGTCCATAAATATAACTCCATCTCAATTGTTGAGACTTGGTCAAACTACCAGATGTAACTAATATATAACAGTTCGACCACTCTAGCTCGGTCGACATTGACAATACTTTTGAACAGCTGACAGTGACTGCGTAAGTACTTTTATTATTCACTATCGTCGAAAAAGTATCATGAAATGCAAAGTGCTTTCAGAAATTTAACGTCATCTAGCATTTTCAACCTTCTACTTTCTTACCGCAGTACACTATTGCACGTATTCGTGCACTTCATAAGGTAAACACCATAGTCTTTAATTCTGCCCTTCTATACAAGCAAAATAACAAATTAACCAAATCACGTCCTTTATAGTGCAATATCGACACTTGCTATTACGAAATGTGACTATCAATGTTCAAAACTCGGTCTATGTGTTTAGACAGAATTCTTTGCCAGTTCCTGTAAAGGCCCCCAAAAGAGGTTGAAAACCCACATGATCTCCAATGGAAGCATAAGCACCATTTACATTTACTGAAAGCAAGAGTTTCTCATTCTTGTAAATAGAAGAAAAGCAAAACTTAAAGCACAATTTAAAGATATAAAATCAGATAAAACGGATATTTTGTAAATTATTGCTTAATTCGAGCAAAAGGTTAGGTTATATTTACCTTCGTAAAGGTCCAAATAAACACCATCAGCAACAAAAACACATTTCACAACATATATTAAATTGTAAAAAATATGATAACCATCTGCACAATATACATAAATAAACAAGGCAGGAGAGAAAGCATTATGGAAACATGTGTTCCCCTCAAGTCAGGTGAGAGCTGAATGGACTATTATTGAGAATAAAATTGAAGCCAAGAAAAGTAGCATTTTAGTTGGTTAACGCAAGACAACACCACCCAGAAAGAACACTACAGGAAGAAAATAATGATTCATACATTCTCAATTTTCTGCAAAGTAGTAGAATCGTATGAAACGCATTTCAACTGCCTTATATGTCATTCTGGTTGATTTATTCTTCGAAAGAAAAGTAATTCAATTATCCTATTCTAAAATACTCACTGGCACGTAAGGTACTAAGAATGTTAAGACAAACTTCAGAGGCAGTGCTGTAGCATTAACCTAAGGTCAGCATCTCGTCCTTTGAGTAAAGCAAAGAGAGCAAATTTGCTGGACATTCGCCACTAGGCCCTTGGTAGATGCTAAAATTAAATAACAATATCACAGCAGTTTTTGTGTTACGTTTTCACCTACCCACACACATACATACACACCTCTTTTCTACACGGGTTTTTATCTATTCAGGGGACTTCAAAACACATTTCGGTGAAATTTCTGTATCGAAATCTCGGTGGAATACAATAACTTCTCTGTGTACTATTCACACTGAACCTGGTAGAGATGGTAAAAATTATATTTAAATTAAGCTATTGCGCCTGTATGTATGCATGCTGGCATGTACGTATGTAAAGAAGAAATTTCAGTTAACTACACTGCAAAGAAAAGCAATTCTTAGGAAGTGTTTGTTAACTAGTATCCAGTAAATAGTGTTTGCTAATGTTTCCTTCTTCTGTCTTTCCAATCCTTTGTCAGCTTACACTTTGTGATACATGTTCCTCTTGCAATAATTATTTGACCCAAGACGTGCTGCAGAGAGCGCCTCTTTCTCTGATACACGGCCATTAACCGCTTGTCTTGCCCCAGATTCTCCAGACGGCTCTCAGGGGTGCATTTTGTTCAACAGACTGACCTCTTAACGTTGCACGGACTGTTAGCCCTGGAATCTTAAAAGGACTGCTGAACATTAAACAACAGAGAGTTCAACTACCAAGTCAGCAACCTAAAGGTTTGGTTGTATAGGAAGCATAAGCGCACATAACGACAGAGTATACCAACCAGATTATCCAAAGAGTATAATCTGTTTATTGCCCTTTAATTACTAAACGCCACATTCTTAGGTTAGAGGAGTTAATTGCGCAATGCTTATCTCTTATATGTTATTTTTACTTACGATGGCAGCACTGCTCACCCGGGAAAATATGCTCACAATAACTTACCTGAAAACAGAAAGAAAACTCTTGTTGAACAACAATATATATCTTACAACTTTATTGGCTTATTTTATTTTGACAATTATTTTTTATTATTTTAAAGTTTCCTTTATTGCGAAGTTGCCTAATGGACAAAGCTTAATAGATACAAACGTTAAGACAAAAAAACACATAAATGAATATAGGGATAAAAATAGGACAATATACAATAAACAGTATCAAAATTGAGTTATAATGTTACAAGCGAAGTAGTGGAAGAACATGAGGTAATAATTAAATAAGAACATCATTCTCATTGTTATAATTAAGAATATTCTCCAAATATCTTGTATTTCTATGCTGAAACAACAATGTATTCAAACAGATGCTTATTTTATTATCTACTCGATGTTAATTTTAATAAATATTAGCTATAAACAATTCCAATACTCTGTTAAAGGTTCACATGAACATGAAGGAGGCTGAGGCTGTGTGCCTTTAATACGTACAGCTCATGAGAAAATAATTCAAAGTAAACTTAAAATATTAAAAAATGCAAACGATCTAACTAAAGCTAATATCCAGGAAATAATTGTTGTCTCTCTCTTCTCAATTCACCACATTTTGTGTGTCTGTATGTAAAGACTAGATTCCACTTGAAGTAGATGTTTAGATAGATAAATATAACTTTGAATATTGTACATACTATATAGTTAATAAAAACTCATTAACAGATTATAGACTTTAATTTAAGATATTATTTTAACTACACTTCTTGAAGATTGACCTTAACATATAGTAAGTGTTATATATAACTGTAATGAAACATATTATAAAACAGAAACAGCAGAAAAGAAATGTATCACAACTTATTATAATTTTACTCAAGGGATGCAAAAAAAGATGTATTTTGGATACGTCGAGATATTTAATGCAAAATATTCTCCTCTCCAGATAAGTAATCCATTCTGAATGAATATATTCTCGTAGGTGTATATACTATATACTTTATACGCTGAATTCTACTTTAACGTCTAAGCGTCTCTGAATATAAAACATAATTTTCTCATTCAGTTTTAAACTTGGAGGATGATTGGGTATAACGTTAAAGAAAGTTACTAATGTGTCCCATTTGCGTGACTTTCTCTATCTATTCTGCAACAAACCATTCTTACAAAAGTCTATTCTTCTATCTACCTCATGTTAATCGAGATTAGCACATATGCTTTCATTGCATACTTCCTTGTAGATACAACGTGAATAGTGAAATAACAGATACTCAAACCTTAAAAAATCAGTCGATATATGAGGATTTTGAAATGCAGTTCTCTTTGCTTGACCAGAAGAAAGATAAAGAAACAATGATTTCACATTTCGAAAACGTTTTTTAAATACTGCAAAATTGACACCAACAACGAGGAATATTTGACAAATGTCCACAAGAACAGATCTATATTTTTCGTAGAGTAAGTTTATATCTATCTCTTACAGTTTTCCAGTTATGCCAATGTCATCTGGAATAAACAGGACTACAGGAACTATTCCTACAAAATTCAAGTTATACATTATTTATGATGTACACATCTTAAACACGGTATTTTAATCAATATGTTAGAATCATTTTTGAGAAAATTAAAATTTCTGAAACAATTTCATATATCGTGTAGCTTGGAGTGAGAATATTTTCTTATAAATCTTCTGAGCCACATCCTTGAAAGATATGAGCTTAAATATATACTAAATTTCATATTTAAAACAATTTTCGTTTTTGAGGCTCACACTCACACATATACGTACACACACACTCACTCGGATATTTTTCAATAAATGCTTTGGGGTGGGAATTCAGGGGCCATAAAACATTTATTTCCAAAGAAATCTCGACGTAAAACTTTTGGTTGGAATACAATACCTTTTCTACCTACTATGTATATAGTAAATGGTAGAGCAAGTAAACATTCTTTTAATAGCGAGAATTGAACCGATATTTTAAATTACTATTCTTTTTTTTTTTCTTCTTTCAAAATGCGCAGTACTTTCAAAAGTTGTGTCCTCCCCCACCCCCAAACATCAGGACAGAGAATAACTAAAGAGAACATGCCTTGTAGGCTTCTTTTCTCCGAACCTCCACCCTCCCTCAGCCCAAAGATATTCTTTCAAGTTTGATTTTATAAGTTTTCATATTCATTTAGCCTATTATTAAATGCAATTAGCTATGGCTCTTTTAAGTTTCGAACCCATTATTATTGCTTACAGGGTTTCACATGGGCTCGTATATAATTAAATTCCTCTACTCCTTTGAGAAATTAAGAGCTTAAAATTTTGCTTGCTCCCCTAAAATTCCAATTTCCTTCTTCTGTTGCTAATATCGAGAAATGTAGACTACATATTTTTATAGGGGCAAGGGATCTGCTAGAAAAACAAGAGCCTTCATATTTATCGTCAAATGCTTTGATTAGAGGGTACGTACAATGCTTCTAAACCCATCTCTCCTTGATGTCCGATGCTACTTAGGAAGTCTTGGCCATTACTTGCTTGGATGGAATGGATGGCACTGTTGCTTTACGGTTTGATATCTCAGAAGAAACATTATAATAGCTTACGCACTAAACGCAATTCAAGAAACCAAAAGGAATAAAACACACGAAGAAATCAGAACACAACAGATTTCAACGTTTTAAAAATGCAGAATGTGTACGTTGTGGTAATCAAGTATAATATTGCCTATGGCTCTGTGCATTTTACGGTAAATTATGGCTGTTGGAAGGGTCTTTACTAATAAACAAAAAGAACTAAAACGCAAATGTATGCGCGTTTTACGCATTATAGCAGTGAAGATAAGATAATTGAAATTCAGCTTCAAATCAACCGTGGATTCACTTCTGAGTGAATGAATGTATACACTGTATAAAACTGAGAGCTTTATATAATGTTTAACGTAAGCTAAAGTGTTAAACTTAAAATACCTCAGATTTAGTGAATACGAGAAAAACCACATTAAGTAATACAAATTAACTGTAAGAAAATAGACTTCAATGTTTGCATTTCTAATAAGAGTTAAGGAAGAAAATATATAGGATGATTTAAAAAGTAGTTTCTAGTATTGGACTGGAGAACTATGCTATCAAAATACGAAGAAATATGGACCTTAACATTAATATCTTCAGAGTTATGAGCAAACATTGACAATAACCTGTTTACTGTGAGCTCCTTGCTAACAAAAATGAGGGTGCAATGCTGTCAATTTAGCAATCAGTATAGGTGCAGTTGTTTCCTTTGTATCAGGAAGATGATTAATTTTAATATTGGCTGATAAACTGCAACTGCCAAAAATAAATGTTAAATAATTATAAAGAAAAATAAATAATGTGTTACAATAATACAAAAACGAATTACCCGATTGACAGTATTACTGCAGTATGAGATAACCTATTACGATAAAGTATATTCTTAGAAAATGAAATTATTATTAAAATAGTGTAACTACTTACATTCAACCAACTGATCTATGTAATAAACCAATTTCTCCAAATAAATTAAAAGCGAATACTAAAATACAGTGTTACTAGGCATAAATGCTCTCTCCGGTTACAAACTTGAATTACTATGGCTAGGAGAAACATAGAATGTTTCCGGAAGTTTCCTGGCAGGAGATCGACAAGCACAAAAAGAAGAACGAGTCCAGCAGACAATTCAGTTTCATCTAGGAATGCATAGCTGCAGTAGTAGTCGCCGCAACAAACGTCGAAAGGAAGCTAAATGGCAGAATTGTTGCGGAAGCATCGAAAAGAGACATTTATTCGAAAGCAGATTCGACTGTAATCAGTTTGTTGAAGTAAAAACGTGTTTTATCTGAGCGATAAAGAGAGTTTTTATTTAAATATTAGGATTTCAACGCAAATATTGTCTGGATACAATGTGCGTATATGTGTACGTGTGTGTGTGTATGTGTGTGTTAGGGGTACGTGCTGTACAGGATAATCGGATAAATGTTGAATTTCATGTCATACACTCTTTTAGAACACCAGGCGAAGATTTTTCAAGAATAATACCTTATTATCCTTAAGAAAGGCAAAGTCGCCCGTGGTGTTATGATTACCATGCTAACTTCATATACCCAAGGTCGCGGGTTCAAACCCGGCGGAGGACGATGGACTTTTTCCGGGCGTAAAAATCCCTAGCATGGTTCCTTCGGAAGGGAAGTAAGCCGCGGGTCTCGTGTCGTAGATTTACGACACATAAAAGAACCTCAAGCCTGATAGAGGTGTCTCAAGCGGTCTATCACGCCCAGTATAGAATGGGACGCTGAGAACCACAGCAGCTAAAGAGCGTCCATAAATAAAACATAATTTCATTTCATCTTAAGAAAGAAAAGGTGGAATCAGATTGAAACATTCATTGCCGTAGCTGGGATTTTATGCACAAAGCATAAGGTGGTGACGACATATTGAAATGGTAGTTCCAATGGTTCTAGCAACCGGACGGAAACTGCAACATCCGCAGATGAAAGAGTTTACTATCGTTTTAGCCTAGCGTATTCCTTTATTTCTCTTGTACTTAAAACGAAGTTATCATACCACTGCTGCTAATGCTTATCTCTATTAGCATGATGCACATAAACGAATATTTTTGTAAGAATAGTTTGTTTGCAGAACAGGTAGAGCAAACCATGTGAATCGAACACATTAGATACTTTTATAAGTACAACAGACGGAATGACGTTCGCGTTAATCTAATTAAGCAATTATTATGTTTTTTTGTCTCTTTGTTTTTATAAATGATTCTATTTCCATTAAATTAATTAGTTACAAATGATGCAACACAAGGCTGCGTCTGTGAATATTTTATGCTGTTTGAAAAACCAACCCCAGTAAAAAAAAATTGCATGCCTTTCTATGTACAGCAACATCTGTACACTAAAATTAACTTTCCGCCCCATCAAAGCTACTCTGAAATGATATAGAATAAAGATTTCTGACTTGTTTTTATACAGCTAATGGAGAAGAGAGAAATCTCATTTAGTTTCGCCTTTTTGACGTTCTCTTTTATTTCTTGTATTTATATTTCCCTTTGCTTCTTTTCCATTAATGTAAACTCGGCCTAGTGCTTTGGGTACACGAGACTGTACTGATGGTTTTGAAGTCTGAGTTTTGTAGCTGTACGTATTTCGTTTTACTATAAAAAAGACGGGTACTAGTACTCATGAAGAGTTTGTATAAGCAAAGAGCTCATTATTATTGTTTTTATGCAAGCTTGGTACTGCAGGGGAATCTCTATATTAACCCATTCACATAAGCCCAAGTTAACAACAAAGGCAGCCGTTTTATTGTCTGGGATTAGCTAATGTGGCTCCGCGCCTGGAAAACACACACTTTCAAGTATAGAGAACAGTTTTTTATGGAATTGCTGCTAGAATATATCTCCAAAATAAACTTTCGTCAACTTTGCTAACACCAGTTTTAATATTTATGCTGCCCTAGTTACAATGTTATTTATCCATCACCATCGCTCAGTGATGAAATAATTAATTATTTAGCAACTGTAATTTATTTATGAACAGCACTGACATTTAACAATTAATGTTTCACGCAAATAATATTATTAAATTACCAGCTAATTTATTTATGAATGGCACAGATTTAGGAACCAATGTAATGTTATTATGAGTATTATTATTATTATTATTATTATTATTATTATTGTTTATTCATCAACTAGGATGAAATAAGAAAGTATTTGTCAGTAGAAGTGAATTCTTATGTGATTACAATACATATTCCTGGACCTTATATGGTTAAAGCTGGATTTCAAGTTACATTATTTTATATACTCTTCTAGATATAGGTTATATAAGGGACAGGAGACCTCGCGCACTGCATGCTATTTAGATCTATTGTGGCGAAGAAAGGATGAAAAGAAGGAACCAAAAGAAGCCCCACCCCCAACTATCTTTTACATGGAATCTTTTTCGAACTTTTGATTTTTAAAAGAAATGGCTGTAACGATTTTGATTAAAATGCCATATGTTTAAGATATTTTCAAGCCCAACGAAATGTATATCTTGTTTCCTGGGAGTTGCCTCTGAAGTCCTCCATTCTGGATAACTGTTGCATAATTTGTAACCCATAAGAAACGACAATGTAGATCTCGTCAAACACACAATTTATGTTAAGTTAACAATTTCCAAAATATTCCTCGTTACTGATTTCAATTTTCTCATATTTCTCTCAAGTGAGAATTTTCTTTCTGCTGGTCAAACAAAGAGAACAGAATCTCAGACATTATAAAGCGATTAGCTCTTTGAAGATTTGACTACCGCTCACGCTGGTGATTTCCCTTAAACCCGTTGTATCTACTAGGAAATATGTAATAAAAGTATTTCTACAGAACTTTGTCTCGATTAAAGTGGAGTAAATATAAGAATGGGGGTTTTAAGATAAGTTTCCCTAAGAATAGGGAAAGACAGTCATGTGATTGTACCACATCGATTTTCTTTTTTTTTCTTTCTTTCTTTTTTTTCACTTTTGGCGTTCATTATCGCTAAGCAACACATTTCCATGGTTCCTTTATTTCAGTGATCTCGGTATTTAATTGTGTTTATAGTAAAATTATCTGTAAAAATGCGAATTAACCACAATTATTTTAACTGCTTCCAATGTGAGGTACACATTTGTGCAAGAAAATTGGCATGTATCCGTAAATTGTTATAGTGATTTTTTTCCAGACATGTTTATGTTTATCAGCATCACATAAAAACCAATGGGAATTTCAACCAAACTCCATAATGCACGGAATAAGTCCAGTATACTTTTCAATATTATACCTTTCCCTTATCAGAAAAGATAAAATTCTTATTGCTAAACTCCATGTCGGACATACGATTTACACACACACACACACACACACACACCACTTCATAAAAGACCAACCCCTTGAGTGCACTTACTGTAACAATATACTAATAGGGTAAACAAAATCTGCTACGCCCACTACAGGAAAATCCACATCGTTTATGAACTCCACAGATCTGTAGAAGACAGTCAAGCATATCTAAATACCAAGAAGTATCTAAGTGATATAGGACTTCTTGACAAAATCTAATATGAAGGGATTAGTGGTTTTAATTAATTAGCTTTGTTATAGGTACATTGTTACTGTTAATTTGTTTAACGTTTTGTTACTGTTTGTATATTGTTACAATATCGAAGTTCAGTTGCTATTATTAATTTACTGGTCTTTGTTAATGCTATGGACCTTGTACATTGTTACATTTACTAGTACATATTACATCGTAGTTTTAAAATTTTGATTGTTATAATCTAGTAGTTTCGCAACTGATCTAGTTGTTGGAGCGACAATATATAAATAAAAATAGTACATTTTCTTCTATAACATTTCCATATCTAACAGTAGATTTCATCCAGCCTTTATCTCTTTTGATTGATCAATTCTAAGGAACAAAACTGAACCAATAAGCAATTGTAGTTATAAAATCGAATTTTGGGGATATATATATACCCTACTTAGTGATGAAAAATTAATACTTTTCGTACTCTCCAAAAATCTTCATTTTCAAAATGTGAAAATTTAGCAAAATTGCAGCAGTTTCGAAAAAGTAATAATACCCTTTTCTTTAATGCGATTTTGAGAGGTAATACAAAAACTTTGAAACAAATTACTGAAAAATTATATCATATGGAAAATTTTGAGTATGAAAAAATATCGGAAAAAGGTTCGCTGGAAAATAAGGTTCAAAGTTGGGAGTGCCTGATAAGCGTGCACCTACCCACCTAGCTTCATTTAACGACAGTAAAAGTGCGCCTAGTGCGAAAATCGATATACTTTATTAAATTTTAGATTTCACTCCATTTTATTATGAAGCAAATACTTCTTTAATATTTCACAAATTATAAAAAAAAAAAAAATGCCAAATTGCACCTTAACACGCCCCTCACAAACAGATCCAACACATAAGGGAGATCAGAAGCAGCATTTCATATGCTCCGATTGGACAAGCAACTAGAAATGAGCCACCCCAATATAATAGGATTGGAATCTCAGTTAATATATAAGGAGAGAGTTGGATAAGAAATGATTTATCACTATGTTAAAATCCACATTTTATACCTTGTCAGGGTAATGAAATAGCTGCGCAGCATGTTGTGGTAGTGAGAGATCACAAAAATCATAGTATACTGTTCATTGTAAGAGCATATAAACTGAGAACTATTAATAGTAATGTCGGAACCTTCAACACTTAAGTTCTCCTCTGGTAAGTCCCTTAGAGGACAGGCTAGGGATATCGCTTACAATGCTGTCACTTACTTGAGAAAACTTGTTCTCATTTTGGACATCCCTATCTTTCTGACTACTTCTGAACACGACAGACTAAAGCGGGAAAGCAGTTGAAGGCTTGAGCTGAGCGAATCAAAAAATTGTAGTATTTGAATTATCTTACAAAGTTATACCAAATGGATCTTCTGAACGAAATCTAACGTTATTCCACATTGTAGTGTAGCGATATGGTGCATGTATGCTGCATAGAAAAAAATATGCATATGATGCTAATAATAATAATAATAATAATAATAATAATAATAATAATAATAATTAGGCTCTATGAATAACTATACTTCAAGAAGCTTATTTTAATATTAAGATTTTCTTCACTTATTTTTATTTCTATACACTTTTTAGCAGGAATTGTGCATAATTTCATTGATTTTAGGAACCATCAATAATTATGCTGAACTCTTTATATCATTTCATGAAAAACAGGAGTTTCTTCTATATTGGAAGTAAAATACTAATGTTCATATATGCAAAACATGTTGAAATTTTTACTTTCGCTTCTAATTTGTATTTGTTGAAGAGAGGATCGTGATCCATTCACAAACACATAACGGGCTCTTACAGTAGTTTATTTTACAGCATTATTACCGCCTTTATTACCCACAGATGGTAGAATTCATTATTGGTTTAATTAAATTCCTATTCCGTGTGCAAGTGTGTAAGCTTGCGAGTGAGTCCTTCCCTCTGTTCCATATGGAACAGTATCCCAGTTAATTAAATCTGCAACCTCTTAATCAATGCCTCTGTCAATTACATTGGTTCTAATTAATTTTAAAACTGAACTTCAACTTTATTAAAGAAGATTTTCACTTCATGCATTCCAATTTTAAAATTTCTTTCTCATTTACAAACTACGTGTCTGGTTGGTTATTGCTTTAATCTTTTTATTTAGTATTTTTAGTCTCTTAGTTTTTGTGACGCTGGAATTTGGAGTAAATATTTCTTTCTTTCTTTGTTCCTTTCTTCTTCCTTCTTCTAGGTATAGTCATATCAAATTGTTCCTTCCTCAAACATATCATTCCATCTTGTTCGTGGTGTTCCTATTTGTAGATATACTTTAGGTATCTAATGTAATACATTTTTGGTATTCGTTTCTCTTTCATCCTTAATACGAATACTGGTACAAGTTATATTTATTTTTTTAATTTATGTTGCAAACTTCTTAACCTTTTCCTTTGCTAAAATGACAAATCCTATGTTAATCTCAAATCTCATTTCAGCTGTTACTGTGCTTTTGCGTCCTATAATTTTCTAATACCATTCACTTCCACATGTTGCCACTAATACTGGCTTTGCTCAATATAAGTTGATGTTTGTTGTTTTTTATATTAATTCTTGAATACTCTTTATATTAATACAAAATCACATATGTTAATTTATTTAGTTTTATATTCAGGTTTCCACTATTAGTATGATACGTTAAACCTTGGTAATACAGCTAGAGGCTTTTAAGATAATTGTAAATAGTAAAACCTAATTTTTTCTTAAAAAAAAAAGGCATCGATTGTGAATTGACTATTGAAACCTTTGAACACCTCTTTATTTACACCAGTAATTTTGAATAAAATATCCGAAAACTCAAACTTAAAAATAACTGAAAATAATAGTAATAATAATAACAATAATAATAATATAAATAATGATGTGAAATTAACCGTAATTTACGTCATTTACAACGAAACATTTAAATCACACAAGAGAGAGTAATAGTGACGATATAGAATAGAGTAGCACTTCAACAAAATATTTTTTCTACGTAATTGAGTAGTTTACGAGCTCATTTCAGATGGCAAACTTGATTTTTACGGAATCCGCATTCAAAGAACTGCAGTAAGCGTAAAATTCAAGCGTAAAGTAATTTTGATCCAACTTTACGATGGTAGTATGTACACATCGGTTAAAGCAGGCCGTGACAAAACCAATATTATTATTGTTCTGTGATATATTTTGAGAAAATGGCAGATTTTGAGAAATGCAATTATTCTTAGAGCTGCGAAAGAAGCAGAATCAAATCTACTACCTGCCCCAACGCTGCGAAATAAATAACGAACTATAACCCTTGGTGAATGGCTCAAACTTCACCTCAAATTTATTTCATCTTTTACTCTTCTTTTAATATCAGAAAATTCGCGTAGAAAAAACAATGTATGATATGCGAGCATAATGTTTCTCTCTGACTCTCGCGTGGTAGTGAAACTCGACTGCATCTCGTTTCACAGTATTCTCGCTCGAATCAAAAACCACAACTTTACGCTTTTAATCATAAATAACATCTGTACAAGACTTAAATACTCCACAAATACTTATAAAATAAATTGCACAGTTTCAAAATAGCAATTCTCCATCTTTACATCAACAGTATTTTACTTTCTCTACTACGCGCAGCAAGGAGGAGAAGTATTGTATTCTGAGCAAAAATTCGATGTCAATAATTGATCTGTAATATAGGTTTTGAGACCTCCTGAACCTCCCAAAATAGTTTAAAAAAAGGTGGGGGTGGAGGTGGGGGGGGGGCTAAGGTGACAATATGCAGATATGACATTCCATCCTTAAACTGATTATGTGTTTTTTACCTGGTCCAACCGACCGGTATGTCTCCCTTCAGAGAGTCACCTTAATGGGGACTTACCTTCGCATGTTGTCACAGTAGATCAACCGCACGGTAAACAGAATAACCGTGTTCAAATCCCGGCTGTGGCAAGCATCGTAAGCAATCTTCAGGAACAGAGGGATTTTGATTTAGCACTTAGTCACAAAGAGAAAAGGCTACATATTCTCGGCTGAATCGTGATTTGTTTGAAGATGAGGTAATAGTTTTTAGATTCGTTTTCTGAAAAGAGTGGCCACATGTATTTACCAAAAAACTGACGGAATAAAGTATATGGAAGCCCTGTTTATTGCTAACGGAAACTATTTTAAAAGCGTAAAATCGTAAAGCATAAAAATATGAAGATTTTTCAAAAATATTATGAAATATGGCATTTTCTCACGCGCGCATTCAATTCTACAGAGTGATTTATGTAGAACTGACACATTTCTTTCTTTAATTATTCCGTTGGAAATTCATTTAATGACCCAATTTTAGCACCAAATTAAGCAGAATGTTTTATTCCTAATTGCATTGTTGGCAGCTGTTTTGACATTTTGTTCTTGTAGTCAACATGAAAAAACAGTACGATGTAGAGCTGAGTCAAGGATATTTTCAGCAAAATGGCGCTACGTGCGAGATCTCCGGATTTGACATCGCCGGACTTCTTTCTATGGGGTTACTTAAAATAAAACAGGGTTTACGCCACAGACATTGGAGGATCTGAAGCACATCTCAAAGGAGATTCAAGCCATTGACAACAGAGTCCTCCAACGAGTGACCAGTAACATGGAATGACGTGTTGAGTATTGCCTTTTGCAGGATGGAAGAAAAATGAAATGAAATGGAGTTTTATTTATGGACGCTCTTTAACTGCTGTGGTTCTCAGCGTCCCATTTTATACTGTCTATACTGTCCCGTAAATCTACGACACGGGACCAACGGTTTTACTTCCCTTCCGAAGGAAACCATGCTAAGGATTTTTACTGTCGAAAAAAGCCATCCTCCTCCGCCGGGTTTGAACCCGCGACCTTGGATATATGAAGTTAGCATGGTAACCATTACACCGCGGAGGGCGACTAGGATGGAAGATATTTTCAACATTTGCTATAGAGGTAAATAGTCTCCCAAAATTCCTCTACAATTTAGGTATAATAAGTTGTCGCTAGCATAACACGCTTTGAAACAATTAATGAAAGAAATGTGACAGTTCTAGATAAATCATCCTGTATATAAGACAAAACATAATATTTTCTCCCAGAACTCAGCAAGGATATATTAGAAATGACATTGCACAGTTTACCTGTCTCTAGTGATAAAGCAGGTTCGGTAAACTTATACTGAATAAGGGCTCCTAAATTTTCGGTATCTGAAGTATTCTTGCACATGATTGATTTATATTAGTAAGGGAGGGTCATTGGCAGCTGCATTGTTCAAGTTTTACCTACAGATTCTGTACTGCTTACTGCTCGAAATCTGCAGTAGCTTTTAACTCAAGACTCTGTTTAGTACCCCTGCCACATATGCAACACAGAAGATTGTAAGACCAGTCTAAACAAGCTGCGCGGCGCCACTTGCCCGCCACCACAGGCTGCTGTGTTGTCTATGCACCCATTAGAAACATGCCGCCATTGTCGGAAGTAAATCACTCATTGGCCTGAATGCGAACAACTGGTCGTGGTGAAGTAAATCACTCATTAGCCTGAATGCCAACAACTGGTCGTGAAGTTCAAATATGCATTTTTAAAGTTCCCTAGTTCACGTTTTTACTTTCGCCAACACGTACGCGAATATAGGATAAAGCATGTGTTGCAATTCACACAAAAAAAGTTCTATCTCAAGATTTCATCTAATGAACACGTATTGAGGTCTCCTAAATCCATAACAGCACTTCAAATGTCCGTTTGCGTGTTCTAACATTTCTTCTGTGTGACTACCTATGAACAACTTATAAAACAAGTCAAATGAAACCAAAGTCAGTAGTACTTCAGAAAGGTATTTTCAGGATGCCATGCAAGGATTTTTAAGAGAATCCCTGAGAACGTTTTTTTTTTGTTTTTTTTTTTAGATTCATTTTCACATAAAAAGCACATCTATCGATTTTTGCATAAAATATTATACATCTGAGATATTATGATGACTACTGAAATGCATATCTTAAGTTTTTTCTCAATAGTCTGTCATTGAATATAATTTAATTTTAACTATACAATCATGAGAGAGCGTAAGAGCTTTGTAAAAAAAATATATTCAACCTGTTAAAATATAGATACTCTTTTTACTTTCTCTACACGTACTATTTACATGGTGTATAGAGGAAGTATTATATTGTGCCCAAAAATGTGATACAGGGATTTCAATGAAAATACATAATTTGGGTTACACTGAATGCAAAAAAAAAAAAAAAAAAAAAAAAAAAAATGTTCGTGGTGTGTGTATGTGTGTGTGTGTCTGTGGAGAGTATGGCTCAAAACGAGAAGACCGTTAAATATACCTAAGTTGGTATTTAAGTTTGATATCTTCCAAGGATGCAACACGAAGATTTTTAAGAAAATCTCCCCCCCCCCCCCCAAACTATGTTTTACACTGGAAAAAATTACATAATTTTGATTTTCTCAAAAATGGCTCCAAGGATTTTGAATAAAATCTCTTATATCTCTGGGAATATCCTCTAAAGATTTCTTTATTCTCGACGATTTTTATTGAACATTGCAGAACTGGTAAACCGTATGAGATAGACAAAAACTTATTAAAAACACGATAAAATATACAATTTATCACATACACATCTTTTTCGTGAAGTTGGCGGTTTTCGAGATATTCCTTGTTATTAACTTCAGTTTTAAAATACTTATACTTTTCTCATACGCGAACTTGTCAACGCTTGGCCACGAAAAGAAAAAGATTTCAATCCCATAGTAACCACATTTTAAAACATTTGACTGTCGGTTTAACCTAGTGTATTCTCTTATTTCCCTTCTACCTATACAGGAACTAAGTAATAAGTCCGTTTCTGTTAATGTTTTAGCGTTAAATAAATGAAAGAATAAGCTTATTAACAATAATTGTTAAAGAGCTTTAGAGAAAGTAATGTGAATCGGGCACAGCAGATTTTTTTAGCATAGCCGTTTTAGAACCACTTTTTCAGTAATCTAAACAATACCCTTTCAACGCCTTCTCTCTTTCAGTGATGAAAATAACATTAATATCATAATATCATGGCAGGAGAATGCACATGTTGCCTATCCGTCAGTGTACTCTTTTGTGTAACCGCTACAAAATGTGCATTGAAAACATTTCAACATTTATCATGATTAACTCAACCAGATAGTACAGCTGATATTCGTATGAATAATTTACAGAAAGTAAATTAGAATAGATAGCTTTTGTGTGAATAATATGCTGAACAGATTACAGAAACAGATGATAGAGCGCAGAGAAAAGCCACACAACAGTCAACTCTAAAATTGAAGCATTACATCACGGTTACAATATGAATAATATCCTAAAGAGATTCTAACTGATGTTAGGGAGTAGAGAAAATTCACATAACAATTAACTCTCTAAAATTGAAGCATTACTACATTACGGTTAGAAGGAACGCTGCGGCTATACCGTAAATTATTAATCATAGAGCTATATACGTAACTGATATGCATTTAAAATGAAAATATTTTAATTTTAAGTACAAAGAAGTTTACTTCCTTGTCCTCGAAGAAAATTTTATTTAAAGTAGTGTAATTATTTTAACAATTGCTTATTCATCTTATAAATTATATGAAAGTAATTAGATATAAATTTTAAATCTAATGTTAGAGCTTTTGTGAGAATGGTTTGTTACTTATTGGATTTCTTATTAGTTTCATATGACATTTTTATTGCCGTGTATCGTTACTCTCGTTTCCAAAAATGTATAAAGTGATTGCGTAATTTATAATTAAGAAAACTACATTTATAGAACTGCGATGTAGAAGTGAGTATTGAGTATTTTCTACTTAAAAGCAAATCTTGGTAATGTGTAGAAATATTACTATTTTACGTATGAACTGGGATTATTACTTCTTCTTCTTATTATTATTATTATTATTATTAAGAGTGAGATTTTAAACAAAAATACTATTTACTTTTTAATGTTATATGTGAAATATGAATCGGTAACCAACCTACTATAAGAATATCGATAATTTCAACTCATTATAGGTGTCTATAGCCTAGTTTTTTGCTTGTATTTATTGCTTTTCATTCGCATTATGTGAAAAGCTTTCTATGTTAATTCACATAATAGTGTCCCATACGTCTTTATGCCTTTTGTTGAACATTCAATTAAGTTCTCAATAATACATATATTGCAAAGGCGATTAAATAACTGACTAGGCAGAAGCAGTTAGAGTACTATATCAATTGCTTATAAATTACTTTTCTATATTTATTCATTTTATTATCATTACTTCTTTTGCTTTGTAGTTTTTGACTAAGTCAAATTGAAATGTATCTATCAATACATTGTGGAACCCTTTTATATTACTACTGACAAACCTTCTATTCATGCAGAATTCCATGCCTATAAAGCACCAATTGAAAAGCACGAAATGCGCTTGGAATGATAAAAGCACAATTACACAATTCTAAACTAGTTATTTATACTACCACTGTGAGAGGTTTACACCCGACCGTAAATGAGGTTTGTAATTCCAATTACAATAGGTAAGTTCTTAGCAGCTGCATAGCTTTAAAATTACATGGATAATAGATTATTGTGATTAAACAATATATACTTTGAGACCAAGTGAACATACTGTTTATTATACAGTATGAAACTATGAAACTACTTATTGAATTTCCTAAGGCTTTGAGAATTGTTTCCTTAAACATTTATATTAATACTTTTTATATATTTACATATATCACTGCACCAAACAATTTATTACCAAGATTTCATCGGAAATGCAGGTAAAATTGTTCAAAGAATATCTAGCCCACCTGGGTAGCGTGGTGGTAGCGTGTCTGCCTCACGTTCAACACGTCGCGAGTTCGAATCTCGCTTATGGTGAGTTACCCGGATAAGGTTTTTTTCGGAGTTTTCCCTTATGCTGAGAACACGAATGTTGAGTAAATTTAAGCTCCATGGACCTCGAGATCATTTGATCACCATTTCACAAATTTCATTCATCGTCCGATATTACCAACCAGGTTAAAGGACGTTAAGCTATAAAACAAAACAAAAAAACAAACAAAAAAAATCTAAATATTGAGCGTCTATTACATGCCGATCTGATTTAAATACATGTATATTTTATTTGAAATTAATTTTATTGCTTTTTATACAGAATAATACATACATAAAATGTGAATTCCAATTAGTTTTAATTAAATTCAATTTTTGAGGCTATGAATTAAAATAAAAACAAATATCTCTAGAAAAAGGAGCACGCGCGCGCGCGTGAGTTTGTGTGCGAGTACAGTCAGTAGTTAGCTTCAGTATCTTCCAACGATACGACACGCAGAAAACTTCCTCCTCCAAACCATCCTTTATATGAATGCCTTGTTTTAAATTTTCGGTTTTCTATAAAATGGCTCTAATAATTTTAATTAAAATATCATACATTTACGTAAATCTTGAATTTTTGGCAAATAGTCTGTGAAGTCCACTTCATTGGGAAATAATTTTATAGTCTTGTAAGAGATAGACGAAAAAGTATTGTTCAAGAAATTTAGACCTTTCTACAACTCACAAGTCATTCCAAATAAGCTTACTTATGCCTTAAGGCATTTCCATAATATTATTAGTTAAAACTGTTTAATGCATTGTTCATTCTTTTGAAGTTCAGTTGATTTTTAGTTATTCCTCGCGATTGCATGCAAAGAATATTGAATTTTAAGGTCAGCATATCGTATCCACCGCTTAAAACGTTTGACTACCGTTTTTGTCTTTGTAAGTATAACGAAATGCCTTATTTAGCTACTTCTGCAAATATTTGTCCCAAAAAGAAGCAGATAGAAAAAGAAGCCTTCGAAATAATATTTTGTATACACATTAACAAAAGACAGATGTTAGAGAAATACAAATGAATATAACGTACCAGAATTTTTCCCCGGTTCTTTCATATCATAACATTGTGTAGTGTAACATATTATGTGAAATATGATTCATTATTGGTAGTAGTTTGTTATTGTGAAATATTTTCTGTTGTAATTTGAAATAGGTGTTTCATATTAGATTACTCTTTGTATATATTAATAAACATTTACTGCAAAAATAGCTAAGAAGCTAATGAAGCTCAAATTGTTCGTATTGCACATGTAAAAATTTGCTTAATGTTGCAACAGTAGGACGAGATTGTTGTCACAGATTTTGAAAATATGAGTCTAATTCCTGAACTAATCTGGTTTAATAGTTACAACGAAAATGAAAACATGATGAAGTATTCTAGTGGTTAGAAACACGCACAAGGCCGTGAGAATCGCAGATAGAAGAGTAACAAATAATGAGATATTTCAAATTCATTATGCACATAAGCTGGCAATCTGGGCCATTTAAGCACTCTGCAAACTTAAGGTACTGTAAGGAATGTCACACTTAAGGTACTGTAAGGAATGTCACAACTCAGAATAATTATGAACAGAATCATTAAATCGAATTTACAAATTCCGCGTCCAACGTGTTCGTCCCAATTCTTATAAGGTGAATTGTGAAAATTAGATTTTTTTTTTGCATAATAAAATAATAAAGGTAAGAAAAATGTATAATTTTTCCGCTAACCAATTAAGTGAAGGTTTAAATGGGCAGGCGCACACTTATTAATGGGCATTTCCAAGTTTAAACCTCGTCTTCTCGCAAACTTTTTTCCAACACCTTTCTATATTCAAAATGCTCCACACGGTGATGTTTTTTTATTAATTCGTTTCAAACTTTTTATACTTCTCCTCAAAACTACAATAAAGAATATGGTCACACTAATTTTTCGAAATAATCCTTGTATTTTGAGAAATAAATTATTCATTTCTGAAAAATAATGACTTTTGGAGAGTACAAAAGAAAATATTTTCCTACAATAATTAGGGTTAGTTTAAAGAATTATAATATGGCAGATCTATTTTAAACTCCTTTTTATTAGAACAGTGAGTTTAGATAATTCAAAACTATTACTTAAATAACCAAGCAAGCTTGAACTTTACACCCACCTTTGTACAAAAGTAACACAGTGAACAGTGGAGAAATAAATTCAAGCTGTTCGCGAAGCAGACATGCTAATATCAGCTTCCCATTGTTATCCTACGAATTCGACGACTTCAAACAAGTCCAAGAAAATTTTTGCTGATTAAGGTTATTGTCCTTCTCAGAAGTACATGTTCATGAAATATTAATAGAATGCTATAAAACGTTTGCGCAGTAAGAGGCGGATCAAGGCAAGGATGAATGTTGTTTGGGGCAAGAGGAGGGACCAGGAAAGGTGAGTGACCCCTGCTCCAAGTACAACAGCATCACAATGGTGGGCAGGTACTCAGGGCGGACAAAGTTTACTTGCAGTCTTCCCTATCATTGGGGTTTATAATGATTCCAAAGAAAAACATATACATTACATTGTGCATGTTTCAACGTGTGGATTACTTTCCTCTGATTCAACCAATGACTCAAATGAAATAATGGATAAGGAATACCAGGGTTATGTGATACCTGCAGAACTATTACATCACAACACCAATTCTCATTCATTGCCCGAACTGTTCAACTTAGTAATTTAATTTTATTTTTACAAGCAATTTGTATATGTTTAATTAGAGGATATGTAGTGTATCTTTAAGATTTTGATTTTCTTATGTATTACAGCATTTAGTATACGTGGAATTATTTCTGTACATGACTATAAGTAACGCTGTCTAAATGTCCAATATATAGGTGTGTATGTACATATTCACTAGACTGTAAGACTTTCTCTAATGCTTATGAAATCCATCCAAAAATTTGATATGCCCAGCATTTTACGGGAAATTGATGTTTAGTGGCTCTGAATCCAAAGAGAAAATATTTTTAAAAAAAGAGAAAAAGAAACCATTGAATGTACGCGAGTCTGTGAAGAGCATAACTAAAAGGATGTGTTACAATCACATGACTTTCTCCACCTATTCTACAACAAACTATTTTTACAAAAACTTTATTCTTCTATGTACCACGTAATTCTAATCGAGATAAATATTAGCAATTTAATTCTATTTCCTTGTGGTAACGAGCAAGGAAAATACATTAGGGTAAATAGATAAAATCTTTTTAGAGCTAGGCGTTGTGTGAAGGAATTCAATTTGCATTGTTTCTGTATGGTTAGACTGAAAAAAAAAAAAAAAAAAAAATAACGGGTTCCCTTTTGGGAAAAGTAGAAGTATTGGAACATTTAAACCAATAACAAGGAATATTTCGGAAATGGATAACTCAAAATCTGACATAAATTGTATCTTTTAATGAGGTGTATATTTTTGTACAGTCAGATTTTGTGTAAGTCTTACGGTTTACGAGTTATGTAAAATTCACCTAGAATGAAGAGGACTTCCAAGGCTTTTCTTGGAAAAATATCTTAACATTCAGATTTTGATCAAAATCTTTAGAGCCATTTTTGAAAAAATTCAACTTTTCCGAAAATGCTCCATGTAAAGGGAAGTTGGGGGGGGGGCGTTCTCGAAAATCTTAAGTATCATTTTCTTTTAAGATGTTCAACTTGAGTATTAAGTTTGGTATTTAACGAACTTAAGTTTTTGAGTTATGCTGTTCACAGACACAGACAGACAGACAGACAGACACACACACATACATACACATGCGGGCTTTTTTCAAAAAAATGTTTTATTTTATTCAGGGGAATCCAAAACGTTTATTTCCAGCGACATCTTGGCATCGAATTTTTGTTGAATTTCAATACCTTCTCTATCTACTATGAACATTGTACATACAGAGTGGAGAAAGTAAATACGAGAAGTTAAATGCAATACCAAAATAGTAAAGTTCAGCATCTTTGATTGATGCGACACAAACACTTTCGAGATAATCCCGCCAACCCAAACTACCATTTACACGAATGACTTTACCATATGTTTATTCTCCTCTCGTTGATTACAGCACCAAATACTTGGCAAATAAAGCGTACATTTGAAAATTATGAGATTAGCCTCTGAAGATCTCTTCGTTCTTAATGCTTTTTGTATAAATGTTAAAAGAGAAAAATGAGAAAAACAAAATCTTATTCCAGAAAAATGTTGTCTTTAAAGTTATAATGTACGACAAATAAAAATGTTATATACTTTTTTTTTTGACATATTTGTTGATGTAGTTTTGAATTCTTAAATACTTACTTTTTCATGTGGTAATTTACTTTTCATTTTCTCCTATGGTCATCCACGAAACATGGAATTTCAAAGCGTATCACATAGCGTTTTTTTTTAAAAAAGTATTATAACTATCGCTTTATCTTCAACCTCCTCCTTATACCTACATCAACATATGTAGATCTGTAACGGAAGCTTATCTTGATTAACAAACAGGTAAAAGAATAATTGGTTGTAAAATTAATTTATTGAATTATGAGTAGTGAATATCAAATGAATACAAAACAACAGATGTTTACCTATAGCATGCTGCAGTTTGTTTTATTTACCATATTAGGTTTTGTACAGCTGTTTGCTTTTAATATGCCTATAGCTTTTAGTATTTTCACTTCGTATTCGCTTTCCTTGTATTCTCGATTAGAAAAGCATATAATGACTGAAATGGAAGGATATGTTTCTGCTTCTGATGACAAAATCCCGTCTATATGCAATACTTCAATAAGAAAAATGAAATAACTTTATGTTGAATTATCATCTAGTTATTGAGGAAATTAGTATTTATTACACCTAAATATTTGGCATATTATTGTACTTTCCATTCACTATTGACACACTTAGGTAGTTGTGTAGCTTTACTGCCTGCAGTAGAGAAAACCAAGGTTCGATTGGAATTAGCATGGGGATTTTTTTCTCTGGTCTGGCAAGGGCTGCAGTCCTGCTTACTTTTAGAGAACATTTTATTTGGAGAACGACTTATTTTTTTATTTATTTATTGCAACCTGGTTAGTAATATCGGTGAAATGATGCTCAAATGATAACGGGGTCCACGGAACTTAGTTACTCGACATTCGTCTTCTCAGGATAAGGGAAAATCCTCGAAAAAATACTTTATTCAGGTAACTAAGCCTACGCAAGGTTCGAATTGACGACCTGTTGTGAGGCAGACAGCCTACCCCTACACTACAAAGGTGGGCTGGAGAACAATTGAGGAGCTAATTGATGGAAAAGTAGTACCTCCAATCCCAAACCATGCCAAAGATGCGGCATACTGACAACTCTCACTCATTACCGCACTCTACCCAGTTTTCCCAATGTAAATGAAGTCAAAGGATGCAATGATCTTTGTTGGCCTATTAGGACTGTTTTACTTTTGGAAAAACTACTGTGAAAAATATTTTTTTTTTTTAAAATTATGGGCGCTCTTTAACTGCTTTGATTCTCAGCGTCCCATTCTATACTGGGCGTGAAAGACCGCTTAATTTAGAGGTCATCATGTTCATCGTTAGGGATGTCACGAAATGGGTCACTACAGCTGTACCAGCAGAGCCTGGTTATGCCACTGAATTATATTTTAAAATATATTTCGATATCGTATTATATTCTGTGTATTCTAAAGAAGATAACAATACTTTCTGTATTATCTTCGAATTTAGCTTCCTGCGAATATTTAAAAAAAAGTGATGCATAAAACAGTTCGATTTCCTATTTTCTTAAGTTTATTCATTTAATGTAATTAATGCTGCCAATAATTTGTTCATTTTAATAATTCTTAATAATAACGTTAAAAAACGATTTTTGGCATCTACAATCACAAATAAAAAATTAAATAAATGTACTATGTATATGTAAAACCTTTCAAGAGTTTTCAGTAATAGGATAGAGTCAGGTTTCAGTCTCGCTCGTTTCTCGCTGCCACTTAGCTCGCCTCCAGCTGAACGCATAGCTGGGCATGAGAGAGCGTACGGGAGTCTCGGAAGTCTCGATTCTCGCAAGACTCCTGAGTTTTGATTCTCGCAAGACTCCTGAGTCTCGCTGATAGCAAGACTGCCATATAATGCGCGGAAACTCGCACAATCAGTCTTGCAAGTTGTATTATTTCATCTGTTTAAATGATTTAAGATTTAAATAGCCTGCCAAGATAAAGATGATATTTAAATAATCCACACTAGGGAAAGGGTTAAAAACGAAATGTGGTATCGCAGAATCTGCAGATATGTGTACGTGGTGTCCACTTTTATTAAAATAAGTGTGTATATATTTTATTTCTCTTAAGACATTTATCTAGCAAGAAGGAATTCTATTTTCGGCTGTAATCTGAACATATTTCTACTTAGTAATACATAGTATAGATATGTCATTAACGATTAATATCGCTAATTCAAATAGTTTACTGTGAACGCACTTGGGACATATGTAATGTTATATGATGAGTAATCTTGTGTTATTACTAGGATGTTTAGCTTTTTTTTTTTTTTTTTTTTAAATAAATGTAGTTTTAGCCTTTTATTAACTCTTTTAGGTTTTTAAACGATTTTCTTAGCCTTCTAACAATGTTCCCAGGTTCTTTTTGTTGTTGTTAGGGTTTTAAAAAATGTTCCTGCCTATTTAAAGAAGTTGAAACGCCTTTTATAAAATATTACGGAAGCATGCTATTAATATGTACGTAATTATGCACAGTATACTCGTGCTCGAACACTAACTAAAATTTAGCATATATTTTTAATATATAAACCTCATTTAAAACAAACTTCACATTTCAGTAGTTTTGCTGTACACAACTAGCCACAATTTTCTGTTTTTTTTAAATATATTTTTATGGAGGCAGAAAAAGACCTTTAAACAACGATAACGTTATATAAAAATCGTGATAAATTCTTTCCCTGGTTAACCCCACATGACAACTCAAAACAAAACTTGTATTTCAAATGAATTGAAGGAAGAAAAAAAATGATACATTTTCAACCGAAGTTAAAAGAATTGAATAAAATAAAACTTAAGTTTAGCGAATTTTAAGTCTTAATGCCACATTTAGCTTTTGGGGGGGTTAAATAATATTCACACACTAGCATCCAAAAGGCTTGAGTAAAGTATGGCTAAAAGTACTTCGAAACTTTCTAACTTATAAAGGAAAAAATAGGTTAAAACCTAAAAATTCCAGCCCTGGTTATTACGTAACCAGTTTATACGACGGATCATATGTGAACCTACTTCTGCTGTAGTTACGAGAATACTCGAGTTGCCTCGCTCGTGAGCACTAGTTCTCGGTACCGAGATTCTCGTTGGCAACGAGCGAGAGTGGCACGGGTTTTGACCGCCTCTAATTGAGGAACTTACTTTATTGGCTGTCGACCAAGAGCTGTGCAGTCAATGGTGAAAGCATATTTACATATTTATTTTATTCATAACAGTTTTACAAAAAGGTAAGCATTGATTTGAGTATCAGTATAAATCATTTTAGAAAGCTAAAGTATGACTTATTTAATTTTCAGTACATAAAATAAAAGGGAATAGTTTTATGGAATCAGGGTCTCATTCCTATTGTGTTAATTTGCACTACCAAGAAGATGGAAGAGAAACAAAAGGAAGCGATTATTTTGGGAGGGATGCACACGTGTTTCAAAAGAAAATGCAGCTAGATTTTTCCCTGAAAAAAGAAGGGGAAAGGTAGGTTTACACAAGAGTCTGACAAAGCACGGAATTCGGATGCCATGTGGAAGGCAGAATCAGCTTTTTATAGAAAATAATACACTCATACACAAATAAGCTCTTTGTGTTCCACTGGAATGAATCTTCTTTTATACACCAAGACGTTTACATCAGTGTTTCTCGTTTGTAAACCTTAACTTCCTTGTATTTGTGCAGACATCGCCTTCCCGCATAACTGTTTCTTTCGTTTTCAATCATGCGGGAAATTTCCTTTAAAATTATCATTGCTAAAAACTACATATTCCTTAAATTAGCGGACACAAGTGAAATTTGTAAAATTTCGGGACATTCCTTGTGGCCACAAACATTAACATCTCGGTTGCCGACCTCACGCTTACAGCGCATGGCAGAAGTAGACGATCATTTAATTGATACGGGGGGATTATGTGGTCAGTACAAAGGTTACTTCAGCTAGAATGTTTTCACCAAAAGTTTTAAACATTAAAAAAAATTGAATAAGAGTCCATAATTTCAAGTTTTAAAGCATCATTTTCTCAGAACGATATTTTTGCCTTTTGAAAATTCTTTCAGAGAAAAAGATCTATTGGGTTGAGCCAAAATTTGATATGGATATACTTACTGAAGTGGTTAACAAAATGCTGGTATAATTATAAACTGTGTTAAACATTGAAGTTCATTAATATCCTTAATATATATTTATAATTTATAAACACAACGCATGAACCACAACTTTTCCAACACGATTTCTATGAAATTCAAAAAGAAACTGAAATTCAAATCACAAGTAGGTAGATGTATTTGGTGGTGGTATAATGATCATTGAGAACACCACGAGCTTATTTTCTGAAAGACAAGATATACAACGTTTTACCAAAATATACCATTTTAACCAAAATAATAACAGCTATTTTTAGAAAATAAAAGATAATAAAAATATCCTTATAAGCAAAATATGTGTTAAAACGCAAAAAGGGGTTTGGAGGAAGGATGTTGCTATAAAAATATGTTATTGTTCCATCCTAAAAAATACCGAATATAAACAAATACGTGAGTTCATAACCATCTATCCATCCATCCATCCATCCATCCATCCATCCATCCATCCATCCATCCATCCATCCATCCATCCATCCATCCATCCATCCATCCACCTACCCATCCATCTCTCCGTTACAAATTAATACACATACATACGAGCAGTTATTTTTCTAAAACAGGTTATTCTGAAAACTATGGCCACAAAATACATGTTTTGCAGAGAATAATACATTTTATATTAAGGTATTCATGATTACTAAACCTAATAAAAAACGCAATAAATGTTTGTATATGGGGCATTTTGGTAGACGTGTAACCCTACTATTTTCCCCATTAAAATAGGGACACATTACACTCTTACTATTTACTCATTCAATGTGGATAAAAATTAACGCTCCTAATTTTAGCATGTGTGGTTTTCGCTATATACAGCTGACTTAAATGAAATATAAAAATAACTGTGAATTACCTGGTCAATTCAACTCTCAATGATAATTTATCTACGATATTATAATTAATGTAAAGACATCCTGTAATCCTAGATATCAAGGATTTCATTTCACGATAACTCTTTAATAAAGTGTGTTTGTGCTGGCAGTGCTTTATGTTTTAAATGCACATTTAACAGAAACAAGTAATTAGAAATTCTAAGGATTGTGAAACAGCTTTAATAATGTTTTTGTGATGTCATCAATTTTAAAAGTCGTTACAACAGCAGCCACAGAAAACGCCAACTTATGTTTGTTCAAATTCCCATGCTGAACAATATCCGACTTCCCACCATGTGCAATAGAAAATGTGGAATTGCAAACTTTACAAAAACTTATAACTAAGCTTTGTCTCTTCCATGAAAGGATAGTTTTCTTTTAAGTTGGACGAAAAGGTACATTTTTGTTTAGGTATAATAGTTTAGTTCACGCAAATCATAACGCAAGGTTCAACGCCGATTTAACATTTCTCACAACAAGAAATGACAAAAATGGTTCCGTTTTTAATTTAGGAAGACGGTGTCAACAAAATACAGAACCGTTGCGTAAACCAACAAAAATTCTGGGGACGCATGTAAACACGACGAATTGCAGCCTTAAGGTATCGACTAGTTAGAATGTTCCGTTTTCTCTTCTTGTACGCTTTTTTTCCACATATACGATTCTACTTCGGTAACTATCAACAATCGTTTTTAACGTTGGCTGTTGAAATGATAGTGGGCGGAGAGGATATTGGATACTAACGACTTTTCTAACTGCAGGATATCAATAAATTGATAAGGATATTTCTAATTTCGAATTGGCTTGAGCTTCTAAGGAAGTAGTACATTTTCGGAATGGCCACAATGAGAAACAATTGACGCAATAATTAATGTCTACGCACTCTTTTAGGGAGGATATGACGTGATTTGGTATAATGCCCAGTTTTACTCCCAGAAGGAAGCTCTGTACAACAATGTGAAATACGTCCACACTAATGTCATTGTCCTTGGATACATCCTCCAGTTTCAAAACGTTCTTTATGCAATGGAGTGTACTTAATGTCAATGGTAAACTATCTACAACACAAATAGAACGATTAGGCTTGTACATTTGCTTTGTAACTTCAACCACTGTATTAAGGATGATTTTCAACATAAATTCGGTCTCACTTAAGATTACAAAACAAGATCCGTGAGTGTACGATCATGTATTCTGCGGATTTCGCTGTACGCAGACCTACTGTTGAAATGGGTGAGTGAAGAAGGGAAGAATTAGTGACACAGTGGCGTCCTACAGTATAGTAGTATAACAAATCTCTTTATTTGCTTAAAAGTTTTATTACAATAAGTGTTTTATTCCAATTATTGTCTTGTCGCTTCGCCGCACAAATAGTTGACTGCTCTCTCTCTCTCTCTCCCTCTCTCTCTCAACTGTGCGCCTATGATACTATGCAGTTCTCCCTTTTATAGCTGTCGATGACGTTGCAAGAAACTTCCAAAAGTAGATAAAATTCTATTACGTGTCTACACGCCCAGATTTGCCTTTCCAAGGCTTTGAGGTATCGCGGCCGCTCTTCATGTGTCAAATTCTCAACACTTGCGACAATGGCTATACGAGGGAAAAGCAGCAGCTCACACACGTACACGATTACTGGCCAGCAAGGCGTAGTCACAGTATCTAGGGTGTACACCAGTTACATGTGAAAAGATTAAAAAATAATAATTTGTGTGCCGTTTTTCGACATAAATTGACAGTCGCGGACATTTTCCAAGTAAGTACATCAGTTGCGCGCGAAAACTTCCGTATTAATGAATCAGTTACAGTTGGGCTGTAGCATTGAACAGATTAGTGGTATAGCCAAGGGGGTTTAGAGGTTGGAATTCCTCCTTGCTAAAATAAGTGTAAAAAGTAATAGCAAAATATCATTTTAATTCAAATTTCTGTGTCGTAATCGAATATAAAATCGATTAAAATATTTCAGCTCAGAATTAATTTATACTTGTTATTTTATTTTATACAAATTGTTTAAACATGGATTCCTATACATAAACGCCTATAAATATTGCGCTGCTGGAGAAGTTTGAAAGTTTTCATCAAATATGTTAGCTACGCTAATCATACCGATACTGCAACTATAATATCGACCAGTTTGAAAAAATTTTGTCAGTATTGTAAAGGGTAAAAGGGTAGATAATGGACGGCACCTCTCGCATTGCGACCTATGCAGTTCTATTGTGGCTAATACCCTACAGGAAAAACGGACGAGGTGAAGGAACCGTAGGAAGTCACGATCAGCAGGTAGGCAGTCCACCAGAGACGCGCGGAAATCTCTACGTTTCCAAGACCAATAACCCTCACCATTGCCAAGTCGCCAAAGGGAACGTCCAAGCGGGCCGTGAATCTGGCAGCCCCTCGAGTTCGTGGGGAGAACTCTATTTATTGGACATGCAGCCGCGCCATCTGTCCACGTTGCCATACACCAGAACTTAGAAGCACACCTGAATTGAGACGGAAACGTAATGAAGAGGAAATGTCGAAAAGGAAAGCGAGGTAGATAACAAACGTTCTTGTATTTTGCCAGCCGATGGAGGGGAAACCACGAAAAAACCACGAGTCAGAGTGGGCGGTCGCCGTGAGTCGAATCTGAGATCTACCGAATGTGAATAGCACACGTTACCGATGCGTAAACTCGCTCGATGTTATTATAAGTTTTATATGCATTGTGCGGAAGTACCTTTAACAGCTTTGATACATGACATTAATTGTCATCAAAATCATAAAAAAATGAATTTGTTTTACGATGGCCAAATACCAACACGAATTGTTGTGCACGAAGTCCCAAATCTCTATGAAGTACAGAAAAATGGTGTGAAAATATACAGTGGTATTTAAACAAACGTTCACTTGTGATAGTACATTTACAGCAGGAAAGAAGAGAATACCTTTGCCGGGTTGATTAGAGCCCTTTAGATCGTAAGGCGAGACAAGAGCAAAAGTGGTGACTCTTTGCCTGAAGGGCTGATGGTGGGAGAAGATGTGTGGCATTTTGTATGTTTGGTCGTCTCATTAGCGCGGTGGTAGCATGGCTGCTTGCCAAGTGGGAGACCTAGGTTCGATTCCCGGTACAGGCGTGGGGTATTTTCCCTTGGGAGACCTAGTAGGGAGGATTCGAGACGCTGGTCACGTCTCACCCTCCAGCGATTCACTCCATTAATGACACCTTAGAACCGAGGTGGGGGATGCAATGACCGGGCAGTAGGCCATGGTCCCTTTAGGACTGTTGTGCTATGGAATTAGTTATTATGTAGTGTTTATGCAAATAAACAATATCAATAGCGGTGCAAGTTATAAGTACGAGGATGATGGTGCAATGACCGGGATTGAGGAGCTGTAGAAACATGAAACTATGGATATGTGTCAACAATTACTTTCATGTGAACTGCAACTGTTTAACGCTGCACGCTATTGTGGTTGTGTTTAAGCATCCGCACCAAGCTGCACCCCCTCTCAATCTTTGCAGAGAAGGAGGGAATAAATCAATTTCCCTAAGCGAAGATTTGTTATTGTCCCACAGCATGACCTATAGTAAACAGCGTGCAATGGCGTGCTAAATGTAGTACATGTGGCTACTTGCTACCCCATAACTTTAGCTTGCAGGCAAATAATAATACAAAAAAGGTGGTAGAACTGTCCTGGCTAATGGAATAGCAGAGGGGTGATTGCATTGGAAAACACACGTTAACATAACCTTCTAATTGTCACAATGCGCTTGTTGTTTAAAATATACTACAATAAAGGCGCGCAATCGATCAGTACCCACTAATAGCTGTGTGTACAAAAGATACATCAACATTAAGTAAACATTTTCCGTATTCTCACATTCTTGCAAGGGTAAGCAAAATAATCCAAGTTTTTGTAGTGGTTCCATTAAAACAGCTTATTTTAAACATGAAATGGACCAATGTGATTCTATTATATAGATAAAGTTATGATGATCATAATAACAACAGAACAGACGGAGTATAAAGAGGCTATGGTCATGACTTGTGAAATAATTCCTGAAAGTATCAATATTAAATATTACACTTAAAGTTATACGAAAGAAATTTAATTTGAATCTGCCCATGGTGCCTATGTGGGCGGAGGCAAAGGGTTTTTTTTTTTTTTTTTTGATTAAAACAGTAACGGAGTCTGATCAGGACTCCGGTACTGTATCCCTATTTACATTTCCCCCCGTAGGTTTTACTGATTACTGGTTTACTGGTTTTACTGTTTCTTTTACAAACATATACACATTGCACAAACATATAACATCCATGCCCAAGGCGGGACTCGAACCCACGATCCCCTGCCCACGAAGCACCTTGGGTTCAGCTGCCACGCGTCGGCCTTGAGAGTTGCACAGAGGTCAACTGATTTACATCCCTTACGAGTGAAGCAAACTATTTACAACAAGTGTTTCTGTCAGAAAAATATCCATGCACCACCAAATGGAATTTGGAATTTGTTTGAGTGTCTTTGAGGCAGAACTTTCTTTCTGAAAGGAAAACACAAGCAGAGTTGTGAGTTCTGCTAATTTCAGATAAGGAACACTCATAATTTAAAACTGAGAAAAAGATACTAATTTATTTTATTTTTGTTTCTGACTTATTAATCATTTTTGTGTACGTTGTAATTATTGTATAGCAGTAGAAGGGAAACGCTCTGCATAAAGGCGTTAAACACAAGATCATTATTTACACTGCTCAAACTGAGGGAAGGCGGTTCATGTAGTAAATAATGTGAACGCTGCCACCGTCATAAATTAAAATGCCTCTACTGCTCCATTCAGATTTTCTCGACGAGAGCAAAAGTAATTTGTTACAGGAGCAATAATTTAAATTCCATCCCCTCCAGCCTGCATGCCTGTGCAAGAACCGTTTTGGGAAGGCGCACCTCAAATTACTTTCAGCGTTAAATGGCAGCTTCTGTCGCCATTTCAGATGCTTAAACTTTCCTCTGTTAATTTGATGCTCACGTTGTAATGGAACTGAGGTTCCCGATGCAGTTTCTCTAAAAGCAATGTCTGGTTTCTGATGGATAAATATTTATAGTATATTCATTCCTGAACAAAAGATATCAAGCAGCCTATAGGCATTTTGTACATTATTGTTAAAATGTTATCTATCCTGTAAGTAAAAAGTTCTCAAAATAGTATGTATTAATAGGTACGTACGATAATAATTCCTTAAGAGTCTTCATTAAACTCATGATTTTAATGTAAGTGAAAGTATAAAATACAGAACAAATGTCACTGAATAAAACTTTGATATATTAGTTTCCTCCATTTTGTTGACTAAATATGTCACAAAACAACTGTTAGCAAGGTGTAAAACTCAATTTTCCAATATGGTCTCTTTTGAAAAGATGTGAATTTTTGAATGCCACTGCAGTAAACGAAGAATTTATTTAATAAAAGATACGTCGATATACTTCCAAGCAGTACAAAATGATACTGCACGTTGTTTTTAATTAAAACAATTAAAATGCTATATATGACATCATTTTTATTAAAATAAGAACTGAAGCTTTCCTGGCGACGTGTTAATTCAAAATCTTCTCGGGCTTCTAGCCAGGTAAAAACTTGGCTTGGTTTTTACCTGGCTAGAAGCCCGAGAAGATTTTGAATAATTTTTATTATTTGCACTTCATTAGAACGCTTGCATAGTATCGACACTTTGTTCATGACAGAAAGTTTTGAGGTTTTGGTTAATTTTATCTTCATACGTTTTATTCAGCGATTATAATGATGTTGAACCCTTAGATAATTGGATTGTGATTCTATAAATTTCATTTGCATTAAAATATTCATTAGAGGACTCCCCGTATAACCGTGATTGATATGAATATGCCTATTAAGTATTTTACTTGATGCGAATTGTTTCAATACATTTGGAAATTTATAAAATTATGATTTAAATTGAATATTTAAAATTACGGACCGATTCTCTTTGCAACCTCTTGCTTCAGATACAAAAACAAGACGCAGCTCAAAACTGATGCATACGTTGTGCAAGTAGACACATCCCTCAGATGTCTCCAATCGTAAAAGTAAAATCAGCTTTCACAATTTCATCCATAGTGGACCAATGCCATATTTTCCAAACTTAAGGGAGCTTTGTACGAGGTTTCAAAATCACACCAGTTTCAATGAACACAATGAGGTGGAACTCCATGTATTTCGCGAACGCGCGAGCTGTCACCTCATCGTTTAAAGCTCGGGATTTAATATGACACTCTATATGAAAACATTTTTAATTTAATGCAGTGTCCTAAAGACATAATATTACATCCGATTGACATCTAACTTAATTAAAGAAGCACTTCTCTATTTTTAAATATATTATCTAAAATAGCCATTAATCAAACGTTTATGCCTGATAATGTTTAAACCACTATTATAATAAATACATAGTACTCTTGGATGATAATGATCTTCCCGTTCATGGATTAGGCAATTGCTGTCCGTTCCGAGACAAATATTGTCTCTAGAACGTGTTCAAGGGCGACCCAGGTCTCGCTTTCCATGTGGTAAGATAAAGCTTTTCTTGGTAATCTGTCAAAAGGTACTCTTTCCACATGGTGGTACTATATTCTTTGATAATTATAAATTTCTTCCATTAATATTTTCAGTTTTTAATTTATCTCGTATAATGTTGATGATAATAATAATAATAACAACAAACTCGTTTGTTTTACGAAGTCCCTGTTCCTCACGCAAAATACCGGTACACCATTCCGTTCTGTCATTTTTATATTGACACAAGTAAATGATACAGACTTTATCGATAGTCATTGTGAACTCTTCGCTCCCAACAGGTAATCTCAAAAGAGGCAGTTGAAAATCCTGACCTACTTGTTCTTATGTCACTTCCGCACACAATGGGTGGCGATCACATTTCCCTGCTTCTACAAACAATTCCCATTTCACGACGAACTTTTCACTTCTGGCCCGAGAAGTTGGAAAGAACCCTTCCTCTCTTTCTCTCGATTCTGCTTGATTTTCCGTGTTTGCGTTTGTTATAACTGACGCGAGATTTTGCATCTGAATCGACTTCCATTCCCTCCTGGTCTGGCCCAACAAAGAAGGGGCAAAAAATCATCTGAGCAGTAGACAAGAGATGGTATGGGAACATTCTGCAACGTTAACCTTTCTCAAGTTTATACCAATAATAACCTGAAACTTGGCGTACGGGAGGGAATTTGGTCTTTTAAATACTTACTCTGGAATGTTAAATCTATTTCTTATAGACACGAGAAGTGGCGAAAATGAACGGCAATCCCAACGCTGGACAATATTGTTACTTTCTCTACCATAAAGATCACAGCTAGAGAAGGAATTCCATGCCACCCAAAAGTTCGATAACGAGATTTCACAGGAAGTGTTTTGATAAATAAATAAATAATTTTGAGAAGAATAAGTTAAGTTTTGTGTTTTTTCCTTACATGTAAGTCTTACACAGCATAACTGAAAACGAAAGTACGATAAACACCTAAATTGTATTTATGTTTAGTATCTTCAAGATGCGACTCGAAGATTTTCACGAGTCTCCGCACCCTAAACTACTGTTATATACGCAAATTCTTATACTTTTTTTTTTCTAAACATGACTAAACATGAAATAAGCAATACAGACAGTTGTGCAATTGTTAATCTGGATTAACGGGAAGCAGTTATAAGAATAGGTATTTTTAAGAATAGTTTGCTGAAGAATGTTTGCTGAATGCGAATTTTCTTAATGTATTAACTAATCACTTTTATATTCCAATTAAAACTCCCCCCTCCCAATGTATATTTAAAACTGTTTGTTATATCTTGCATAATGCTTTTTGGGTTTAAAATAAAACCATAGGAGAAATGATTACTAACTTATTAAAATGCTATTTCAAGCCTAGAAAGTTATTTTCCACTATATATAAAATGATGCTTTAAAATAAATACATGGACATATCATTCACAAGGTCCTGCTAAAAATTTTAAGTTAATGGTCAAGAATTGACAAGTGAAACATTATGCATAATGCAAAGGATGAGAGACAATAAAACTGATGTTTAAAAACCTGACTTTCTCTGCATCTTCTATTACTTCAAACTAATCGAAATAAACTTTAGCAGAAAAGGTCTTATTACTTGTTTCATTCTTAGTAGAAGAGAAATAAGGGAATACACTAGGCTAGAACGTTAGTCAAATCTTTTAAAAACTAGTTTATAGGCATGGCCGGGAGTTTACAAATTCCGTATGAGAAAAGTTTAAGTATTTTAAAACTGAAACGAGATCTACATTTTCTGTGCAGAAAGTGTTTGTGCATCTCTTACGGTTACCAGTGATACTGTCACCCAGAATAATGAAGTCCTTGGAGACTATTAAAAGAAAATTCAAGATATAAATTTTATTTGCTATGTAAATACTTTAATATAGGCACTTTCAAACAAAACCGTTAGAGCCATTTTTGAGGATATCAACATTTTCGAAATATTTTCTATGTAAAGGGTAGTTTGGGATTGGGAATGTTCCTCAAAACCTTTGTGTCGCATACTCAAAAGATATAAACTTAAATACCAAATTCGGTATGTAAGCGACTTTTCGTTTTTGAGTTATCGTGTTCACGCACTAACACAACATACATTTGTACATACACACAAACATATATGCGGGCCTGTTCTAAAAATGCTTTTTCGATACAGAGGATCCTAAAACGTATATTTCGGTGAAACGGTATCGGATCTTTAGGTGGAGTATAATACCTTATGTGCCATGTATTACGTACAGAAAGTAAAAATTGATAATACATATAATAATGTTTTGTAAGTATAACCAGATTTAACAGCTACCTTAAAGAAACAATAGGAAACTTTTAACCTTTGTGGGAAAACAAACAAATTGGACGAACATCAGTAAATCGTTTCTCAATTTGGTTATTGTGGTATAATTTACTCTTTAGCAATAGGGCAGACCCTAACTATCGGATTATATGCTATCTAAACACGATTTTCAATAGCAGCGGTTTTGCTAAAATAAGAGCAAACGCAAGGAGAGGTGAAAAAATAAACAAACAAAACATTCCAGCTCTTATTTATGAACCTAACATTGTAGCACTATTGCAGACTCACGTAATCAGGACAGTATTATGTCTACCTTCAGGCTGACACGTTCCAGAGAACATTCAACAGTTGCCGAGAATCACGATAAGACAAGCATAAAAAGGCAAAAGTCAGGTTTCAACATTAATTAATCTATGAACTTGTTTCATATGTTTTATGGGGTTGCAATTGTAAAGGTTTCTAATTTTCTTTCTTTAAGGAGGGATTGCTAAACTTCATAACGGCAACAAAGCTCTCAGAGAATGAATGAATTGCGGGAGCAGCCACGTAATTTAAAATAGGAACCATAAACTAGCAGGCACGAGGCGCACAGATCATAATGGCTTTCAAGCTGTATTTTATTGAACTAAAATATACACTACGCATTAATAATTAGTGTAACTAAAAACTTAACTATGATGACTGTTTCAAACGTACCAATGTAACACACTGGAAACAAAAAGCGCGCTCACATACTCACACACCTGTTACATGGAGTATGTTTACTTAATACCAGTTTATATTCAATGAGACGAATGCAACTTACTTTTCTGTGCAGTAATTTCAGACATATGTGGTTTTAATTTTGCGCAGTCTAACATAAAATTCAATTCAGTTCAAGTTCCTCCACGCAATGTCACGTTTGGGAATCTGGCGATGTTTCTTGATCGAATATAAACTTTCTAATTCGCGATTCTGCACTATGCGTACAAGGGGTCAATTCGTCGCCCATAGATGGCACCATAGGATGAAATCACGACTTTGTGGACGTGGAACTGGCGGAAATTTGCCCAGAGACCCTGTTTAAGGTATTGATTGGGTCCTTTGCGAGTAAATAAACATTATACGGGACCTTACAAAGGAAGTCTAATTTCAATTCACATATTTCATTTCGAAAATTTCTTTCATAGATGCGTTAATGCGATATTATCCTCGTACAAGGTCCTTCAAATGAGACTATGTGTCAATCGGCAGGCAGTTGTAACTAAATATCAAACATTCCGGGCCGTAGTTTGGCAAGGCCAGAAGAACATTATTAGAAATCCAGTTAAGGTTAATTCACGCTGGAAAGCATTAAATACATACGTAACCCACATATGTAAATATATATATATATATATATATATATATATATATATATATATATCTGTAGATTTTTATGAACGATAAGTGATATTTGGATCTAAAACACAAAAAAGAAATGAAAATAAGGAAAGAAAGGCCGAAGGAATGAATTGTCGATTCCTTCTGTCTATAAGGAATCTAGATGACCAACACTAGTATAGTTCGCAAGGTTATAACTAAATGAGGTTAATATAAAGCATTCTGCTTTTGACACTTCCTTCTTCTTCTTCTGTGGTGTTCGACTCACATTCTTACTACCTACACAAGAGCGCCTCACTCCAAATTATGAGGATTGAGGACAATTTTAAAAACAAAATTGTAACACAGGATGGAACCGGCGGCATTTGAACAGTGCACCTGCCGTTCACAAGTCAGCAGCTTAACGACCTCCAGCATCCATGTCAGATAAACTCTTTATTTCAAGAACCGCAATAATACGACCACACTATAAAACATTTTTCCTCAGCTAAGTTGCAGACATTTTACACAATTTATCAACTCCAGGATTCAGAAGTTGTCTTCGAAATATATGATGAACGCGATAAGAAATTAACAAACAAAAAACGGATGTGAATTCTGGGTAAATCTTGTTAATAAATCCTGAGTTTGAATTAAATACTTCGTCTGCCTAGAATAGGTAGAAGGTAGAAAAATGTTTTATACAAGTTGTATATTGTAATAAGCTACAATATTACTAGCACGTATGTACCTAAAATGTACATATCCGGTAGAGAAGGTATTGGAAAGGTAGAGTCAGACTCAAAAATTAAATGCCATATCCGGGGGTTAATTTTTTAATCTGACTACCTTTCCAACTCTTGTAATACATTCAGCTAGTGTGAAAGAAACAACTAATTAACACAGAAGGTATTGTATTCCACCAAAAACCGATACCGAGATTTCACAGGAAATACATATAAAATAGAAAAAGATCCGCGGGGGCGTGTGTGTTAGTGCGTGGACAACATAACTCAAAAATGAAAAGTCGGATAAATACAAACTTAGTATTTACGTTCATATTTTCCAATGATGCGACAGAACATTTTCAGGTAAATTCCCCCATCCCAACTACCCTTTAGATGGAACGTTTATCGAAAATTTTATTTTCTCAATAACCACTCAACGACTTTTATTAAAATAACGTATGTTTTAGTTATTTTCATGACAAACGAAATGTATATCTTGTATTTTCTGGGAATAAAGACATTTTAATCCTTGATGACGTTAGTAGAACTGGTAAACCGTAAGAGAAAGACTGAAACTTAATTAGATCTCGTTAAAACACACAATTTATGTCACACACAGTTTTTGTAGAATTAACCGTTCTAAGATATACTTGTTATTGGTTTAATTTTAAACTATTAAACGTTTTTCAAACGGGAAGTCATCTTTCGTTTCGTATCTCTTTCGTTTTACTGCAGGACCGAATTTCAATTCTATCACATAGCGACCCTTATTTCTCTTATGCTTGGAAGCAGCAAGTAGTAAAGACTTTTTTCTAATAATCATCTCGATTAGCATGAGGCACATACAAGAATAGTCCTTTGTAAGAATAGTTTGTTTGCAGAACAGCTAGAGAAAGTCAGTGAATGGAACAGATCAGATTGTTTCCTTTATCTATTACATGTTACAATTCTTCATGTCTGAATTAATACTTAGGAGTATTTCACGTGATATTAAATAACATTCAAGACACTATCAGTGTTTCAAGAAATATACTGTATATATTATATATAAAATATAATAATCTTAGACAGACATATTTTAGCAATAAAAGTGAATTAAATTAAAAGAACAGCATGTTTTTAATCTGCGTTTCCTTTTTGTATTTCAATGTTAACAGTGCGCACGGTGACATTTAACTTAAACCTTTCTCTTTCTTTCTTTTCAGATGAAATCAACGCAGTTCTACTGCAGTCTCGAATGATTTGATGTCGAACTACAATACTTATTCTATCTTAAGTGATGTACAGAAATTTAAAGGGTATATTCTTGTTTCTAAGTCTAAAAATATCCCTCTGGCAATTGAAAAATTTGTCTTGTGGGAAAATAATACATATATCAGAATGTATAAATTGGGTAGCTATGATATACCGTAGCTGTTTGGTAATTCTGAAACTCAAATGGGTCAAAATAACCCCAACAAGCCTTCTTGTGTTCACAGTAGCGCCAAAAATATATAGCTAAACAAGGGGGGGCAACATGCAACCCCAGAGGCATAATCAAATGTGTACTATCTCGACGCTGAGGGCATGCAACGTAAGCGGAACAAAAGAAATCACAATTACAAGCTGCCACGCCCCAGGAAGTACGTGAACAGTAACTCAAGACGACATTGCGCCACACTTGAAGTCTCGCAAGGGTCAAAAACATTGAATGAGGTAGCTTGGCAAAGAGGGTTGTTAGCTAATCCCATTATGTTTATGACGGGAGAACTCGTTGAACGGTTCAAGGTTAGTTCTCTGTCCAGAAAACGAGCTTGTTGATTCGAAACTCTCTAAGCTTTCACTATAGTACGGTGCGATGTGAAGCAATTCGATTCAACCACGAGTAAAAACATACAACTGACTATACAAAGTCCTCCGTTAGTTTCCACGTTTAGAAATTACACAACACACATCTGAAGCAATATAACAAGCAAATCTAATAACACGAATTTGTTCGTTTGCTTCAAGCATAAACATAACTACCTATATGTTATATACGCACAGATTTTAAAGAAGAAATTCATGATATAATTAGAATTAAATATTTTTAAAAAAAAATTCTAAGGTCTTCGGGCCGTATTGTATGCTCCTCTCTGAGTCTGAGATATACAGAAGAAGATAGCAACATGCAGCTTTAAATGTTAAAATAATCTACGCAGAAGGCAGAATTTATTATTATTTCATAATTCCACTGATGGATTATATGTGCTCAAAAAAAACGTGATTTTCTCTTTAGGTCTGTGAAATTTGACCAAAATTGTAACACGTTCAAAAATTACTTTTTTACTTTCTCTATACGTACTATGCACATAGTGTATAGAAGAAGTATTGTATTCCAACCAAAATTTCACCGGAAATACACGTTTTAGGACCCCCTGAATCCAAAAAAAAGCTTTTCAGAAAAAGGTCCGTGTGTGTGTCTGTCTGTGTGTGTGTGTGTGTGTGTGTGTGTCTGTGGACAGCATAGCTCAAAAATGAAAAGACCGTTAAATACTAAACTTGGTATTTAGGTTTGGTATCTTCCAAGGATACGACACGAAGATTTTCAAGAAAATCCTCCCACACCCAACTACCCTTTACATGGTAAAAGTTTTGAAAATTTTGATTTTCTAAAAAATGGCTCTAACGGTTTTGATTAAAATCCTGTAAATTAAAGGTATTTACATACCAAATAAAATGTATATCTTGAATTTTCTGGGAATAGCCTCTGAAGAGCTCTTTATTCTGGATGAATTTTGCTAAATTTTGTTTAACTGCTAAACGGTAAGAGATAGACAAAAACTTACTACACAGAAAATGTTGATCTGATCAAAACGCACAATTTGTCTTTTACATTTTTGTTGTGGAGGTAACCGTTTCCGATATATTCCTTCTTTTTGGTTTCAGTTGTGAGTACTTATACTTTTCTCAGACAGGAAGTCAAGCTAAGAAGCGATTTGCAAGAACTAAGTAGTAAAACATGGGTAGGCTAATGCTAATTAACAGGCACTCCCAATTTTAAACCTTATTTTCTCACAAACTTTTTTTTCAACACTTTTCCATACTCAAAATACTCCACACGATGCAATTTCTCACTAATTTGTTTAAAAATGTTTATACTACCTCTCAAAATACATTAAAAAAATGGTCATATTGTTTTTCGAAATAATACCCAAATTTTGACAAATCCAGAGTCCTGGAGAGTACGAAAAGTAAACATTTTTCTACACTAATTAGGACCAGTATAAGTAATATAATATGACAAATCTACCTGTAAACTTATTTACTGTAAAACTCGATTTTTAATGTGACGTGGCTTGGTTTTATTAGAACCATGAATTTAGATAACAAAAAGTTAGTGTTTAAATAACCACGCAAGCTAGAATTTTGATACATGGCAGAAGTGACACAATTGTTGTATATAACAACTGGTGAAGTTTAAATAAGATATGTTCTTAGGATTTTCAAAATTTCTTAGGTGTCTCACGTTAAGAACGTTACGCTACCACATGATACAAGTATTCAAACGCGCTAAATACAGCAGTAAAATACAGTAAACTATAGAAATGTTGACTCTTGCATCTTGGGAATTCATCACTCGTGTCTGATATTACATAGTGCTAAAGAAACTTAAGTTACAAGTGGTCACAATCAAAATGGGGCGGAAAGGAAAAGGAGAAAGGAAAATCATGTTGCATATGCATGAACGAATAAGAGATGTAAAGAAATTGAAACTTTTTACACAAATCCGTCCATGTGTGGTGCCTTCCAATGGCACGTAACATTATTGTCAATCATCCTAGGAAAGTTTACTGTGCCATTACTTCTAGAGACAAAGGACAAATGGTGAAGCAAATTCCCATAATAACAGCAACAGAAATTAGAGCACATATGAAACAACATCTTGATAAGAATGTTCATGAATGAACAGTTCGGTTTTGAACAGCACCAGGTGTACAATTCCAGAATCCCAAAAAGAAAGGCGTATCTAAGAAATAAATCTACCAACAAACTTCTTACAAACGATTGTTCTCCTTTCTACGCCGTGCTAATCGAGATAAATATTAGCAGAATGTTTTTATTATTTAGTTTCTTAGAAGTAGAAGGCAATAAAACAATGAGCTACGCTAAATTGATAGTTAAATGTTTTACCAGCTGTTGTTATGCAAATCACTTCTTTGCTCGGCCAGGAATAGAACAAAAGAAAGACGGTCACTTCCTACCTGAGAAAAGTCTAAGTACTTTACAACTGAAACCAATAATAAGGAATATCTCGAAAACGATTACCTCCGCAACAAAAACGTACACATAAATCATGTGTTTTGGCGAGATGTACATTTTTTGTGTAGTGAGTTTTTGTCTATCTCTTATGGTTTAGCAGTTAGACAAAATTCATTCAGAATGAAGAGCTCTTCAGAGACTATTCCCAGAAAATGCAAGATATACATTTTATTTGGCATGTAAATATCTTTAATATACGTTATCTTAATAAAAATTAAGAGCCATTTTTCAAAAAATAAAAATTGTCGAAAATTTGTCCATATAAAGGGTATTTTGTGTTAAGGAGATTTTCTTGAAGGATTCAAAATCCTTGGAAGATACCAAACTTAAATACCAAATTTAGTATTTAACGGTCTTTTCGTTTTTGAGCTATGCTGTCCACAGACACACACCAATTTTTCTGAAAATGCTCTTTTTTCTTTTTGATTCAAGGGGTCCTAGAACATATATTTTCGTTGAATTTTCGTGTGCAATACATACATTCTCTATCCACTATGTACATTGTACATACGGGGCTAGAGAAAGTAAAACGTGTTTAGTGTTTAGCTGAGTTTGGAATGAAGAGCAATGATTTCTGAGATCATATGTTATGGTCAGCTGAAAGAAAGTTAATGTATACCGAAGTGACAGCTGATTAAAGCCTGGGGACAGAACAATGAATGGGAGCCTAACATTATAGAAGCCTTGTTCAAGCATGCGGGCGGCAGCATAATGGTATTGGGGATGTATGGTGTCAAGCGGTGCGGGTGAGCTTGCTTTTATTCATGACATGAACAAGTGTGTTTATAAGAACATACTACAAGAACATCTTAAGATACATTCTTAACAAACTGGCAGAATTACCATTTAGTAAAATTTCATACCTTAAAGGGAAAAATATGATGTGTTCCAATCAATGACTTTCTCTACATCTCTGCAACAAATTAGTATTTAAATGCTTAGACTTTTATTTACTTCATGCAAATTGAAAACAAATTAGCAGAAATAGTCTTATTACCTGCTTCCTTGTAAATAGAAACGAAATAAGGAAGCACCATAAGTTAAAGTTATAGTCAAAAGCTGGTTGCTATGTGACTGAAGTTCCTTTGTTTGTATGGACAAGAGTTGACAAATTCCTGTATGAGAAAAGTATGTTTTTGAAAGGTAAAATCAAAAACAAGGAATAATTAAAAAACGACCAAATCCACGAAAAAAAATGTATATAACATAAATTGTGTGTTTTAACGTGCTCTACATTTTATGTGTGACAAGTTTTTGACCATCTCTTACGGTTTAGCATTTATGCAAAATTCCATAAAATTCATCCAAAATAAAGTAGTCCCAAAAAATTCAAGATATACATTTTATTTGTCAGGTAAATATAAATTTTAGAGTACATTTTGAGAAAATCAAAATTTTCGAAATAATTTCAATGTAAAGAGTAGTTGGGGTGAGGGGATTTTTCTCAAAAGCTTCGTGTCGCATCCCTGGCAGATACTAAACTTAAATACCAAATTTGGTATTTTACCGACTTTTCGTTTTTGAGCTATTGTGTTCACGGACACACATACACATGGAGCTTTTTTCTGAAAATGCTTTTTTTTTTTGGATTCAGGGGACTCTAAAACATATATTTCCAGTGAAATCTCGGTATCGAATTTTTGGGTGGAGTGCAATACCTTGTCTATACAGTATGTGCATAGTACGTATAGAGAGAGTAAAAAAGAATATGAAAGTATAAGAAAAAGAATGCAATAATATAAATACCATAAAATTTGTAACCAGAACGAAACATTTGAATGGATAAGTTAGCAGAGCAGAGGCAAGAAAATTGATTAAAATAGCTCGAGACCAATGACCAGCAGGAAGCGGAAGTATAAGAAGGCTGTTTTTGTCTAGACGGAAGAGAAATAGCTTAGCATACACAAAGAAATCTGATGTGTTCCATTTACATTACTTTTTCTACATCTCGGTAACAAAATATTATTAAAAACCTTATTATTCTATTTACCACGTGCTAATCCAGATATAAATTAACAGAAATGGCCTTATTACTTGCTTCCTTGTAAGTAGAAGCGAAATAATGGAATATACTAGGCAAAAGGGATAGACAAATTCCCGCTGAAACCAATAACAAGAAATATCTAAAAATGATCAACTCCACTAAAGATTTTATGATATAAATTGTGGATTTTAACGAGTTCTACATTTGTTGTATAGTCAGTTTTTATCTATCTTTTACGGTTTACCAGTTGCAAAATTCAGCAAAATTCATCCAAAATAGAATTCTTGAGTCGCCTTCCGTGGTGTAATAGTTATCATGCTCACCTCATATGCCCAAGGCCGCGGGTTCAAACCCGCCGGAGGACGATGGATTTTATCGGGCGTATAAATCCTTGGCATGGCTTCTTTCGGAAGGGAAGCAAAGCCGTTGGACCCGTGTCGTAGAATTACGGCATGTAGAAGAACCTTAAGGCTGATAGAGAGCCCTCTGAGCAAAAATAAGCGGTCTTTCACGCCCAATACAGAACGCGACGCTGAGAACCACAGTAGTTAATGAGGGAGGGTCAATAAATAAAACTCCATTTACATTTAGAGGTCCTAGGAAGCTATTCCCAGAACATTCAAAATATATATCTGATATAAAGATATATATACACATATACACATTAGTCATGCAAATATATTTAATATAAAGAATTTTAATTACAATCGTTAGTCCTTTAGAGAAAATAAAACATTTCAAATTTTTACTTTCTCTATACGTACTATGTACATAGTGTATAGAGAAGGTATTGCATTGTACCCAAAAATTCGATACCGAGATTTCACCGGAAATACATCCAAAAAAGCATTTTTAGAAAAACATCCGTGTGTATCTGTCTGTATATGTGTATGTGTGTGTGTCTGTGGGCAGCATAGCTCAAAAACGAAAAGACCGTTAAATAACAAACTTGGTATTTAAGTTCAGTATCTTCCAAGGATGGGACAAGAAGATTTTCAAGAAAATCTCCCACCCCCAACTACTCTTCACATGGAAAAATATTCGAAAATTTTGATTTTCTAAAAAATGGTTCTAACGATTTTGATAAAAATATCATATTAAAGATACACACTTGACAAATAATATGTATATCTTGAATTTTCTAGGAATAGCCTCTGAAGACTACTTTATTCTGGATGAATTTTACGGAATTTTGTGTAACTGGTAAACCGTAAGAGATAGACAAAAACTTACCACACAAAACTGTAGAGCACATTAAAACTTACAATTTATGTTATATAATTTTTTTTTCGTAGAGTTTATTGTTTTTTATATATTCCTTGTTTTTTGCTTCCGCCTTAAAAAACTTATACTTTTCTCATACAAGAATTTTTCACTATCTTTTGCTATCACTTTAACCTATGTTATTCCCTTATTTCGCTTCTACTTACAGGGAAGCAAGTAATAAGACTATTTCTGCTAATTTTTTTTTAACTTAACATGAAGTAAATAGAAGCATAAACTTTTTAACAAAAATTTGTTGCAGAAATATAGAGAAAGTCATGTGAATGGATTACATCCGATTTTTTTTTCAATATAAAGTGTAGTTTGTGGTACGAAAATTTTCTCAAAATCTTCGTGTCGCATCCTTGGAAGATACCGAACTTAAATACCAGGATTCATATTTTACCGAGTTTTCGTTTTGAGTTATCGTGTTCACGAACACACACACACACACGGGCCTTTTTCTAATGCTTTTTTTATACACGTGACCCTAAAACGTGTAGCTCCGGTGAAATCTCAGGATCGAATGTTTGAATGAAATACATTACCTTCTCTATACACTATGTACGTGCAGAGAAAGTAAAAGAAGAAGAAACATACGGCTATGTAAATAAAGAGTCCTTGTATTTATCGGTGGTAATGCTACTTTCTATTGCTTAAGTGACATTTTATAGACTTTTTTTTTTTTTTTTTTTTTTTTTTTTTTTTTTTTTTCATATATAACATCTAGCTGTATTCAATATCCTTCTGTGCTCTTGCCAGAAAAATCTATCCTTTTCTTTTATTACAAAAACATTCTTTAAACTTAATGTAACCCTGAGTAATGCAGTACATCAGTTTTAGACGGATTATGAAAAAATGAACAATTTACTGTCTCGTAATTGTAAGCTTACAAACCTTTTCGGATGAAGTTGTATTTTCTTATAAGGAGAGAGAGAAAAAGAATGGAATATATGCCTCCAGCCGTAAAAATATTTGTTGTATTTTTTTCGAAATTTGGCCTACGTTACTACAAGTAGTATGTTAAGCATAAGATTAATATAACTGTTGTAAAGAAATATTTTAACGTAATGCTCCATGATCTTTCATTTCCTTTTAAGAAGAATTTGTAGCTATTTGTATGCAGGCCAGTGCTCGTGAACAGAAAGGGGGAGGTTCTGCAGGGAACGAAAGCAGTTATTCGATTTATGACGGCTGCTCCTGTACTACTGCTTAACATGCAAACATTTCTCAAAGGATCGATAACACGTTCTTGGGATTTATAGCGTACTTAGGGCTCCCTTCTCTTAATTTTCTGGAAATTTTACTACTCACCCTTCTTCTGTGTTTGCCGTACCCCTTGCAAGCTGTCAAGGGGTGAAAACGTTATTGCATTATCAATGGTAAGCAATTAAATGCATCATTAAAATGGTAATAGTTCTTATGAGGAGTACGTTAACATGGAAGCAACATTTTATTGTTGAAAAGATGAGCGAGATAAACCTGTACTTTACAGGGTCTTTTATACGGATGTTTCTAGTGCAGATGAAAACCTTTGTTGGCTGATGACCTCTCTGTTTTAGGAAATACAAAAGAAAGCTTAACTCCGAAAATTCTTAAAAATTTCAGCCTATATCTGAATCATGGAATGTATGCATATTATTTCTGAGGGGAGCTCTTATCAAAAACCAATGATTAGTACCATTTTGTCAAACTAAACGAAAAGATTAGATCTATACATCTATTAATTGTGAATTTTAATACATAATCTATAAATTATTCTTGCAATATGTATACACACATCAAGTTAACAAAGGTAAACATTTGCAGAAATTATTTCATTGTACGTTTCTCATACACAGGTGTGCTACACAGTCTGTAGCGACACTCCAAACTTTACAATAATATTTGCGAAATTCCATAATCCTTCCATGGCATTGACAAAAACACAACAATAGCGATTCAACATTTTAGAAAATCTGATATGTTCCATTCACATAGCTTTCTCCACAAATCTGTAATTAATCATTGTTATAAAGGTTATTCTTCAATCTACTTTTGACTAATCCAGATACTTGCTTCCTTTTAAGTAGAAGATAAATAAGGGAATACACCAGGCTAAAGCGATAATCAAATCGTTTGAAAGCTGGTTGTTCTGTATTTGAAGCTTTTTTTTTTTTTTTTTTTGGTATGACCAAGAGCTGAAAAATGAAACCATTAACCAGGAATAGCTTGGAAATGGTCAACTCCACGAAAAAAATGTGTATCACATAAATTGTGTATTTTAACAAGCTCTACATTTTTTGTGTAGTAAGTTTTGTATATCTCTTACGGTTTTTTAGCAATTATGCAGAAGTCATCCATAATGAAGAGCTCTTCAGAAGCTATTCCCAGAAAATTCAACACATACATTTTTTATCAGTCATATAAATAAATATCTTTCATACTTGGCCTTTTAATAAAAACCGTTACTGCCATTTATTAGAAAATCAAAATTTTAGACAGTTTATCCATAAAAGATAAGATAGTTTGGGGTGGGAGATTTTAAACTTTAATAGCAAGTTTGGCATTTTAAAGACTTTTCATTTTTGAGTTAGCGTGGTCACAGGCACACGCACACACATGCACACTTTTTCTGAAAATGCTTTTTTTTTTTTTTTTTGGATTCAGGGGAGCCTAAAACGAGTATTTCCAATGAAATTTCGGTATCACCTGTAATAAAGCAATAGATAATTCAAACTAACAGTAGAGAATATTTTGGAAATAACTACCGAAAAAAAAGTTTTAACTTCATTTATATACGGTTATCTATCTCTTAACTTATGGTGATATAAAATTATAAAACATTCGGAATTAGGATCACTACGTAGCTGCTCAAAATCATCAACGTGCACATTTTAAAATTAATGCAGATGACTTAAACGTATGGTATTTTAATCAAATTCATTAAAACCATTTCGAAGAAAATAAACACAAACGTAAAACATTTCCCATGTAAAGCATAGTTTGAGGGCGGACATTTATTGAAAATCCTAATACTGCCATCCTTAGAAGACGTGAGTTGAGTTTAAATACTAGGTGTGGAATTTGTCAAAATTAAAAAAAAAATATTTTCAGTTATGTTATGCTCTCTTTCTTTATTTATCTTTCTCCACAGAAAATATTTCTATAAAATGGTGTTTTTGGTTTCAGAGGAAATGAAAACATATTTTCAGTGAATCTTGATATAGAAATTTTAGTAAAATACAATATTACCTATACGTACTTGCGTAGGTCGGATGTAACCAGACGAATAACATAAACAAATAAATAATTTATATACATATACATAAAATAAATAAAAATACCGATGAAATAAATGTTTAAATATAGCACATTTACGTAGTTAAGATGAGTAAGTTCAAGTGTACAATTATCATTAAAATATAATAACCTAATCGGTATTTCAATTCGTATTTGATTCAAGAGTCTTTTGAGACTGTAGAAGGGGAACACTAGGACGTCGGTGGCCGTATCACAGGATATCGCAAGTGGCGCCAAACCTAACAGATCTGGGAACGAACAACTTGTTTTCTATTTTCCCCTCTCTATGATCTCAAAAGACTATGCCTAGACTACTAGAGTATGATTAGAAACATAGTGGTAAACAGCTAAAAGGAGAGGTAAAACGTTTTGAATGAACTTTACTAGGAATCTGGTTCGACTAGTTATTTAATCTTATTTGTTGTTACAAAACTATTTTGGGACATTCTCTAGCATAAAAATGCTTCCTTGATGTTAAAACAATTCGCTTTTCATTTGATTATAGAATAAAATAAATGCCCTTCAATTCGTAGAGCTTAAACCGAACTCACAGTTGGATGATTCTAACCTGTGATTTTTCTGAGTTATGCTTTAAATAAAATTGCTTTTGATGTATACAATACCACAAAGTGCATTTTCTTCGTATACTCATTTGTGCTGTAGTATTATTTTTTAAATTTTCATACTAATGAACCTAATAATAATAATAATAATAATATACATGAGAATAAACTATTTGGTTCTATTACACTTAAATAGAAACAAAAGTATTAAGTTTCGGGAATCTGCTTCTTTTACTGTCGCATCGTTTTCCAGCTTAGATGTTTGGAGGTTCATTATAGATTATTGCTCAAATGTTTGTATTTTTTGTGCCTGAACATCTATGAAAAGTGTATTTTGAAAAGATTATTTTCTGGATTCTTTGTTTGGCCTGCTGTTTATTCATCACCTACAACCTAATGCCTAGATGACCAGAACTGAGCTTAAGAAATGGACTGATGTACCGTTTGTAGTAAACTCCCAAAAGAGAGGTTAGAGGAGGATCCCCCCCCCCCCAGAAATTAACAGTATACTTCTCATCTCGGAAGTTGTTGCGTTGTAATAAAAAAAAAATCCAATTGCTTCCAAACTTTATTCCTGGCGTATGGTATATTTTTTCAACATAATCACCTTTTAGCAGATACACTTTTCCAGCGTTTCTCCAACTGTTTTAAGTCTTCCAAAAATTAGAATTTCGGAAGTTCCTCAAAACAGGCATCTGTTTTGAAGATGGCCTCTTTGTTAGACGTCAATCTTTCCCGCCGAGCCACTTTTTCGAGTTTGGGGAAAAAAAAAAACACTCACTTGGGTCCAAATCTGGAAGCTGTAGTAATTCGAACCTTAATCTACAATTTTCGCCATTGAAACCCTTGCATTGTGTTGACGGAAGAAAATCTTTTTCTTTGCTAGATGACGACATTTCTGCTTGATTTCTCCGTTCAACCAGTACAATATGTATAATATTTTTCATTTATCTCCTTCCTGCAAGAAATCAATGTAGATGAATCTGTGTGCATCCCCAAAAAATCGATGCCATCACCTTGTCTGCAGACTTCACCCCCTTTGCCTTCTTTGAAGCAGGTTTGTCTTTAAAAACTCACCGTCGACGGTACTTTTGTCTTTGGAGTGTAGTAGTGTATCCATGTTTCATCCACAGTCATGCATCCACACAGAAACTCGTCAGAATTGCGACGGAAAAGCGACAAACCATCTTCCAAATCTATCACACAATTGCGTTTACTCTCCATTGAGAGCAAACGCGACACCCATCTTGCAGAGACCTTTGTCAGACCTAAATTTTAGTGCAAAATTGAGAACATTGTACAATGTGTTTTTCAGTCTTAGAATATCAATATGATTAAAGTGCAGCCTAATGTTCCTAAAAGTAAAGTATTCAATTGTTTTTGGGTAGAACCTTTTTTGTTGAATTAGGATGACACAAATAATTTCTGTATTTATAATTATTATGCCTGTGGCCTCTACTATTTCGCGAACTTTGATCACTCAAAACCATACCCTAGAGTTCATCATTCATTTCGGAGGAAGTAACTTCAATTGGACGTCCGGAACGATGTCCATTATTTGTGGACGCATGGCCACGTTTAAATTCATTTATCCAATTGTAAATTGTTGAAAACGCAGGAGCAGATGTGCCATGAACTTCATCCAACTCTACTTTTATATATTTCGGTGTTAAGCCTTTTAAATAGAAGTGTTTAATCACCGCATGAAACTCGTTTTTTTCTATCTTTCTAAATAAGCACAAGCTTGTTGATTCAGTCGTCTATGGCAACGAAACCAAGTGATGGATATAGCTGAAACTGTAACTGCTATCTAGTAAGAGACGACGGTTACTAAATACATCTTTTTTCGATGCTACGAGTGTAATTTCTTGCATTTTCTAAGGACGCCCCTTGTGTAGCCATCCTACTTCAGCAAGTAGAATATTCTAAAAAGAATATTCTCTCAAATCTGCCGACATGGCAGTACCCAACACTGCAGGAGGCGCAAAAAGAGTTATTCTTTACTCTATTATTTTGATGCCCATTTGATCTAAAGGACGGTTACTATGTGGAACATTTGATCTAAGGAACATTATTGGGCGGAGTATTTGCTCTAAGGGTGATAGCTACAACAACCCAGAGAGCTAAGTAAATTGAGTTAAGTGTTTAACGCCCGCTTTTACTACTTATGGCACCGCAGGAAGGCAATGGCTGGGGAAACAGGAGAACTCGGAGAAAATCCACCCCTACCCCGCTTTGTTCACCACAAATCCCACATTCGGTCGATTGCGGGACGCCTTAGCGAGATACAAGTGGTCTAACAATTCGGCCACTGCGCGGCCACTCCGTTGCTGCTCGCGCATGAAGTCACACTACCAACAATCCAAGCAGTACGTAAATCCACGGCGCAATTACTTCGTACACAGGGCTACAATATGAAGGAAACAGAAGGATACTTAAGGTGTTTGTTTGTTTGGATTTTGCAACGTAACTAATAAATTGTTTTTCAAAGTAACAAAAACTGATATGTAAAAATGGAGCTAACAGATAAGGAGGTTCTATTGGAAGCCATGTTATTTCCTGAGTAATACAAATGAAACACGAAATCTTATTCACACTTTATCCCTGTCCATCTGCATTCCTAAGAATTCCCTTAAATTGAAGCAATGGGGTAGGAGATAGGAGAATCTCATTTCATTAATGCAGCTGATTAATCTCGATCGAGTAAAAGCAGTAGGGATTGAGAGCAACCTGATAAATGGGAGTATGATGGAGATAAAAGTAAAGTAGTAAAGCAAAAAGAGCTAAAGAGATTACAGAAAATCGCTCTGTGCTTCTTGTTCCAACACAGAACTTAATCTGATTATTAATTCACAACGAGAATCTGCTTCAAGAAATCTGGAGACGAGAGGAAGAAAAAGAAATAAGACTTCCTAATGCGAAAGTAAAGTAGCGAAAAGCAAACCTAGGTAAAACCTACTCGCTGCAGCAACGACGTAGGCTGAATACTATAATGTACTTGCCCATATACTCTAGACCTCGGGACCTAGGATTTCATTTTAGCTGCTGGAAAGTCTTAAATACATATTTGACATTAATGCACATAAGGTGGCCTTTTATGCAACACAGAAAACCTTTTATTTCTTGAAAAGTATATCTCGTCAATAGCTTCCTGTAACATTTCCACTGGAGCAGCTGTGGCATCTGTGCAGGTTGTCTCGAAAAACTTAACGTTTTATGTACGCCATGGATTTTTCTATCTGTTATTCTGGAGGTACATATACCTTGTAGACCTTAAAGACACTATTCACAGAGTAAATTCATGTCACGATAATCCTTTTAAATCAGGCATTTTACTATTTTTTAAATAAAACTTTCTTTCTTTTTAGGAAACTTTAAATTCATCGGTATATTTTTTATTATTATTAATATTTTTTTTATTGAAGGTATTTATTAATAACTTTATTAAGATTAGAATTTATTGTTTTAACGTTATTAACGACACGAATTGCAGGCTTGCAGATTATTTTTGTACAAATTGAGGTTATTTGCTGGATATACGGGTAATTTGCATAAAATGATCCGTTTTACGTTAAATGACAGAATATTAACATTAATCTTATATTTTGTTAATTTATGCAATTATAACATGAGTGTTTATCCTTACCACACAGTCATAAACAGGTGATTTTACTGAATCTTGTACTCAAGGTCGCGGGTTCAAACCCGGCAAAGGGCAATGGATTTTTTCAGGCGTAAAAATCCTTGGCATGACTTTCTTCGTAAGGGGAGTAAAGTCGTTGGTCCCGTGTCGTAGATTTATGGCACATAAAAAAACTCGAGCCTAATAAAGAGCAAAATTAACGGGTCTTTCTCGCCCAACATAGAATGGCAGGCTGAGAACTTCAGTAGTTAAAGAGCGTCCATAAATATAACTCTCATTTCCATTTATAATGACAAATCAGTACATTAATACGTAATTAAAAGACACCAATTGAAATTTGCGTTTTTAGACTTGATTTGAGGAGTAGTTGAAATTTACATCTACAAAACAGTGATTTGGACATACAGCAGATGTTAACACGGAATTTCAATTATATAATACATCAAATTAGTTCCAACATTATTTGAAATACTGCACACCTCTCTTACTTGTTTTTCTGAAATTAGGCCTGCTGAACTTTTTAACTATGTTTATATTCACATAGTGCAAACGTCCCAAAGGGTTTATTAGATTAATGAAAAGCTCTAAACTATAATCCACATAAAATTGCACTAAATTAATTAAATGACAACTGGAATGCATTAATGTAGCGTTTGAACTGCACAGACGAAAATATAGCAGATTAACTGGTATTAGAATGAACACAAAATATATGGATACATACGTTTATTATGTCTTTCACTGCATTCAAAATGAAGCAGACGAAAATCTAGAGCAATTAGGGTATAATCATTGGAAATGTTTTATTTATAAGAGACATGATATTAAATACCCAAAATGTTCAAGTCTGTAATATCAACCGTTTAAATAAAAGTAATGCCTTCACTGTCTATTTTTAACTTTGAATTCCTCTATTTTACTATCTTTATCAACCTACTACTATCAAAGTATATAGGTGTTGTATTCCACGCAAAATCGGTACCGGGATTTCACCGTAAATATAGGTTTTGAGACCCCCGAATTCGATTTTTTTTTTTTTTTTGGAAATAAGTCATCGTGTAGGCGCGCGCGCGCGCGCGTGTGTGTATGTGTGTGTGGACTGCATAACTCATAAACGGAAAGTTCACTAAATACTAAACTTGGTATTTAAATTTAATGCCCCAAGGATGCGACAAGGATTTTCAAGACAATTCCACCACCCAAAACTACCCTTTACAAGAAAAAATGTATGATTTTTTTATTAAAATACCGTATATTAAAGATATTTACATGGCAAATAAAATATATATCGTGTATTTCCATTCTGAAGTCCCATTCATTCTGAATTTTTCATAACTGATAAACCGGAAGAGATAGACAAAAACTTTCTACATAATAAGTCGCCAAAACACAGAATTGATCCTTTATATTTTTACTTTCTATATGCACTATGCACTCCACCAAAAAATTCGATACCAAGAAATATATGTTTTAGGGTCCCCTATATCCAAAAAAGAAAAGTATTTTCAGAAAAAGGTCCGTGTCCGCGTGTCTGTGAACACGATAAAAAACGAAAAGTCGGTAAAATACCACTTGGTGTTTAAGTTTAGTATCTTCCAGGGATGCGACACGAAGATTTTGAGAAAAATCCCCCCGCCCCAAACTACCCTTTACATGGAACTTTTTTCGAAAATTCTGATTTTCTAAAAAATGGCTCTTAACGATTTTGATTAAAATATCGTATATTATAGATATTTACCCGACAAATAAAATATATATTTTGAATTTTCTGGGAATAGCCTCTGAAGACCACTTTAATCTGGGCCAATTTTACGGAATTTTGCAGAACTGCTAAACCGTAAGAGAGGGACAAAAACTTACCACACAACAAATGTAGAGCACTTTAAAACACACAATTTACGTCATGTACATTTTTTTGTGGAGTTGATTGTTTTTGAGATATTCCTAGTTTTTGGTTTCAGCTATAAAAACTTATATTTTTCTCAGGACTTTGTGAACTCGTATCCATACAAACAAACAAAGGAACTTCAGTCACATAGCAACCAGCTTTTCACCATCACTTTAACCTATGGTACTCCCTTATTTCGCTTCTACTTACAAGGAAACAAGTAAAAAGACTATTTCTGCTAATTTTTTCTCGATTAGCAGGAAGTAAATAGAAGCATAAGCTTTTTAATAATCATTTATTGCAGAGTTGTAGAGAAAGTCATGTGAATGGAACTCATCAGATTTTTTAAATAGAGCTAACCGTTGCCGAGACATATTTAGTTATTCTTGATATTCATTGTTAATTTAAAAAAAGAATTTATACTTTTCTCAATCATGAAGTCAGCCGTGTTTCTCTTGTTTTACTCCGGACCATGCAAAGAAGCTAATTTCAATGAAAATCGCATAGTGACGGCTTTTAAAGCATTTGACTATAGGTTTATTTGTGTGTTCCCTTACTTCACTTCCACTTATAAAGAGCTAAGTAATAAGTTCATTCTGAAAACCCTTATCTGGATTAGTATGGAGTAGAAACAACATTAAGAGGAAGAGTTATAAGAAGTATGTAGAACAGGTAGAGAAAGTCATGTGAATGGAACATCTCAGATATTTTTGTTCAATTATTTTATTTCAACAAGCAAAAGAACCCGTATCTGCTTCATAAAATGCTTTCCGAGTCGTCGCAGATAACTCAATTTCGATGCTAGATGTATTACGCTGGATTCGATTTGTACGATTCCTTTTTCTATCAACCACGGTAGCTTAGTTGCTTCAGAAATTGTTTTAAATTAGGTTGCAGCATGACAGCAGTTATGCTCTAAAAGTGTTGTTGTTGTTGTTATTATTATTATTATTAACGATGATGATAACAATAATATTAATAATAATAAATAATGCACTACAAAGATACAAAGTTTATAAACTGTGTGTGTTTAAACGTATTATTGAAAATAATACCCTGGTTTTATACACACAAAAAACACTTTTATAGCCCTGACCCCCACCCTCGTGAGACACCAGCGGAGCAATTGAAGAGCTACTTGTTGGTAAAAAGTATGTATTACATTCACATGGATTTTCCTATCTGTTCTACAAACAAGCTAATCTTACAAAATACTATTATTTTTATCTACATCACGCTAAGCGAGATATACATCAAAAGAGATGTCACTACTTGCTTCCTTGTAAGCAGAAGGGAAATAAGTGAATACACAAGGCTAAAGCGTTAGTCAATTTAAAATATTTCGTTATGCGATTAAATTGAAATTTGGTTCTGATTGCATGTCTAAAAGTACACCAAAAGAGATATGAAACGGATATCGACTTCAGGTTTGAGACAAGTTTAAGTATTTTAAAACTGAAACAAATAACAAGAATATATCAGAAATGGTTAATTATACAAAAAATGGTAAGGATATAAATTCTGTGTTTTAACGAGATATGCATTTTTGTGTAGTATGCTTTGTGCATAAGTTTTATCTATCTTTTATAGATTAAAGTTATACAAAAGTCATCCAGAACGTAGAGGTATCCAGAAGCTAGTTCCAGAAAATTCAATTACTTCCAATTCTTATTTTTCTTCTACTAAAAGGAAGTAATAATAAGTCCATTTCTGTAAACGTTTATTCTAATTAGCATGAAGTAGACAGAATAATAAGGTTTTATGAGAGTAGTTTGTTAAAGAATAGGTAGAGAAGCTCATATGAATGAAACACATCAGGATTTTTGTTTTAATTAACAAGCTCTAGATTTACTATAGAAAACAATATATCAAGTCTTCGCCAAAGAGTAGAGCTGAATGTTCCAGAAAACAAGGAGAAATAAAAGCTGGCATGCCGCAGTTAAGGAAAACATTTGCTCCCCAAAAAACATCAACTGTAGTACACACTCACGTTGGTGAGTTGCAGACGCTCCTGCTACACATCACAGCCCCCCCAAGAAACAGCCGATCGTGCGAGGTCACGCAGCGTGTTGAAAGCGAAGATGTGTTGCAGGCGTGCAAAACATTTGTTACAAAATTATACATTCGTGTGCTGTTAAATATCTTGACGCGAAGGAAAGACTTATTGGTTGTTCATCTCTGGTGAAATATCGTCTGGTTTCTTGCCCCGAGCAGAGGGGAACTAGACCAAACATTCAGCTCCTGTTAGGGCCGCTCCTTGTGCATCTGCCGGTTCAGGTTGCTCCCACATCTTACCAAGATAAACAACTATTGTCTGGTGATTTCATCACAGAACTTGCAACACAAGTCTGAAAGACAACCAGCAGACACCCAACAACTCTTTCGCCAAAACCACGTGCATCAACTCGGAAGTTTCTTTTCGAATTACTGTACCTATACACATAGTAACATGGTTACGCACATTTATTCCAGTAATTTTCTACCGAGGCGGTACCATGGCGGTGCCGTGACCGAGTGCTTAGCCTGTTCGCCATTCATTTAGGGGTCCCGGATTCGATCCCAAGAGACTGCATGTGGAATTTGTGGTCGATGAAGCCGTGACTGGGCGGATTTTCTCCGCGTCTCCAGTTTCATTCCACCAATTGCTCCACAATCATATTTCCTATAAACCATATCACCGTCATTTCATATCATCTACTTCCTCACTTTCATACCAGGCACGGATTCATCACCCATTATGACTTCTCTCTGATGCAGAGGCTTCTGACCACAGACGTTGTAATTTCTAAGGGGGGGGGAGTATATCCTTCATACGAGGAGGGTAACAGAAAGAAAGAAATGTTTAATCATTGATAAATAAATAAATAAATAAATATATATGTGTGTATGTGTAATAGGCCAATCTGGAGCCAAAATTTGTATTTTAAGATTCTTTGTTTGCTTATATGGAATATACTTTGACAGAAGCTCGAAAAATGGCAAAAGCAGCAGAGCTTGGTATGGGTCAGCTGCTTAGCTAAGGGAGGAGGGTGGAAACTCTCTGACTATAAAAAACATACAATACAATAACAAAACTGAACTATACTGCCTTCTGCTGCCTTTAATTTATAAATATAAAATTTACTCTTTAAAAACATTTAGACTCGGATCAATTCATGTCTATTATGTGGTTTAATACAAAATGCTTGAAGTGGACCCCTGTGTGTGTGTGTGTGTGTGTGTGTGTGTGTGTGTGTGTGTGTGTGTGTGTGTGTGTGTGTGTGTGTGTGTGTGTGTATATATATATAATCCTACCTTAATATTTTTCTGATCACACTACTGAGCGGATGAGCCGACAAGAAAATGGAATTTGTGATTCCACTGACTCAGCGTAGTTCATTCGTCCGTCCGCGTACATGCATGTCGATAAGTCGGGTGAATTTCCCTGGCAGTTAATTCAAACATTGCTGTTCATTTTATGCGCAATTCTCTCGGATCGAATTGATTGATTTTGATACTAGGTCAACATTCTTGTCACGAAGCTGCACTACATCTCTATTATGAGTTGCTTTTTTATTTTTTATTTATTTATTTTTAGAGATTTTACTAGAGAAAGAAACCTCACAAGACAAAGGTCCTCAAAATGTTAAATCATTTATGGCAACATGACTAAAATTATCCAAACAAGGTGCATCATTGGATTAAAACAAGGTTGCTGAACATGGGAGTGCACTTCATAAGCAATTTATCTTTGACTGCTCACATATGATAAACAGTGTCAATACTAAGTCCTTGAGCTGCTGCTACTTGTGATTATGCTATGTTCAGACTGCAACTGCTATGGCTGCATCCCTTGCTTATCTCAAGAGTTAGGTAACAAATGCTAGGGATAATGAATATCTCCGTAACATGTGCCTAAGCTTTGAAAAATACACGAAAAGTTAAAATAAGGCTACCTCCCAACAGCCGTTCATCTGTTTGCAAAAAGGTTTTAATCACTTGTCTCGTAAGAAGTCTGAACCCAGCACAACCAGATTGACAGCAGAGTACATTAATTATTGCGCAATTGCTACAGCTAATTGCTGGATGTCTTCCTGATACGTATGATTCTCCGTGTGAAAGTAGAGGCATGAGGTGCACTAGCTGATGGAATATTTTTCCAGAAAAGGCAAAGGACATAACTTTGAAAATACAACAATGATACCAATTCAAGGCGTATTTTGGCTCTGTAAAACATAAGAGTTTGTCAGTTGAATTCTTTAACAATCTACATAAAATCTGGGTCATTCAGAGATACAAAATATGTGCCAGAGGAATTTTCCAGCAAAAGAACAAATCGTTTGAGGTTGAGATGATGGACGAAGTTCTTAACGAGACAAAGTGTATTATAAGGAAGAAAACTTTACAGATGAGGGGGACAGTTTCATTTTTAAAGTAGAATGGTGTTGTTACTCCAGGGAACCATGGATTTAAAGTATACATTCTAAAGAAGATTGATCGAGATCAAACCTGCAGACTTCAAACTGCAACAATTCTTTGACTGCAGGGAACATAAGTGCTGAAGATGTATTGGGCAGTGAAGCGAAACAAGAGAGAATTTTGGGTTCTAATGATGGCAATGTGTCACACTTAAAAGCTGCGATGTAAACAAAAGGGCAGATTATATCAGTACATTCCAGCGAATAGGATTGTTGTTCTTCTCCTTCCTGTTTATAAGAGGGAAGATGTTAAGGAAACATGATCCATTTCTGCGCTTCCACTTCGGGCAACAGCTGCAACCAAATTTTCACTTCGTGCTCCATTCCTTTCGGAATACTTAGTTGAGCAATTTGTCTCTGCCTCTATTTGCCTTCGACCACCTCACAAGGTGCAATATTTAGTGTATCTATGTAGTATCGGAAGGCTTGAGATCGAAGCTCGGTTAGAGTGAAAAGCCCCTAGGGATGAATGAAGCTAATTCTTTTTATGAAATACACTGGCCAAAAAATCAACGAATAATAGAGAAACTTTTAGACACTGGCCTGAAATTTTATGGTAATTGAATTAACTGAACAATTATTCCAATTTGATGAAATAAACAAAGCTAAAGCATTTTCCAAGTCCTTTCGCTCTTAGTAGTAACAAGTTCTAGTAAGGTGTCTGCTTCCCTACTACGGCTGTAACAGTTTGCATCTGTTTAGCACGGACAGTATGAGATGTCCAAGCCAGCTTACGAAATGTTTGCCAGTTTCTATAACCTTTCTATGAAGTTCCTAAGCTTGCACAAAGGGGTTTACTTCCAGCAATCTAGCGGGAACCTGTTCACTGCTGGATAAATTATTCCTCCACATATTGTTTACCACGCCTTCTCTAAATTGTCATCAGACAGAATGAAGGTCTCATCAACTGCACCAGCATTAGAAACGAAAATGGGTGTAGGAATTTCGTCTCTCTGTATCGTTCACCTGTCACGGATCTGTGACTGATAACAAGAGCTCAAGGCTCATCTAATGCTAATGCTAGTCCCCTTTCACCATAACCATACGTGTCTGTAGTGGAATCGAGGATTTTTCGCTCCACATGCGAACATATTCACTGAACGCTCCCGAATGCGATGTTCTTCAGCTCATTCTCTCCTGTGTCCCTGAGGTGCTGGTATTAGCGGATGTCTTCTCGTCAACGGGAAAGAAACCCAATTTCATGCAAACTGTTCCCATCGTTTGCGACGATACACACTTTCCTGTTGCCAAAACAAATTCCCGTTAAAGTTGTGTGGCGTTGAGTTGGCAATTGGGGGAACCAAAACACCAAGGTAACGATCATAGTGTGGTGCTGTCGTGACCAGGTCCGTCAACATTTCCAAGATCCCTACAATGCCTTCATGCTCATCTGATAACTCTTTGTGGGTTACCAATCTTTGGGCTACATTCTGCTGTGACTGTCCTCTTTGCAACTTGCTAAGGAAAATTCTTGTCTAAATGACAATGCTGATTCATGGTATGAATGCCCTGTCAAGACGATGCCCGATTACATAGTAAACACGGCGGTGTTTATAGCCGGCGAGGTTACCAACATATGATCAACATTTCCATAGCCGATTGATAATTTAAACCCAGAAGAAGACGTATTTCAACTTAAGGGTCGTCTTCATTTTGTTGCTATTGGTTGTTACATTTAGCGATTGGTGAAGCCACAATCTCATTATCCCTTAATTTTTTGGGCCAATATATTTCGCTCATTCGCATTTTCCATTACAAATCACTCAAAAGAAGTAGTTCGTTCATTAAATACACATGTTTAAACACCTTTAAAAAGTGCTGAAGATGTGCTCCGCTGTACAATGTCTCTTAGTTGGCTGAGCGGAAGACTAAATAACACAAGTGGTTTTCTTGATCTTTCAAGACACGGGTGAACATTGTTTTAACGATACTCCAACCATACGCAAATCTGGTGTCATAGGAGTATACATCGCACATATATAGTAAAAGAGGTAGAAAAGACCGAGGTTTACAACTAGAGTAGAAACATAAATAGCGAACGTTAATTAGTTTTGGGACTATTGAATTATCTTTTTTAAAACCAAATGAAAGCGGAAAAAAATCTGCTAATCACATGAACGTTGCAGCGATTTTTTTTTATTTTAAATTTTCTTCAGTTGTTATATATGATGCAATACAATTTACACAAAAGGATTACTGAAATTAAAATTAACCCAATACAAAACACATGTTCTAAAAGATAAGATAAAAATTAACAAATACTGAATAAATACCAGAAAAAATGAAAACTATTATCTGTAGTCGTAGGTTAGATCAAGCATTACACAAATATACTGAAATTTGTTTTACGCAGTGTGTTTTATTTATTTATTTATTGGAAAACTTCCTCTGTGGTTGTTAAAACACCTACTCTCAGCGATATAAAGCCAATTCCAAACCTGTAGAAGATTTCGAACTACTAACGGATTCATAACATGATTCATGTGACTCATTCTGGGCTTTAGGAAAACAATTTCCCGAACCAAATTCCGAAATTATTAAAGCCAATATTTAAAAAACTTCAAGAATCGAAACACAACAGCGAAAGAACTTACCATCGGATATTATGTGGATGGCTTTGGACTTTTTTCTTTTGAAGGAAATTCATGTGCTTGTGCATTGTGGTTCACCTTTGACAGTTTACACTTTTAGCATCAAGAAACAGACATTTCTGGATCTAGGCTTGATGCGGATGAGAAGCTCATGTACGATTCGGGAACACTTTTGTTATGGTTTAACAGCCTAAAAACTTCCACAACTATGAAACGTACCATCTCATTGTGTTAGCAGTTTGGGCGGTTTATAAGGTTCGATTTCCTGGTTTCATTTAACTGTAAGAGACAGTATGCTGAAGCTAGGTAGTTTATGAACACCATCCTTCAAAAGCTGCGTCGCCCGGTTCCCTCGGGTCGTTAGATGCTGGATGGAATAATTGTTGATATCTGCCGCAGGATAAAGTTAGAGAATGGGATCGTGACTAATTATGAGCCAGACTCTTGAATTTCCCCGAAGAGTCACAAAAGACTGGGGTGGTAAAGAAGTTTGCTGCCAGCATAAAACGTGAGCATGTTCACTGATGTAAGGATAAGATCCGTGGAATAGAAATGACGCCTACTGACTAATTCCTACATCATTTGTCATAATTCTGCGACAACTACAGGGAGATGCTTAAGTTAAACAATTAGGTATCCATTGTCTAAGAGATAGATTCTAATCGAGGCAGTATTTTAAGGTCTGCGTATTGCTTTCCACATTAAAAGGCCATTCCAATGTTACTAGCATTCTAATACACTCTGGAAATTGCTGTGATCACAAGAAATTTATTCGCTTTCACTACTGGTAAGTATTAAACTCATTTGTGAAAACTATTATTTTTAATGCGCCATTAAGAAAACTATCTTCAAACGGAAACTTAAATTAATAGTTGTGTAATCATTTATTTTGGCGTATCTGTCTGTAAACTACATAGAAATCAAGAGTACATGCATGCATGAAAATAAAATGCAATTTATAAGCTTGTGGAATGTGGTGATAGATTTAAAATATATTTGAAATGGATATATAATACAGCGTTGAAATTTAATATATAAGCTAAACCTCCAGGTGCGTACCCTAAAGATAAAATTAAATTATGAGTGTAATACCTTTTAAGCTTTAGCCACACATTTTAATCAATCGTAAAGCGCCAATCGAGCACCTTGATCTAAGACACTTCCCGCTTCTACTGATGTTTGTCTAACATGAAACAAAACCTACCCTCTAATAAAGGCACCCTCATTGAAATTAGCGAGGCAACGCAACTAACAGCAGCGTTTGTTAACGTTTTAATCCTGATTCTGTTCACTAACGCTTTACAATTTCAAACTGCTACAGTAATTAATATAAAAGTTAGTTTTCAAAAAACGCATGTCTTGAATTCACAAATTTCATGTTAGCATTATTCAGCTTATTTTTAATACTCTCACTTACCCTCTAATGCATAATTGTTTTGCTATTCACTCTTCTAGTTCTTAAACTGTTTGGATGTCTTGGTCACAGCACCTTAATGTGAGATTCGAATAGTCATTAGCTTTAAGAAGAAACGTATTACACTAGCCATCAATTCAAACTCACATGTGATAAGTTCGAGTACAAGTTATTGCAGTCAAATGTGTCTCTGGTAAAGTAAGGGGCGAGCTCACATAAAATAACTGGTGTTATGATATGCATGGAGGTTAGAGGAGGTTACGTTTGACTGCCGTTCCATTAACTTTACCTTTTCTTCTAAAACAACAACAAAAACCAATAAAGCTGTAATATATTAATAAATTTGATATAAAATATCAGCAAATACTTTTATGTTATTACTAAAATCCAACAGATATACTATGAAAATATTTTGTATTACCTTTATAAATTTAGGTTGTCAAAAAGAGTATGTTCGCTAGTAAGGTATTCTTTGAAGCATGACGAGAACCAAAAATTCCCGAAGCTTAAAATAGATATCAAACACCCAGAAGAGTTTTGAAGTAAAGCGAGTTGCAGTAGCAATTGGCCCTCTTGCTTTCGATACGGCTTTTAAGCAGGTAGCAAACTGTATTACGTTAACAAATTAAACAGATTATTTGGTATTTGATTTTGCTGCCATTGACTTGAAATTGACAGCCAATTATTGCATATGGCCATTTTGTAATTGTAATTGAAATTTCAGAGTTTGTTACCTACTTCCTCGTTATTATGCTATCCTCAACAAATACATACTACGTAGTGATCAAATTTATTCGGCACATACTACTACTACATAATGTGAATTGGACGCAATTCTATATGGGGAATCTTTATTGTACCCGAATAATTCTGAGGACTTGCTGAAGATGTTGCAAAGTGTAATAGAGAGCACGAGAGTCCGGCATGAATATATTGGTACCTTTGGCAGTCTGAAGGCCAGTTACTTTTAATAAATACCATGGTTGTAGCAGTGCCCTTCGCGTTGATCGTGAGCTATTCTATAAATTCCTACAATTTATAATTCTACAAGCGAATACAGGTGTGGATTTGATAGCAAATCTCGGGTCTGCTATTAGTCCTATACAACTGTTGTTTCGTTTGTTTCGCCTGTCTTTTTGTCTTATAGGTAATTATTATATCAACATACCTATAAACCCTTCTTATAAGGCGTAGTCGCGAAAACTACTGAAATTCAGGAAAAATGCAAATAAATTCATGTAAGCAGCTGGGATCAACGTACTGATATGCTCCTTGAATAACTCAAGTAACACATCAGAAAAGCTTTCGATCATGAAAATACCACGCTCGGTCGTGCACTACATTCCATTGTAATAAAATTGACAGTTTATATCACATGGTTCAGTCGTATGTCAAACCTGTTAATTGTGGTATGTTCGTTAACGTAGGCATCAGTTTTGTCTTGGCCTGGAGCCCTGGAAAGGCCCATTGGCCTAATAATTCTTTAACGCCCGCTAGGTAATGCTCTGGTTAGTATTAATTTTGCGTTAGGCACCAGAAGGACCCGCTGTAGCACTGACGTCATTATTTCAAATTCTGAAGCGGTAACTTCCGAATATGATCACTTAATACAATTGTTCAATAATTATACCTATGGTTGTGTGTGGCAGAGAATTTCTTTTACCAAAAAGTTTCAAGTCAGACCTTATGAGCACGAGATCATGAGTCCCTAGAGACGCAACTCTGAACTGAGAGAAGGTACTAAATCAATGAGGAACGCTGAGGAAAGAACGGCGCATAAGAAACGCGTGAGGAAAACGTAGAAATGAATGAGACAGTCAATCTCCTAACTGCTTCAATTCCACTCCAACAAATTCACCGAGAGCAGATGCCCATGATGGCACCCAATCATGGTACAAATGGCTCTAATTTGAATACCAATTTTTTCTAGCTCTTCCAGTTTGAACAAGTAAAAGGTTCAATAGAGCTGGAAAACATATCGGTGTTCTGTAGCTATGAATTACAAAGTCCAATTACGGGGACGACTGCAGGACGAAATATCGAGTGCTGTGCGAATCAATTAACCAGCCTGGCGCGACTAAGTGCTATTCCTCGTCAACACACAGCTATTCTCAACCTGCTGGGATTTCAACCACATGCCTGAGAATGCGGCGGAGAGAATTAAATAACAGTAGTAAAGTATCGCTGTAGTAGCATCGGCTGTTCCAATAAAATTATGCTCTAATGGCATGCATAAAACATTAAAACCGATGGAGTTAAGAGAAATAAAAGCAAATGGTTCAAAGCAATTTCCGCCGAAACTCAGTGAAAATAATTTTATCCTTTTCATTCCATTGAGCATAGGACATTTATTTTTCGAGGTACGCTTTTTAGAATTTGGCCTAAAGAGGCTGCAGACCTTAGTACCTACCGAATCTGATAACGTATTGTTTATTAGGTAAGGCATTTATTATCGAATATCGTGATAACTTATTGTATATGCGTATCTATAAGGCCAAAAGTGTACCTACTTTATAGTGATTGGAACCAGCAAAAAAAAAAAAACTAGGGAAATTACTTCCCATGTACCCTAAAGGACACTTTTATGAGTTTCTAATACTAAGCCAACAATTTTACGACAATTTAAGGTCGTGGATCGCAGATTTTCACATGACTAAAATACCATATGCTTAAGGTATTTTCACGACAAATTGACTTTTCTGGCATTGCCTCTTCATTCAGGAAAAGTTTTGCATAGCTGATAAACCGGAAGAGAAGCACAAAATCTTTCGACAGAAAAAATACATTTCTCGTTAAAACACAAATTTATGATATATACACAGGGTGTTTCAAAACGACCCCAAACCAAGATGTGGACCTTGTTGGTCATACCGTACGTGATACGTGAATATAATTTTCGGCTTTAAATTCGGCACATACAAAAACGGACATAAAATCACCATGGATAAACCAAATGGCACGTGCCTGGCCCACTCCAAGAGAGATGCCGGTTGGTAGCGAAGGTCCCAGTCGCGTGGTGTAGGGGTGTTTTGATAAGACACGCAGGCGCGGCACAGATCATCTTAGTAATGGAAAACGTAGGCTGTGGGTTTTGTTATGTGTTTCGTGTAACACGTTCAAAGGTTGTTTACGTGGCGTATGGCAACCGTTGTTCCTTTGCTGCCTATCCCAAATGTGTGCGATTTTTAAGCACACATACAACTTTAAATTGAGGAGTTTGAACGTTGCGACATCGTTTCGGACAAGTTAAAGTGAAATACAGGGTTACTACAAAAGAAATAGACAACTTCAACTGCCTGTAAAACAAAAACTATTAGAGATAGCAACCTAATTATTTTGGAGGTATGTTGAGAAACTCTCAAAGTTTCGTTTGTTACTATTGGTAACGCTGTAGTGTTTTGTTTGTTGTTGCAGAAGCTGAAATGGCGGAAAATCCTGTGGAAAAGGCATATTGCGTGTTGGAATTTGCTAGAACGCAATCAGCAACTGTTGTCCAACGACATTTTAGAACACGTTACCACAAAAATGAAATAATGCGCTCATGTCGCAACATGTCGATGCAAAAGTCACGCCGTATGAACTTATCTTCTTCACTCAGAAACTGCAACATATGTAATCTGTAAGGCATCATGTGCAGTCGCTTCCGCAAGATTTTCCATACAGTTTGCTGTGGAATTTGTAATTGCATGCTTGCCCTAGATGTCGATTTCTGTGGGCTTCTTATGTAGGCTGAACGAACACGTTCAACGTTTTCTTCCGAAACTCTTGGTCTTCCCGAGCCCTTTGCACAAACATCCCGCTGTCTCGAATTTTCTATACCAGTCGTAGATTGACTGTCTAGTCGGTGGCGTTTTGTGGTAACGTGTTCTAAAATGTCGTTGGACAACAACTGCTGATTGCGTTCTAGCAAATTCCAACACGCAATATGCCTTTTCCACAGGATTTTCCGCCATTTCAGCTTCTGCAACAACAAACAAAACCCTACTGCGTTACCAATAGTAACAAACGAAACTTTGAGAGTTTCTCAACATACCTCCAAAATAATTAGGTTGCTATCTCTAATAGTTTTTGTTTTACAGGCAGTTGAAGTTGTCTATTTCTTTTGTGGTGACCCTGTATAACTGACTGTTCTTCGTTTGGTGTCGTTTTGAAACAGCCTGTGTGCGTGTGTGTGTGTGTGTGTGTGTGTGTGTGTGTGTGTATATATATATATATACACACCAAAAGAAGAATTTCAATTGTATCACACAGCCGCTAGCTTTTAAAACATTTGACCATGTCTTTGACTTAATGTATTCCCACCATTTCCCTCATACTTACAAGAGAATAAGTAATAGGATCATTTTCGTTAATCTTTATGTGGATTAGCATGAAGTAGATAGAATGATAGGCTTTTACTACAACAGTTTGTTATAGAATAGGTAGAGAATGAAAGGAGCTTCATATTTTCTCTCCCCTCCCATAGAACTCAATTGCGTTAACCCACTCCTCATTCATGATTAATAGAAACCGACTGGGTTGTGCCTTTAGTGTTTTATTGAAATACGAATTCATTATATGAAATGTAATATACATATTCTTCCGCACCAGTCAGGAATAAAACTCGGGACTTTCGGGTAGGTAGTGCGGTGGATAGTCACTCGGCCATGGGAGCAATTCGTTGTAGTTTGCATTTTCTGTTTGGAACAAATTTCTAGCCCAACATTTATCATAATTAAGTGAAGTGGACAGAAAATTACATTTTTAATTTCTCTAATATATACGTTGTGGTAGGGGAGGTACTGCATTCTACCAAAAAATTTATACCGAGATTTCATCGCAAATACATGTTTTGAGGACCTGGATCCAAAAACGCATTTTTGAAGAGCCCCGTTCGTGTTTATGTGTGTGTATTATTACTAACTTTCAAAGGTGCGACAGGAATATTTTCAAGGTAATCCCCCCACAAGCATCTACCCTTCACATGAAACCTCCATATCCCAAAATGGATATAACAATTTTGATTAAAATTTCATGTTACAGGTATACGTTTACACAACCAAAGTGTTTATATCCAAGAATATCCTGTGAAATGTGCTTCATTGGAAGTAATTTTGTATAATCATGCATAACTTAAATAGGTACGTTAAGTAAATAAACACAGATTTATTCCAAATTAAATGTTTTATAATACAAGCTATTTCCGAGATATCCTTTATTAATGGTTTGAATGGTTCAATACTTTTGTCATTCTGTCAAAGTCCCGTTCATTTTCGTTGTTTCCCGCGATGTCATAGAAAGATATGCAAATTTTAAGTTAGAGTCCAGTTCGTAACATTTGATTTCACTATTCCTTTTGAATCTAAACCGAAATGTATAATGTATATCTTAAGGCTGGGCGATGCTAAGCTAAAGAACAGGACTTATTAAGTTATAAGTGACGCATCAAGGAACAAAAGCCGTAAATGAATGAGTGAAAGTGGAAGGGCGGACTTCATTACCTTAAAGGAAATTGCACGAAGATTGAAAATAGGAAAGATTCAGAAAGACGAGCTCACTTCTTTTGGCAAATTGAGCGGTTTGGTAGTTGTGACACTTCTCAGCATGGTGATTCATTCGTTAATTCTGCTCCGAGTGAGTATTAATCAAGAACTAGAGAGACAACTAATCCACAAGCTGGTTCTGCTCTTACTCCAGATAACAAAGCCTGAGCTACGCCTTTTAAATCAACGTCCCACAATCCACAAAAAGTTACATGACATCATCAGACGCACTTGGAAGAGGGAATTATGAGTGGGGAGGTTTTATTTTTCCTTATATTTCTGCCACCACATTTTTCAATGAGGAACAGACATTTGTCGGTTTAGTTTTAAGCTGTACGAGGACAGAAAAAAGAAGAAAGAAAAGAATGGCGGTTGGCAGCTGACGTGAAACCAAATGTATAAAAAGGTCATCCACGCATATAAACAAAGAAATCCTGTCTCCAAAGATTTGCTTCACAGTTAGTTTTGTGTTCGCCCTACACAAGTGATATTCTAGGATAATGCTTACCGAATTCAAGAATATAAAGCTTTCAAAGAAATTTTAATTAAGAAGTGGATTTTAAGTAAGGGTTTAATCATTAGTTTATTTGTCGAAAAGGCCCTTTATAACAATTAAATCACTTCTATTAAAGTTACAATTAGATATAGATATAATACAATTAGAAGTATAATAGAAATCCCCGAATATCATAAATTAATATTATCTAGTCTCTTAGGTATCCATAAGTTTCTTAAGTTTTTGCTATTTCTTAAAGCAGTTCAAGCGAAAACAGTATTTATCTACCAATTACTCTGGGTTTCGGTAAAGCCGCTGTTCCCACAGAATACCATAAACTACTGTCTACATAGAGTAGACCAGAAATATTTAGGTATATAAAATGTATTTAATACCTCAACTTCTGCAAAAACTCTATTCATCTTCGATTTCATATCCACTTTTCACAAAAACGCAGCCAGTTTTCTTAGTTGACTAAGAAATCGCTAGTTCAAATTTCTTTGTTAATTTTACATCACTAAACATTTCTTCCAGTACTCTGCCACCCCCCCCCCCACCTCAATAAAACAGTAATACATTTCTATCCCTTCCACATGCCAAGTAGTATAGTGTTCCTCATTCCCTTAGCCTTATAGTCAAACTCAAAAAAATTGCCATTGCCACTGGTTTTAGAGCAATTGGCTAGAGAACGTGAGACCCATGGTTCAAATCTCGACATTAGCATGAATTTTTTTTCAGTTTGACTCTGCCTATCTAACTCCTGTGCTGCACATAGCTTGTTTGACAAAATAATTTAAAATTAACACTAATTGATCTAATAGTTAGCTAAACTATGAAGCCCGGGACTTAAAAGTATATAGGACATTATAATTCGCATTGGGGTATGTCAGCTCTTAATAATTTCAGTCACCTTGAGGTTTGCCGGGAAACATACGAGTCACTGGAGAAATTTGTCGGCTTGTTGCCATGTTAGCTCAGTGGTTAGAACAAACGGCTAGTGGCCCGAGACACGTGATTCAAATCATGGCTATAACATTCAGTCTTTCAGTTTGACTCGAACTTTACAAAATTCTTATGCATATAAAAAGTATTCAAATGTAAAAAGGTCATACATTATATATCGTAATTATTGTCATTTTTTTCCTTCTAATTTAGCATTATAGTTGTAGCACGAAAAGTTAACGAAATGGCGTTTAAAGATGCAACATTCATCATGCAATTATTAAAACATTAAAATTTGGAGGGAACTGGCGAAGAGTTGTAGAAACATACTACGTGTTGCTAATTCCTGGTGTACGTAGTCTGAATATACAGATTTGAAAGAGAAGCTAGGACTGTGATACACGAAGGGGCTTCAACGACCAGACTCTTTATCAAATGGAGGACCAGAGATTGTAAAGAAAATTACTATGGTCCTTATGAAAAACTGACAACATATGCCTTCAGGGAGGTAAGAGAGGTCAGGATGACAAGATGATTGATGCTGAAGACGCCACGTGCAAGGACGAACAGCATGAAAGAAAAGTCAAGGAAGAGGCTTACGGTAAATTCTCACCCAAGATAACCCAAGCAACGGCACACCGCGCCGTCAAACTTGCCTTCTATCTATTCTGTGACGAGTCTATAAAAGAATAACACACAACCTGTGGCAAGACTAAAGAAAGAAAAAATTGGCGTAACCGTTATTTGGGAAGTTCTGAGGTTTGAACATCTCAAAAATAGCCATAAATCCAGTAATAGGTGTCCACTTTCGTACTAACGCGATTCAACCAGTATTCTTGTAGCCAGTTTCAAATTCAGCGTTCTCTTGTACGTTGCATTACAATATAATGGTTTTTATATATGTGCTTCTAAGTTCCAATGCAGACCAAAGCCCACTAGACATCTTTCCGATCGTATAATTGCCAATGACTCTTGTGATATACAAACATTTGCCTGAGAGGCCATTTTGGAACACATACTTATTAGTTACGAACATCGATACAAGAGATTAGAATGATAATGATAATGCTGCTGCTGATGATGATGATGGACATAACCTCCTTAAAATGACTTAATTAAGCAACGAGTACAATAATAATTTAGATAGCAAAGGCCTTTTGTTAACTGTAGATTACGAATTTGGACACGCGTGATTGTAATGTTGGATAGGAAGAAGAGAGGAAAGGTGGGTAACGTCTTCTTACCGTTTGGCTGTATGCATAAAGTAAAATCACGAAACGAGGTGAAAGAATCCGAGACGGTCTTGCACAAATAGTAAATACTCCTAGGAATACTTGACAGTCATTTTGGAATGCTTATTTGGAACCCAGCATATTTTTTGTACTTTAGTAACTAATATTACGAAATATTACGAATATTTCTCAACGCTAGCTAGAAGTAATACGCCAGAGGAAGTTTAATTAGTCAGAATAGCACCTTTGGTCCCTTTGAACCTACTCATTAACCAGATGACTCTCTTAACTATGCCCTCTGATGTGCAGCGTATAACAAATAGCATTTCTAAATAAATTCTATTCTGATTCGAATAAGCAGGTAAATATTTATAACCCCATTTTAAGTGAACAGGACCTTGTAGAGCCGACGGGAGGTGGAGGGGGGGGGTTGAGCACAAAAAATTTTATACGATACCATTTTGTTGTATTTGTTAATGTAAATATTTATTTCAATCAATGTGCATTTAAATATACTATTGATTATTATTGTTATTATTTTTTTGACTTAACGGCATTCAATTAGGAAGATTACAGACATACCATGGTAATGTGATGCTCCACCCATCTTATGGAACGAGGTAGGAACTTCTCAATCAAGTAACTAAACACTAAAAGAGACGTTGGAAAGGTGTCCCTCGGAAATCGAGGAGCTGCACATTCCAGTGTAGCTATCTGTGACATTACAATGCTTGTGGGTCTTGGACTATCAGTACGTCTTCGACCGCAGGCTCAAATAATTATAATCAAGACAGAGATGGAGATGATTAGTCAACACCATGGTTCTCCCTGCCGAGACTAATGCACAACACAGCAGGCTGCCTCTGCGGTGTGGTGGTAGCATGCGCGCCTTACTTTCAAAGGGTCTCGAATTCTAATTTGGGTTAGCGCGAGTTACCCTGTTTTCCCTTATTCTAAGAAGATGTAAGTCGGGTAAAAAAGTTCCATGGACCCTGCAATGCGGTATCAGTTAGCACCATTTCAATCATTTCATTCATGTTTCGATATGTAATACACGTACGTTAGAAAAAAAAACTGCCTATCGTAGCTCGTCAAATGAACCACTATACTCAATGAACATTGGACTTAAAACCCGCACCTACTTGGTTGAGATCGAAACCACGAATTTTGGGAATTGCAGCAAATGCTCCAAAGCACTATGCCACGGTGCAGAACACACATTCCAAATCCAACTTAAACTCCCTCGTTCCTATATGTCCGCCTTTAATGCTCTCTCTCTCTCTTTGTATAATACAGTTAAGAAAGTAAATCAAAAAAACTATGATATTTAGTACTACTCCGAATGATGGCAGAAATGCATCAAAATTATTTGAGAGTTAGGAAGTATGAAAATACAATTGGCAGTGAGAGCTATAACATATTGTTATAATAATGAATGCTTTAAATAACCGCCGGTCATTTAGCCTCGAATCTATACAAAAGACTCAAAATTAGCGATTCTACCACAAAACGGATCAACGTGGTGTTAGGCTTTTAACGTCAGCGGGAAGTCGTCCAAGTACAAGTATTGCATTATTAGAAAATGTCAAATGAAAATGACCAAGCACACACACACACACACATTTAAGACGTGCTTTTACGATGCTTTTTTCAGCATCTCAGTTTGATTTGGCAGGCAGTATCCAAATAAAAAATCATTATACAACTTCGAAGATTCGTGCTCCCGTACTCTACCTCTGTAACCCCCCAAAGTTTATTGGTTGAGTCTGTAATATAATTTATATGTGATTTCTTTAGTTGTATTAGTTATGTACGGTAAAATTCCTTTTTATTTGAAAATCAATAACTACAACTAAAAACATAAATAATTTTAAACGAAGAACAAAACTGAACCCATGTTGTTTGGTTCGGTAATTCACAAGCTAGCGCCAATACTTCTTAAGTTATTCGAGTACATAGAATCGATCCTGGAGATGATCACACTTCCTCTGTACACTGATTGTGATAATATTAAATATTCTATTAAAAGTACAGTCAGACTGAAACATTGAATGGCATAACCGGGATTTGAACCACGGTACTCCTGGTCTCTGACCAGTTGTTCTAACCTAAACGGGGGAGCTGATAAACGGGGCAGATAAATTTGTTTGACCTGTGAAGTAATGCAGTGGCAGAACTAACCAATGTGGCCGGCTACCAAAATATATCTTCCTTTCTTCCTCAAACGAGACTTTAAAAACCTTTTTCGTGCATATTGTAGAATGCTGAAACATTTTCTCGACACAAATTTATCAATGTCGTCCCTTTGAAAGTAAGGCACGCATGCTACCACCACAACACAGAGGCAGCCTGCAGTGTTGGACATTAAAGTCTGAACTGGAAGAATCATTCACATTCCAGTGTAGTTATCTGTGACATTACAATGCTTGTGGGTCATTTTTTTCCACGTAAAGGGTAGATTTGGGTGGGGGGAGCTTTTCTCAAAATCTTCGTGTCGTTCCTTGGAAGAACTTAAGTACAAAGTTTAGGATTTTAACGACTTTTCGTTTTTGAGTTATTGTATTCACAGACACACCCACACACACCTTTTTATAAGCGCTCGATATCAAATTTTTGGGTGGAGTGTCGCCTTTTGACAGGCAGAGACGCAGAATTTATCGAAGGGTATATCCATCTTCGTAAATTGGAGCGTTACACTCCATCCAAATGTTCGATACCGAGATTTCACCGGAAATACGCGTTTTAGGATCTCCTGTATCCGAAAATAGCGTTTATAAAAGTATGTGTGTGTGTGTGTGTGTGAGAGAGAGAGAGAGAGAGAGAGAGAGAGAGAGAGAGAGAGAGAGCGAGAGTGTCTGTGAATGCTATGACTCAAAAACGAAAAGTAGCTAAAATCGTAAACTTGGTATTAAGTTTTTCCAAGGATGCGACACGAAGATTTTGAGAAAAATTCCTCCCACCTAAATCTACTCTTTACATGGAAATAATTTGAAAACTGTTATTTTCTCAAAAATGACTAATGGTTTTGAATAAAATACCGTACATTAAATATATTTACATGACAAATAAAATGAATATCATGAATTTTCTGGGAATGGGCTCTGACGTTCTCTTTACTCTGAATGGATTTTGCATAACTGGTAAACCTTAAGAGATAACTAAAAACTTACAGAAAAAGTGTAGATTTGTTAAAACTCACAATGTATATAAAATAAATTTTCTTCGTGCAGTTGACCATTTCTGAAACATTCCTTTTTATTTTTTTCAATTTTAAAATACTTAAAACCGTTCTCTTACGGAAATTTGTAAACTCCTGACCATTCAAAAAAAAAAAAAAACGGATTTTAACCACATGTAAACGTTTTTAAACTACTGAATATTGCTTTAGATTAGTATATTCCCGTATTTCCCTTCTTCTTACAAGTAAGTAATAAGATCATTTTTAACAATACTTCTGGATTAGCATAAAATAGATGGAATAGTAAGCTTTTAACAGAGATGTAGAGAAAGTCACGTGAATGGAACACATAAGATTTTTATTATAATATCTGAAAGTTTAGCTTTTCCATGCTGATTTGTATGTGCAAATTAAAATATCGCCTGATTAAAATAATGTTTCATAGCACAGCTGTTTAGAACACAATACATCTTAAGCCCGCTTTCCATTCTGAACGCAGAAATAATCAATTTTCCATTCTACACGAAATTTATATCTAGTATTCTCTTGTGTCAGCCATCCTCAATGAAGCGTCACTGTATGTTGTTATTCGTCAAGCACACAGCTAAGCAGACACAGTGAAGTGGGTAACAATATTTGTGCATAAATGTGAACGAGCTTCAGAAGCCTCTCTTACCACTAACTACCATGGCAACATGTCGTACAGTATTAAATTTCCAACTGAATCGCGTCTTTTCCGCATTTATTTTTCAGTCTGACTTTACCTTACCATCTCCAGTCCTACACAGGGCTACTGTGCAAGAATCAATTAAATCACATTCTGCTGAAAGTTGATATCTCAGAACTAAACGGTGTCCATCTTATCCAGTGACCTCAAGGATGTCTCTTTTACAGATCTGCAAGAGATGAAGTGCAAGAATGGTTTGCAACACAACGGCACAAATAATGAAACAAACTGCCCGTTCTTATTTAATTAGATAACATTCCAGGTCACTCATGTGTGGAATGAGATTTAGAGCACAGGGGCTGGAGAGAGATAATGACTGACTTAGAGCAAAGTTACGGCTTCTCGTCTCACCACAAGATACTACAGATTACTCTGGCACAGACAGACTGAGCCTCCACAGACGTATTTAATTAAATTCCAGCTTTCCAGGCTAACTCGCCCGAGACGAGATGTGCAACACAAACCACCTTTGGATTCTGACAAATCGCATGTGTTTGTGGACGTGATAATTGGGTTCCACAAAAACATTAGAAATTTAAAACGCGCAAATGCCATCCCTTATAACGTACACAACAGCGGCCATTATTCATGTCAAACCCTTACCATGACAAATGAAATGTGGCTCAGGTGACATATATCTCTTTGTTTTATTTAGGTATCCCTAAAGCTGAACCATAAATCATTACTGAAAATCACAATTTACTCCATATTCTAAAGTAGTTTATTTCTATTTGTACAAAAATAAAGATTAATGCCAGAGCATAGTCACAACGCGCGGCAAGAACTAAAATCTGATGTGGTACATATATTATATCACATATATCGTTATATATTATAATATCCATGTACAAAGTGATTCTTCAATCCATTAAATGCAGAGATCTCAAGCTCGAATATCGGTTGAGGTGAGATACCCGGAAAAGCGTTTTTTTTTTTGCCCCCAGTTTTTTTCCCTTATCCTGAGAAGTGGCATGTTGACTAACTTTAAGCTCTGTAACGACCTCGGATGATTTGGGCAGCGTTTCATCCAGTTCATTTATCGTCCGATGCGAACTTACTAAAAACAAATTAAGTAAATAAAAGTATATATAGATATACATATATATACATTAAAATGATATATACATATATACATAAAATTCCGCGTCATCTTATTCATGAATTGCCTAGAAATTACTTTAAAGTACTTAGAAAGTGCAAACATGCAATATGAAATATTTCGTAAACGGCTAAACTTACGAAAATATAAAATTGACACAAGCTGTCTATTTCAACGAACTCTATTTCGACATTATCGGGGGCGGGCTGTAAGGTCTCCCCCCTTCTCACGTAAAGGCAATTTTAATCTGAACTTTGGTAGTTATCCGACTTTTTGTTTAGTTCAACTGTATTCTCTTCCCCCCCCCCTCTTTCACTCAAGCACAGAAAATTTATAAACATGCTTTCGTTTGGTTCAGTGGTCCTCAAAATGTGTATCTATAAAATCTGGATAAACACTTTTAGGGGGGGAGGATTTTTAAACTCCTCTGCTTACTATATGTAGGTAGACGAAAAATACACACTAGAGAATTAAATGTCCTCAGGATTTAACTCCCGCAGAATAATTGAAAATGCTGCACTCACAGTAATGTATCAGAGATCAACTGAAGCATAGTGGTACCTCGCTTTGAATGAAATTCGTAAATACTAAACGCCTCTAAGCCTATATCAATATCCACTGCAGAATGTCGAAAACTTCTTATGGAAAAAGTATAATCTTTCTGTCGGATCCTCCATATAAGTAGATAGAATGTAAGAGTTGCGCAGGTGTTTAATTGTTTTAATAACTAAGCGAAGATTAAATAGCGAAAATTGTCAATACATTTTTTTTTTTAACTTTTGTTTTGTTTTTTTGAGCATTCTTGTCGATTTAATATTTGTTAATCATTGTCAGCACAATGCTTATTTGGTCTGTGATTTTTGCACCAAAAAAAATATTGGTGCCTACACTCACACGTCTTTCTTTACCTATTCTTCAGCAATATTCTTGTAAAGGCTGTTTCTATCTAAATTATGCTAATTGAAATAAAGTTTTTTTGAAATGTTCTATTACGTATTTCCTTGTAGCCGAATAAGCGGATATAGTACGCTTAAGCTATAATCCAATATTTTAAGAATTGGTCACTATCTGAAGCTTTGAAATTCCTTTCTCCTTGCATGATAGAAAAATAAAGAACGTCTTCCCAAAGAGTGAGCATTAGAAAATTCAAACCATTAAGAAGGAATATCACTCACACACACATACACACACACAAACGCACTTACCCCTTTCTGAAAATTCTTTTTACTCAGGGACACCGATATTACTTACTATAGCTGAGCAGCACTTGCGTAGAATAGAAAACTTTACCTCATATTTTAGGAGATAGTTTGCTCTACAAATTGGCACTATTGTTATGTATAACACTTGTATGCTTAAGACATTTGGTTTCTTTCATTGCAAATATATGTAGAGTTTGTTTTCACCATATTTTGATTTTAACAGCTTTTATCTATGCATGAAGCTTTCTGGTATAAATGATCCATTATCCCAGAAACTATTGAAGATAACTAAACTTTTAGGATGGTCAAAAAATATCTCTAAGCTATTGTGGCTCTACTTTGGTGCTATTAAGGTGTTTGTTATATAAAAAAATATCTGATGTGTTACATTCAAATGACTTTATCTACCATTCTGCAGACAAACTGTTACAAACCGTCTTTTATCAGCACCATGTTAATCGAGAGCAATAAAAATTGTTTTATTATTAGCTTCCTTCTAAGTACAAGGTAATTAAGGGAGATACACTAGGCTAAAGCGGTTGTCAAATCTTTCAAAAGATGCACTTTGTGAACAATTGAAATTCAGATCTCTTTGCATGGTGAGAGGTAAATCAAAGCAGATATTAAACAAAAAATGAATTCCGTTGAGGAGAGTTTAAGCAGATTTAAAATTGAAACCAATAACAAGCAATACTTCGGAAACGGTTAGCTCTACAAAAAAGTTATAACATAAATTCTGTGTCCTACATTTTTTTATGTATATTTTGTTTATCTCTTAGAGTTTACCGTTTATGCAGAAATCGTCCAGAAAGAATAGAGCCTCGGAGGCCATTCCCAGAAAATTCAAGATACACCTTTTGTTACTCAAGAACATATCTTTGAACAAATGGCATTTTATTCAAAACTGTTAGTCATTTTTGAGAAAATGAAAATTATCTAATTTTTTCCATGTAAAGGCTAGGTTGGGTAAGAGGGATTTCCTTGAAAAGCTTCGTGTCGTATACTTAGAAAATACGGCCTTTTTCTATCAATTATTGTTTAGAATTCAGGGATCTCTAAAACGAGTATTTCTGGTGAAATCTTGATTTTTTTGCAATACCTTCTCTATCTATATACTATGTAGTTAGTAGAAAAAATAATATATGGATGCATTTTAATCAAAGGATAATGAAAAAAAAAACCCTTCTAACTTCCTTAACAAAGATACCGAATTGATAGAAGTAGATCAGCAAATTTCAAAGAAATCCATCTACATCCCGTAAAAACTTTAATATTATAACTTAATTAGAGATAATGGGCCATGAATTTAACAGATTTAACGTTGGCGGGATAGGGATTTTAATTACGTAATCAATCGTGGGTTTTATACGAGGCGCATTAAATTGGAACATCTATACAGTCAATGTTTTAGTACGTAAATAAATCGCACCAGCAGTGAGTGGGGTACCATGTGCAGGTAAATGCGCACAAAACTGAATAATTAATATATTGTTTTGATAAGCTGCAAGCTATTTGTCGACAAATTCATGAAAGCAAATTATTATTTACATATACCTATGTATGCTTAACAGGCTCCTGGTAATGTATTAACAGCGGCTATATTATCATAAAATATTTACAATTACTAACAGAATAACAATTTAAAAAATCTGATGTGTACCATTCACATGACTTTCTCTATATCCCTGCAACAAATTATTCTTAAAAAGCTTATACTTCTATTTACTTTATGCTAATCAGAAAAAATTAGCAAAAATAGTCTTATTACTTGCTTCCTTGTAAGTAGAAACGAAATAAGGGAGTACCATAGGTTAAATTGAAAGTCAAAAGCTGGTTGCTATGTCAATGAAGTTCCTTTGTTTATATGGTTCGAGTTGATAAGTTCCTGTATGAGAAATATATGTTTTTCATTGCAGAAACCAAAAATAAGGAATGTCTCAAAAACGACGAACTCCACGAAAAAAATGTATATAACATAAATTGTGTGTTTTAACGTGCTCTACATTTTTTGTGTAGTAAGTGTTTTTCCATCTCTTACGGTTTAGCAGTTATTCAAAATTCCGTAAAATTCATCCAGAATAAACTACTCTTCAGAGGCTATTCCTAGAAAATTCAATATATACATTTTATATGTCAGGTAAATATGTTTAATATACGAAATTTTAATCAAAATCGTTAGAGCCATTTTTGAGAAAATCAAAATTTTCGAAAAAAGTTCCACGTAAAGGGTAGTTGGGGGTGGGGGCATTTTTCTCAAAATCTTCGTGTCGCATCCCTGGAAGATACTAAACTTAAATACCAAGTTTTGCATTTTACAGACTTTTCGTTTTTGAGTTATCGTGTTCACAGACACACTGACACAGGAACACACACACACACACACACGGACCTTTTTGTGAAAATACTTTTTTTGGATATTGGGAAACCTAAAACATATATTTCCGGTGCAATCTCGGTATCGAATTTTTGGGTGGAGTGCAATACCTTCTCTATACACCATGTACATAGTGCGTATAGAGAAAGTAAAAATGTAGTAGAATGTCAAAGCTGTACAGAAAATGCAGGTGGACAGCATCAGTGTACAGTAATATTTAAAATAAATTTCTTTATCATGTGTGTTAATTTTTTTACACCTATATTAAGGCATTGCATCTTCCGGGCTGTTGTGCTAAGTCCAAGGTTAAATTCGTAACGTAATGAGCACAGGACTCATAGAATTGTAAAGTAACGGTATTGGGAGTGAAATTTTAATATTTCTGTATTGATGTTTTGAAAATTTGGCTTTGATTGCATCGCGGTTATGTTATTATGAATGACAATTTAATTCAAATTGGATGAATACTTTTCAAGATATAAATTATTTCATTTAAATGTTAATACGTACATATATTGCATAATCCAAATATTCCAAGCGCCTCAAAATTTGAAAAAAGTTGGTTGGATTTTTTGTTTTGTTTTTGAAACAATCTTTACGCGGTGATATTTCAATAACTTTGATTACTGAATTATGTTACATGTTTTAGAAATTCAGATTTTTAATCTCTAAACGTTATAGTTTTTTCATAAAAACATATTTTTATGAAAGATTTGTTGGCGTTACGATAATTTTGTCGTCCGCAATATTACAATAGATATTTTTGCATATTGTGGGAAAATTTAGTTCTATTTAAACAAAACTGAGATGCGCGGAACGTTTTGGAAGCACCCGCTAGCATGTTAACCCTAGACCGCGGAGGACGAGGAAGCAAGGGGGAGATAGCTAGTTGTTGATTTTCTATGCATCCCCAAAGTTTCAGCAATTATTTCCTACCAAAAGAAGCGACTTTTGAAATTGTTAATGACTGCAGTCAAAATTACACTGACAGCGTCCCTTAACTTTCATCCATACCACACAGGCCCCCACGAAAGTAATTTTAATAATATGTACAACGAACATGGAGATACATTACATTATTCCTAACCTATCAACCTCAAATTTGACCCAGGCATAAGCATGCCGCGGGAAAAATTGATAGCTTTGCGTGCAACATGAATGAGAAAATAATTTTTATTAACAGTCGTGAATGACTCTTATGCTGAGCTGCTAAATATTACTAAACAGAATCTAATATGGGTTACTAATATACATATTAGTATTAATCTATAAAACATCAAATTTCACTCACTACAACGTTGCACCAGTTAAACAACTGGTGCAGAAAATACTTAATTTCTCAAGCAATTTTAACATATATAAAAAGCCGAAATCAATTATTCACTTCATTCACCACTAATATACGAATTAGTGTTGAATGGTTTCACGAATGTCTGTGCGTAGCACATAGAGAGGACAACTTATTTTTAAGTGGCTTTTACAAATACGCTTAAAATAGTAGAAATGCATTTAAAATGTGGGTTTATCAATTCTGACACTATAAATGCTTTATTAGTTTTAATTAAGTGTGCGTTCAGTTAGCCTAAAATTGGCGCAAAAGACAGAAAACAAATAAAACGCCGGCTTCGCTTTAACTAATTACTAAAATTATCACAAAACGGTCATACGATACTTAGTTGAAAATGTTGCAAGTTGTTTTATTTGATTAAAAAGTATAACAAGTAAACAATTATTTTAACTCCACTATCTCGATAAAGGAGCACATATTTAATGGTGATGTTTGTCGTGGTTATATGTTTGGCATCCACGTTAGTGTACCATGTGTCGCTATCATGTGAGTCTACTTGGAGTAGGTCGTTAAATTCTCTACATTAAGAGTGTACATACCTTGCAGATTCCCTTTGTTGCTCTGGCTAAGCTCGTTCTTGTAGACCATGCGTTGTCTGTTGCTCAGGGGGGTAAAGAATGACAAAGGCGTGTAACACTTGGTAGACTCAAATAAAAGAGAAATCTCACTTAATTTCACTAACCCTACGAGCGACTTCGCACATAAACGATCGCGAACTTAATGACATAATCTTTATAAGTGCTAGTTCCACTCTTACTGAGTTATGATATTTTTACACTCGTCACCGTAATCTTAAGCTTCACAGTCCTTATAACATATACGGTAAAAGTTGCCGGTCAGATTTCTTATAAAACGCCGAATTTCTTACACTGGGCGCCGCGCGATTTCTTAGACTTTCTCGTCACATTTCTTACTCTGTCGTCCCGCGCGATTTCTTAGACTGTGTATCCGATTTCATATACGTGCATCACTTATATACCAACAGATCCTAATGTTGCCCTCCTTTTTGAATGGCTGAAAAAAGCGCGCAAAGTAGCGTTGTCACGTGACTGTCTGGGATTTTTCTTTATTTTTCACCCACGTGACCTTTTTCTACAATGAGAAATTCCCTCTATCCAAAATATAAGGGGCTGAACCTTCCTTCCTTCCTCCCAGGGGTTGTTACTTGTGTCCCTAATGCTCTAAAATTCTTGTTATTTTTAACAAAGCACGTAGCCTTGAAGAATACAATGCGAGCTTATACACGCTAAGGTTCTGCGTTCTACTGAGCAGATCTTTCTTATTATATTAAATATGTACAAAGTAATGACTTAACTAGTAATATATGCGTCATACTAATATACTGTCGCCTGATGATAATAAAAATAATAATAATAATAATAATAATAATAATAATAATAATAATAATATCTTGTCGAAATTGTTACTATTAACCATACATTTTTACATGTTCTAAGGTTGTCTTAATTCTCAGTTTGAAAGCCATTGCTTAAGAAGATTATATCGCTTGTAGTAGAAATGTTAGTGACTCGCCACTTCCCATTCTTTACTAATTCCTTACATTGGATAGCAATGCTGAAGAATTATTGTAAAACCGCTCTCCTAAAATGTTTTAAGAGTCCTACGCGGGTATTTGCATTCAGTGCTGTCAGTGCAGTAGGTGAAATCTAGACTTACTTTAAATACAAAAGCACGTTGTTTGCGCTGTGTTGTACAGAAGACTTGGGAAAGGAAGAAGAAGAGAAAATCTCGCATTTTCTCTTTGATTTCAGAAAGGATGACTGGTTCGTTAGATTTAAATAATTTAAGATAAAGTGCATCTGTAAAATTTGAACAAAAATTGTTAACATTTAATACTTTTTGTCACAAAAATCACATGAATTCTAAACTTTAAAAAAGTACGTAGTTGTCTCCATTTGCGCATTTAAACTATCAATTAAATAAAGCTGTAATTGGACAGCGTCCTCTGTGGTGTAGTGTTTACTATGCTAGACCCTAGAGCTTCAAACCCGGCGGAGGGTGAGGTCTGGCTTCCTTCGGAAGGGAAGATATTGTACAAGAGTAATGCTCACTCGCACGTAAAGTAACCCCGTATCTTGAAAGAAAAGGTCCCTAGGCTAAATTAGCCATATTTCACGTCCAAGTGTCGTGATTTCGTCCTATAGTTTCATCTATGGGTGATGAGTTGATCCCGTCACCATGTGCACAGAGTGCCGAACTAGAAATTACCTAATCAAGAAAGAAACCACCACGGTAAAAAGTGGCCAAATACACGCAAAAACGGCATGATGGATAATTGAACATGCAATGTTTAAGTTTATTTGATTCGTAATGAATGGTCCCATTATAACAAATGCCCCCTTGTTTTAAATTTAGGTTATGCTTACGATTACTCTACATTACAAAAGAAGCAAGTGCAGTGCACCTTTTCTTGGGTGCTGGCTTCCGTCTTCATTCGGTAAGTTTCGCGCAATTTCGGAAGTAGAGTAGAGCGACAGCATTGAGACATGAAGTACTCTTCACCCTGTTATCTATTGACTTCAATGCTATGGTTTCGTTCTGACTGTAGATTTCAGAGTTCACGCATTTGCACGTACGCCTTGTTTCGTTTAATGAGTCCGCTAGATCGTGATAAATTAGTCAACTATACACCACAACGGCTGAGGGCCTCAAAGAAAGAAATTTACTTTGGTTGACAACACTCCGAAAAGATTCTTCCTCCCCAGTCCTCGTTTTCCCATAAAACTAGCACTAGTTTAGTAGCTGGAAACAATTCTTTGGATTTTAGCATAATATCAATGGCGTTGCGGAACTGCACAAAGCATTTGCAATTTGCAGAACGAACAAATCACTGTATTTCTCTATGTACAACGTTTTCACTTTATGTCGCTTCACACTAAGCATTGTGTCCTTTTTCCTTCATAGCTTTCAAATATCCAACATCTGGCTCAGGCACGATATCAACTTGCATCCACGCGTTGCTTCTGTTTACTATCAACTGTCTTTAACAGCACTAATTATGAATGATGTATTGCTTCGTTTATAAATCATTACATCACCGCCTCCTTGTGGAATGCCAGATAAGACAGAGAGAGGGGCGACCTTTAATAATAATCAGCTCTTGGCCTTCTCGGCTGATTCATACAACACTGTTGTTTTTCAGTTTATGTCGTTTTTCCTCCAAGATTCGTCACTATATTTCACTTTCAAACATGTCGCAGCATCTTACGGGGCTCTACATATGTATGAAATATAACTATTACTGAGAGTTCTGAGCTTTTTATCACAGCTAATGTCAGTGTACAGAATCTGGTTGCAAAGTTTGGTGCGTATAATATTCAATTCCTTTCTGGATTATTTATTTTATTTTAAATTAAAAATTAAATTATTTTACAGAAAACGCTAATGCATTTCAGATTGTTCCTTATTGAATTAGAAAATAAGTCTGCTAAAATATATTGTTAAATTAATTGGTTTAAAACTATTTTGAGTTTCGCATTTTGCAACCAATATAAACATAGCATTCCTGGTGAGCCTAACATACGAGGTACGTCCAGAAAGTTGCCGTTAACAGATTTGTTTGTGTTTAACAGATTTCTGTACCAAGATCCACGAACATGCTTAATAGTAGGTACGTACAACTAAATAGAATCCTTAATAGCTTATACCTACCTGTGTTTCCTGTCCTACTACACCACTATCTATAAGGTTCACCAACATGTATAATTACCGTTATGGACAGCTAAAATTGGTGCAGTAAGTATTGATTATACCTGATCGTAATTTATTTTATTTCAATATCGTGAATATACTTTCTCAGTGCAACAGGGGTTTTGATTAAATCAATTGATACAATTAATTTTTTTCGAGCTTACTAGAAGGGAATGAAGGAACTAGACACTGCAAATGTGACGAAAAACCTCCTACAGGGATTTGGCTGGGACGTGTTGTTTGACCATCCTCCGTACAGCCCTGACCTCGCTCCTAGCGACTTTCATCTGTTCTTACATCTCAAGTCTTTCCTTGGCGGTCAACACTTCAACAATGACGAAGAGCTGAAAGAAAATGTATCCAACTTTTTGAACACAGGCGGCAAACTTCTATGAAGAAGGTATACAAAAACTTGTGCCACGCTATGACAAATGCCTGCAAAATTTCGGCAGTTATGTGGAAAAGTAGTTTAAGAGTTTGTGCAATAAATAATTATTCTGTATCTGTAAACAATTGAATTTTATTACCAAACGGAACTTACTTTCTGGACGTACCTCGTATTTGCATTAAATTAACAACTGAATAGCAATTTTTGTTACAGAAACGTTCCTAAGTTTCACTGTAATAACTTACAACTTGCATCGAAAGACACCTTCTAAAAGAAGCAGGCATTTCTTAAAAAAACCTTAAAGCATTCCTTTAAATTCTGTTCCATATACACGTTAACCCATACCTTTTAACTGCCATGTGTAATATATCCTTCAGGAGTAATTAAAGGCACTTAAGGGGCACTGGGAGTGAACTTTTGACTACAACTGGTCAAAAAACAGAAACTGTTTGTTATTACAAACGGTTATAGAATTATTTGGGTATCCATACAAAATAAACATTTAGTTGTCCTCCTCTTACTTCTGGCTCTATAGTCATTTAAAGATTGTACATTACCCTTGTCTCCTTGCATTTGCGATCGTCATAATACACCTCGTTATCTCTTAGTTATTTTATTATTATATTTTTACCACATCATTGACATTTGCTCCGGCTATTTGGGTTCTTCAGTCGAGCAACTGTCTCTTAACAGGGCGTGAACGGTAAAAGGAAGTATTTCAGAAATAACACATTTTCTGACTTTTAGTTTGAATATTTTTTTAAACTGTTAGTAAACAATATTCACAATTTATACACATTTTATAATTTTCTTTGATCCTAGCTGAAATGTATTACACGCGTTCACTTGCAAATGAAACCTAGATGTCGAGTATCACATTTATTACGTAAATAATATATAAGACAGAAGTATTGTGGAGAACAACTGACTGTACTGTTACCTACGAGTAAATACGAACTAACCTGTACAGTAAATGAGGACGAACGGTCTGAGAACTTGAGTCTCTGTAGAATATAATGAACACCCTTGTTTTGTCTAAGCAGTAAAACTGTGCTCTAACTGGCTTGTTTTTCCCGCTCCCAGTAGCGTCTATGTTCATCAGACAATAGAAACTATAAGCTTACGATGTCTTTTTAGCTCAAGGGCATTCTTTTATACATTTTACCACAGCTCCCTCGTTACTCTTCTGTGGGAAAGCTTACTCCTTTATTACCTTTGAACAGTTCAGTTTCAGCGACTTCGTCTCTCCTATAACTAAGCTTATGTTAACATCCTCTAATAATATCTAATTTCTATACTTATCTACTTATTATTTACCACTTCTGTATTCATTACTACTGCCTCAATTCTATTTCATTAAACAGCGTTTCTCAAAACTAATTTCCACACGTTCAAATGTTCCACGTGTCTCAGTTTTTGTTTAAATATAACTAAAGTTTCCCAGAATGTGCAAAAGTATCTATTTAATGTTACAAAGGGTAAACTTATTCTAATACCAATAGTACTTTTTTAAAAAAATGCTGTTAAATGAAAATGATTAAATTTAGAGATAAAAAAATTCTACGTTTTAAAAATTATATTAATTCAGCAATAAAGTAATTGAAATATCCCTCTTTGAAGTTCTTTTATGTGGTTCAAAGCTCCAATTCAGAAAATGTCAACAAATTTCTCAAATTGATTGGGACATTTTGATTAAAATATAGATACATTATAAAATTCAGGAAAGAATTTGTATCTTTCAAAGTATTTATGCAATTTGAATGAAACGTGGTATGCATATTAATATCTTAACAATGCATTCACAGTAAAAGTTTATGAAAAATGTATATAGCAATACAGAAATTTCAAATTACACTCCCATAGTCCCTTAAGAGGCAGCCGCGAGTTTACTAAAACTGAGGCGTTATCGCATAACGAATGCATATGTGTGCACATGTTCGGCAGAGTAAACTAAAGTATGTTTGTGTTGAGACGGTAATCCCTGACGTCACTACTCTATAATGACTATTGTTCTAATATAAAAGATCTATAAACAATTCCCAATACTTTTATTATTCTAATTACATGTTTAAATAAGTGATTTACTGTATTTTCTTGTATTTCATAAATTTTAATTTTAATGTTAACGTGTTCCAAGGCAGTGCTGCGAAACTACGCAGTTGGATAAACAAAAGACTTCCTCTATTGTCTGCAAAAAAACCTTGGGAAGGTTTTCTTTATTTCATGTGCATGCATTAGAGTTATAAGTGCGAACTTCGTAAAAGTCCATAATATTTACCAAGGAGGTTATTTCTCTTTGTATCCAAGAGACATGATCAAAATACAACAAAACCGCGTGATATAGTGACGCTGAGCATAAGTTTTGGCGTCAAATAGCCAATCAGCATTTAGGAAGCTTAAGGCAGATAGCTTGCCTCTTGGGCTATTTACGGAGACACAATTCCAAAACTTGTACAGTTTGTCCTGTCATTCCGACGAGTAATCCACGCCACAGCATGAGAATTCCGCGCTCAAATTTCAAAGTACGAGAAATGTAATGTAAAGTGATACAGTTTGTCCTGTCGTTCTGACGATACTCCACGTCATTTTGCGTAAGAATTGCGCGCTTAAATTTCAAAGTGCGAAACAAGTGTAATTTAGAAACAATTGTTAAAATGTAACGGGTGTAAGCAGTAATTATCTACATATATTTAATGTGAATGTAAAAAGTGTAAAGAGAAATGTACAATACTTCTGTTTGTCAAGATGACTTCACCAATAATAATTGCTTTTCGTCGGTGAATAAACATAAGAGTGAAAAGGGATCCTGTGGTATTTTTGATTCTTAACCCAGTATCCGTACCTACTTTATTGCCCGTTTCCACCCTGAGACAAACCAACTGCTCTACCGTCATGGACTCAGAGACAGCTACCCCATTAAAACAAGTACAAGATAACTGTAAAGGTCCTTACATCGAACACGGTGGACTCACTCTTAATTTCAGTATGGTGTCAGTTTTCATTCGACTGACACGTCAAAGAAGGCATATAGAAAGTGTCTTTCCCACACTCGCCATAAATCAACGCTAATTAAGTAACAACAATGTGGGCAATATAAACATAATTATACAGACACGACGCGACAATGTATGTGTAAACAAACACAAAAGCTTCTGTTAATCACGATGTATATTTATTGTACATTGTTTATGTAAGTACTATTTTACTTACGGCAGCAGTACTGTCTCCCCAGAAAGAAATGCTCGCTTTCACTTACCTGAAAAAGAAAAAGAAAACACTATTGATCAAGTAATATGTTTTATCACCCTCGGCCATGACTATATTTTAATTTTGACAATTATATGAGTAAAATGATATAATCACATAAATACCGTCATCACTAAGAGGTTGCACTACTCCAGTTAATTAAAAATGATACAAAAATAATAACTTAATAAAAATAACAAAAATAAATTCTGAATTAAATATCACCCTTTTTGTATTATTAATTCATAGCGATAATTATTTATTTTCAATACATTAGTTTCAATCTCCACACCGACTGATTCTTTTGTGTTTTCTATAATGTAAAATGATATAATCACACAATACTGTCACCACTAAGAGGTTGCACTATTTTAAATTATTAAAAATAATGATACAAAAATAAAACATTCTGAATTAAATATCATTCTTTTTTAAACAAACATTATTAATTCATAGCAATAATTATTTATTTTCAATCTCTAGGCCGACTGATTCGTTTGTGTTTTCTAAGTCCATTATCATGGTAACAATTATATACTTAAAATAAGAACTGAAGCTTTCCTGGCGACGTGTTAATTCAAAATCTTCTCGGACTTCTAGCCAGGTAAAAACTTGGCTTGACACCAACGTTTCGAAGAAGTGCATCAGTTCACCCTGAAGACGAGGAAGATGCACTTCTTCGAAACGTTGGTGTCAAGCCAAGTTTTTACCTGGCTGCCCGAGAAGATTTTGAATTATATACTTTGTCATTACATCGTTTCAGCCTGCATCCCAACTAAATGTAAAAATACGTTTTCTAAGTCCAGTTTCATTGCAAATGAATATACAATTATGTTTTAGCCTTTACCTCAAATGAATGTATAAATTCGTTTTCTTAGTCTTGTTTCATACACAGCAATACTTACACATTTTGTTATTACATTAACGCGTGCGAATCGCATTCAGGATGTCCCCATAAAAAATAATTAGTTTTTATTTATGTATACGTTAACTTTTATGGTTCTTGACGTCCCATTCTATACTTGGCGGAACTTTGATAATGCCGTAGTCAGGTTTTATTTTTATTTATTTTTGGTTTCTTTGTTTACGCACCATAAATCGAACCTACTGCATTTCGAAGGAAACCGTGCCAAGGATTTTGACTACAGAAAAATATTCATCGCCGGGCTTGAACCAGCGACCTCAGAAATGTCAACCTCCCGAGGCCGAGCATCTGACCGAAAAGTTTTCGCAGTTTCTTTGGTCGCTACACGAATACTGGTTTGAATAATTTGACCTGCGAATTTGTCATCCCTGCATTTCATTTGACACTTCTTCACCGCAATACCCGGTGAAAGTCCTTCAAAAACAAGGGATATCCATTAAGCCATTAACAATACGTTTGCAGCCTGAACCCTAACTTAAAATGTACACATGCGTCGTCGAAGTCCAATTTTTTCGTTATGTCATTTCCAATAAGAACCGTAAATGTATTATTCCGATAAACAATGGTTCAATTGCCTATAATCAATTATAAGATCGAATAAAAATGGAAAGGTTTCGATTTTAAAAATTGCAAGGAAAAGATATCGGTGGTATCCATAAGCTGGCATTAAACAAATATGTTAATGACCACAACACACATGGGTCAACGCTCTATCAGGAGCGGTGAACCTCCGTCCTTGATTAATCGTGTTCCAATTCTTAAGAGTTTTTATATCGAAAAGTTACCAAATCACAGTTTAATGACACTTCAAACTCTCGCTAAGACTATTTTTTTTCTCTTTCTTTTTTTATCTTTCCCAGTTCCATAATGCTTTCACTTCGAGCCGCTTCTAGCAATATGGAGTGTATGTCTTTCCAGAGAGTTATATCTTCCCTTGTAATAACGTTAAGAGAATTAGTAGTGATGGAAGTGTGAGAGCTGAAAGAAACATAGAAATATAAAATCTTTACTGGCCGTAGGCCGTCTGATCAAATACTAGAGAAGTCTGTTACAGAAATTGGGAATATTGTCAGACTGAAAAATTCATGCTTTAGCCCGAATTTGAAGCATGGATCATTCCATCTCCCTCCGGTTGTTCTAACCACTGAGCTACCACGGCAACATGCCGTCGCGACAGTAAATTCGCCAATGGATTCAACATTTTCCCGGTAAATCAAGGAGATCAAGGTATTTTGAGATGACATACTTCAATGACGACATAAAATGACGTAGGTACTTTAACCAACTATTAAGGTTCAATTAGTATTAATAAAATTATATATGGAAAGATAAAGTCAGACTAAGACTGAAAAATAGTCGGGATTTGAACCACTGAACTCCTAGTCTCCGTCTGATTGCTCAAACCTCTGAGCTACAATTATAACATGCCGACGCGACAATTTTCTCGGAAATCCCGAAGGAGATCTCAAATTATTTTGAGATGGCTCCACCATCGGATACTTATAATGTCATAAGTGATGTAAGTCCCATGTGCTTCATAGTTTAACCACCTATTAGGCCAATTAGTGTTAACCGGTTTTTCCACAGAGAAAAAGTGCATAGGATAGGAGTTGGAAACGTTTTCAACGTGAGCTAAAGTACGGAAATATCTTAAAGAACATAGTAAGTCGTGGCATGCTACACTTCCATTTTATACATTATTTAAATAGCAGTACATAAATGCATAAACGAATAATTTTTAATTTTATTTATATTTTCAATAACATTTCATTCATACATAGCCGTAGCAAACACCACTACTGGTTTCATACTGGCTCGGTTTTATTTTATTTCCCTCGTGCTGTGCGCTTGTGGAGTTTTTAACGAAATGTAATACATTACTGATACTAGTGTTGATAATAATTTACTTACAGAGAATTATTTCAAATAAATAAAATAACCACTTTCTGGGGAGAAGGCTTATAATGGCTACGGAGTCATAAATCTCAATTTATTGTTACTTTTGTGATAATTTTAACATAAAATAGATTATAGACACGATTTTTCTTTCAAGTTTTGTATTTTAAGACATTTCGATACATTGAATTCTTAGGGAGATATAGCAATTTTTCGACATTATTTCTAAAACTATGGTTGTTAATTTGAATAAAATAGTATTTTATAGAATGTGAGTATCTGTGATGAAACTATATAAAAATAACTCAAATACAAATGTTACCAAATCAATACAACGAAACCTGTCTCAAATTGAAATATTTCAACCGAAAAAAATCTATAGTAAGATATTTTCTTGAAAATTAGTAGGAGTACTAAGGAACTTCAAACATGGGCTAATGAAAGCGTTTACCTTGCTCAAGCAATGACATCATTAAAATTAATTTTCAAATCAGTGAATTCAATTTCAAATTGAAAAAAGTGAAGCGTCAGGTGTTCACTGAACTCTAACGTTGGAACGAAAATTACAGCACGAAATTGGTTTGGCTAGGTAGTATTTAGGAGGTAGCTAAGTGTTGTTTGCTTTAACATACCTCCTCTCTCCAACTTTCATTTACAGCGGGATAAGGTATTAAAAGGATGATATTAAATTGCGCAAACAATGTTTTGTTTACTTCCCTAACTAGCTTCATCCTCTATCGGAGATATTGATATACGATATAGTTAAAAAGAATAACTGTAAAACGGAGCCACAATGATGTGTTCCTCGAATTCTAATGGAGTACATTTTAACTATGTTATTGTTTCAGAAACTGCGTAAGCAATGGATTCAAATATAAAATATGGACGGTTAAACGAATTTAAAATATGACTTTAATAAACATAAATGAGTTCCAACTTTAATGTTTTCATATCCTAGGATGTTTTCAATTACTGGGCGCTGAATCAAACAAAGTAGGTGCCTAGACGAAAGAATACACCACAACGAGTTTACAATGATTATCTAACGCAAGTTCTTATGTTTCTGAAACGAATTTTTAGGTAATCCATATTTTATTTTCGAGTTGCAGCAGCTCTTGAATCTGGGATTGCAGAAAACAACTGCAAATAAACATACACCGAGGTTCACGAAGTACAAAGTCAGAAACTAAGTTCTCTTCGAAATCCTTAATGCCTTATACTTCCTGTGTAATTATGAACCGTTAATTGAATAATCTCACGTATTACATACTTCTCAGCGTCTTGAAAATGAAAATCGTAAAACATTTTTTCGTTCAGAATTGCATAATACTCGTAATTTTGCGATGCCATTGGACTCAGAATGCGTTAAATGTTTAGTGCAGTAAACACTAAAAATATTTGTAAAATTAAGGATCATTGTTTTTTTTTTCTACCACATATGCTAATATTTCTCCTCGTAACAATATAAACGTATTAAAGCAAAGAGCGTCCTTTCTAAGCTACCCGCAGACAAAGAATGCCCCTTTCTAAGCTATGCGCAGATTTCTAGCCCATAGTGTAGCCTTCATAACTATACTATACACCAAAACGTGACAAAAAATGGGAAACATCCTGAAGCCATAGAACGCAAATAGGATGACAATTTACGTAGGGAGTTCACGTCATTCATTACTGAATTTTTGCGCCGTCTTTACTGTTGGTTAAGTACTAGAAGTTACTAGTGTTTTAATCTGCATTTCGGTTTATTTAATTTCAAATGTTTTATTGTTTATTGCGCTGTCAATAAAAAGTACCACTGTCGTCATACAAGTTTCCAAACTGAATACCAAATAAATTGAGTGCAGAAAAAAAATCCTGTTACCACCACATAATTTTCTTGAACTGTTATTGATTATCTTATATCTCTCTTCTAAAACCTTTTAAACTTCTGATTCTGCTTTTCCACCCTTGTCCTTCAAACGGTTTGTGTGAAAGAACAATTAATTACTATTCTTATCAAAGCTTATTTTGTATCTGTTAGTGCTAATCAAGATAAACGTTACAGAAATGGTGTCATTGCACATTTCGTGTATGCACGAGGGAAATAAAAGAGGATGAAGCAATAGTGTTCTTTAAAAGCACGATGCTATATACTGCCAGTTTTTTTTTTGTAGAGTTTTTTGTAGAGTTTTACTACATTGGCACCGCAGGCGATGGCACTGATGATACATGGAATTAAGATGGAACACCGGTGGAATACGATGGCGGGGGAAACCGGAGAACCCGAAAAAAACCCTCCCCTGCGTCGCTTTGTCCACCACAAATCCCACATGGTCACTTAGGAAAGAACCCAGGCCGCCTAGGTACAGTGGTCTAACCACTCAGCCACGGTGCGGCCTATATACTACCTGAGAAGTTCCATGCTCTTTGCACTCCAGAAAAAATGGTGAGCTAACATTTAAACAAATGTATAATAAATATTAGAAAACTCCAACTAATAGTAGCAAATATCTGGAAATAATTAAAACCACTAAAAATCAATATAGCATACCTAATGTGCTTTGAGCATTTATACTTTTCGTCACATATGCTTAAATTCAATAAAATAAATGGGACGTCACAAACAATTTATAGAATAGCCAAGATATAAATTTGATATTTTGAACAAAAGAAATAGAATGTATGATATTTTAATCATCCATAGAGCAAATTTGCAGGAAAGATCTAAGCGTTGGCATGTAAATGACGGATATTAGGCTGAAATAGATATTTTCTCAGTCTACTATAGACAGAAAATCGTGTGGCGTGTAAACGTGACGACTACACTATGAGCTTTGGAAACTTGCTCAAGCATCAGTGCAGCAATCATTCTCTATTTCCATTGCACATCTCGTTTTTCTAAAACCCGTTTGATTGCGACATGGAACATTTTCAACTACGATTTTACTGAATCGACTGGACAAAGTAAATTGTTCCAACAATTTCATCTACTCTTTCTGGAAGAGAAATCGTCAGGACACTGAGGACCGTATCCCTTAAGCCATTACTTAAAATCGCATTAATACATTGTGCGGCAGTTCAGATGATTTCTCACGAACAAAGCCTTTATGACGCCATGGCCCAGATAATTTGGCGGGCGCCTCAGTCACAATGGGAAAACTACTGGAGAATGTTTAGCAGCTGCTGGCTCTCGTTACGATGACAACTCCCTGCGCGCCTTGTTTTTATTACAAGTACTCACAACAGCAAGTCAACGACCCTTCAAACCGCGAGTCTTTTTCAACATCCTGGTGAGCACGAGCAGCCTCGTTGCTCTTCAAAGGATCAGCTGCCAAAGAGTTGTTAATGACCAGGTGGTTCGAAACATGAATTACCTCTTGAAGCGTCGCAGGCAGCTGTTATGCCGGCTATCTCATCGGAAGCGCTTCATAGCCCAAGCAAGAACTTACCAAGCAATTTCGCTGGCTGAGGTTGATGATGGGAAGCCGTCGTACAATCATTAAAAAGTTTTAAGCTGCTAATATGTTTTAATAAATGTTTCTTATCCCACACACGTTTTCATTTGCACCGAGGGGTACTCTGAAAGGCACGTGCATTCAAATTCAATTCAGGGTCTCACTTCATGCATACCCTCATGTTTTCCGTTCAGGGTTTGAGTTACAACCCTCCCTGGCATTAAAAAACGTTCCTTGCTTAGGAAACCGCCCTTTCCTGCTTTGCTTTTGGGGTTAACAGTATGGAAACCGCATTTCTTTCGTCTGCTGCACTATTTGGAATGACGCAGGCAAAGAGCCGATTTCAATGCTAAACCTAAAATACAGGTTAGAAAAAATGCTAATTTTGTTTACTGTAACACAATATATGATAATATTTTGAATCCCATTGAAATAAATTTCCTAATAATGTTTAGTGTTTGTAATACACCTAAGCCGATCAACATAATACCAAACAAAACTTTATTACATAATGCTTAATCTTAATGTTGCTATTGATGATTTTCCATACAAAGTTTCACTATGTGCAGGCATAAAACAGAGAAGCACAACTGCCCTCTGGGTGACGATGTTTCGGGTGAAAAGGGTGTAATAGTATTACGACTGAAACTGCTATTCAATGGGAGCTTTAAATATTTTATTTGAGAAGAGAGTCCGTTACACCTACCTGAAAACAGTAAACTCCATGCAGAAAGTGACAGACCTTTTTATTTAAGAGAAAAACATTCCAGACAAACGATAGTCGTTAAAAGACAATAAGTGTTTCGTGATTAAGTAAGTATTGTCCATTTTAAAACAAAATCTACTATGAATCCTTAACATATATTCTCCAAAAGTTTTTCGTAATAAGTTTTAAAAGAAGGGTACATTTTAATGTTGCCCATTGGATATGCTCATAAAACGGTAACAATACGTTCCCACCCATTCCGGTTCCGTTTGAGTTTTTAATTTATGAAAATGCTCAAAATGCATTGCCCTAAAAATCCGTTATTTGGAATTAATTTATTCACATTAAATACTCTTCAATCAATCACAATCGCAAAAAGTTAAATGAATTCACAATTGTTTAGCAGGAATGTGTACATACAGTTTAAGATGTTTAACTAAATAATGAAATAGTAATTATGCATTTTATGTACACTATTTATGATTTTTTGTTACAATATTTTCTCCTGAAAGTCATGCAATATTGAAAAATAAAATTACATAATTTTGTACATTGTTTATTTTCATAGTTAACACAGAGCACTTTTCACATTTTCAGAATACAGCAGAATGAGAGGTACTTAGGGTATGATGGGTATGACTTTGAATATAAACCACTGTACACTCGTACAAAAATAAGGACTGAAAATTAAAAGTACTCTAGCCCACCTCCATTATGTGACGTACGCGGTTCAGATTCAAGAGGACGCGGGTTCGAAATCGAGATAGGTTTTTTTTTTTGGGGGGGGGGTTATCCTTATTCTGAGAAGGCGAATGTCAGGTAACTTGAAGCTCTATGGACCTGGGCTCATTTGAGCATTATTTCCCTCGTTTCATTCATTCAATTGTTCGATGTGACCTACCATGTTAGAAAGGGCACCAAGTTTTGTGCTCCCCAAAAACAACGAAACAGTTTTTGTAATTATTAAGATTGTTTTGGTTAATTCTATATTTTGTAGTGTAATCATAAACAATTCAATATAAGCTTGTCTGACTACTGAGGTTCCATGGATAAATACATATTGAAATATTTTATTTAGATGATACAAGCGCAGTGGAAGACAGACAATTATAACCGTAGTTTTTGGAGACAAGATTATTATTAAACCACAACACATGTGATTGATTAAAACAATGTAAGTAATATGTAAATACAGTCCTTTATTACCATTTTACTTTCTCTACGCATACATGTACATAGTGCATAGAGAAGGTATTATAATGCACCCAAAAATTCGATACCGAGATTTCACCGGAAATACATGTTTTGTGTCCCCCCTGAATAAAAAAAAAGCATTTCTGGAAAAAGGTCCGTGTGTGTGCGTGCGTGTAGTCTGTGTGTCTGAGGTTAGCATAGCTCAAAAACGAAAATACCGTTAAATACCACACTTCGTAATTAAGTTTGGTATCTTCCAAGGATGCCACACGAACATTTTCAAGAAAATCCCCCCCTCCCCAATTAACCTTTACATGAAACTTTTTTTCGATAATTTTGATTTTCTGAAAAATGGCTCTAACGATTTTGATTAAAAAATCGTATATTAAAGATATTTACCTGACAAATAATATGTACATCTTGAATTTTCTGGGAATAGCCTCTGAAGACTACTTTATTCTGAATGAATTTTGCGGAATTTTGCATAACTGCTAAACCGTAAGAAATAGACAAAAACTTACCATACAAAAAATGTAGAGCACATAAAAACACACAATTTATGTTATATACATTTTTTTCGTGGAGTTGGTCGTTTTTGAGATATTCCTTGTTATTGGTTTCAGCTTTAAAAAAAGTATACTTTTCTTATACAGGAATTTGTCAACTCCTGTCCTTACAAACAACGGAACTTCAGTGACATAGCAATCAGCTTTTGACTATCGCATTAACCTATGGTACTCCCATATTTCCCTTCTACTTACAAGGAAGCAAGTAATAAGACTATTTATGCTTTTTTTTTTTTTTTTTTTTTGTCGATTAGCATGAAGTAAATAGAAGCATAAGCTTTTTAACAATAATTTGTTGCAGAGATGTAGAGAAAGTCATGTGAATGTATCACATCTGATTTTTTAGAAACTGATAACATTTACGAGATGTATGTATGTAATATAAAAGTCAAAAGTTTTGACAAACTGAACCACTCCAATGAAACGCATTATATATATTTCAATTTTACTAAACGCATACAGAAAATTAATTTAAATATTGCCTACGGAGCTAGTTGACTTCGCGGTGATGTGAGACTCCCATTCGGGAGATCCCTGTTTAATTCTCGTCGAAAGGCCACCCTGACCTAGGATTTTTCATGAGCTTCCCTGGTTGTAGGCGAGTACTGGTGTTTTCTCATCGCATACCTGAAAATCTGCCTGGTCTGCATATATTACACAGGACCGAAATGCCTAGTGTTTTGCCGAAGCCGCCATCTTGCGATTCTACAAGCTACCATACGCAACACGTCAAATCAATTGTTTTTCCATGGTTTTGAGGTAGAAAACAAAAATAAAACACAACAAAAACAAAAGAAGGGTAGAGATCTCTAGTTGAAGGAATAGTTAATACAATCACATTTTTCGGCCTGTCAGACGTAATTAATAAATTGGTATTATTGCAGCAAACATATCGGCAAGGTCATAACTTAATTATGTTCTAACTTTTTGGTCTAAAACTGAAGGACGGCAAAATACCAGATTTTGACCAAACCATACTGTTTCTCTTTCTGTCTATAGCCATCAACTCCACTACATGAACTTAAAAATAAGTACACAAAAAAAAAAAAAAAAAAAAAAAAAAAAAAAAAAAGGGACAAGTATAGGAGATTATTCCAAAATTATAATGACTTTCATTGTGGACTGCAAGTATTCATTCCGAATCCAAGAAACACGGCCCCTATTCTAACAGTTCTGGTATCATAAGCACATACTTTGATATTAATGATTTCTTGCGGTAATACATGGGCGAATTAGCAAGAGTTTTCTTATAAACCGAAGTAGGTTGCCAATTTTGTCTGTGAATTACCTTTACCCAAGTTTCCAAAGTCTTTCTTAGTTGGAAATCTAAAATCTAACAAACAATACAGAATCGTTCGTTGATAATGTATAGCACATTTCACTAAATATACCACCGAAAAATCACTTAAATAAGTGCCTTAACTATGTATTGAAACACATTTCCGTTTCCTTGTTTTTGCTTCTGCTATTCGAGAAACTACAACCAACACCACACACATATTCACCATTATACTGTTTTACAATCTATAGTCCAAACACACATTAAACACAGCAAAATCCTATTTTTGGGTGCACATTTAACCCACAAAAGTCGTACTCATCTCAGAAGTGTAGAATCAAAATATATATGGGCTTGACAAAAAGGATATGGCATTTCCTTTCTCTTCTCTCTATATCTGTGGTCTATTTGGTATCGCTCTCCCTGGGCAATTGCAACAATATGACGAAACTTGGAGTCTGCATTTCTAAGGGACTTCCCCGCGACTCTGCAGCTTATCCGCATCGGCCTATAGGCTCCCTTCTTCCTTGGAGTGTTGGCTACACTAGATCTGTGTAGTCGCAGTGCACAAAATGTCTCCCTCCGGTGTGTTAACTATAGAACTTATATGTAAATTTTACTTTAGAGTGAGTTTAGAATTCTGTAATTAAATGACAAATATGCTTTTTCAACTACCTAGACGAAAGTAACACATGGGTTATGATTGATGTGATGTAATTATAAAACTTTACCAAAATATGCAGCATTTTCTGAGGCAACAAAGAAAGAAAGAAAAAAGTCAATGCACACTGTTCATTATTCTGGATTTGAAACAATTAACCTTGTATTAGAACTGCACAAAATGCGTTTCATTACGTAATTAAATAACATTTCATTATGTTCGTTTTCAATTACCAGGAAAAAAAATGACTCACCAATACTAGTTATGTCTGGATGCAAGGCAAACTGTATACAAAACACGGCTACAAAGCAGAACCAATAATTGATGCAATCAGTACGGAAATATAATTTTTCTCGCTAATTATGTCCAGTACTTCATTCAGCCATGTACCTATAGAAAAAGAATCTAACTTGTCATCATTGAATGACAAAGTGAATGATTGTTACTATTAACCGTTAAGAAAAGGTTGCTTTGCATTTGTTTCCTTCGAACCTCCATTGCTGAGGTGCCTGGACTTCAACAGCTAAAAGTTACGCCAAGAAGTAATTTGCTGGTGAGTTAACAAACTTAAAATTCGAATAAATTTAAAATAAACAACACCATCAATTTTTGCTTTGTGTGTTGGTAACCTATACCTATATCAAAAAAGGAAGGATTGTATTCCATAAAACTATTCGATGTAGTGATTTCACCTAAAAACCAGCTTTGAACTTCACTGTATAAACATCAAATGTATTCCATTCACATGATTTTCTCTACATCTCTTTAGAAAATTATTGTTAAGAATCTTATTCTTTTGTCTGCTTCATGCTTCAGATAAGCATTAGCAGAAATGGTATTATTGGTTGATTGCTTGTAAGTAGAGGAAATAAGGATATACACCAGACTAAAACAATAGTCATTTAAAAACCGGTTGCTATGTGATTGAAATCAGTTTCTTTGCAAGCCCAAGAGAGGTTAAGTTCCCTGTATGAAACAAGTTCTAAGTATTTTAAAATTGAAACCAATAACAAGGAATGTCTCGGAAACAACCAACTCTAGGGAAAATATGTATATGGCATAAATTGTCTGTTTTAACTAGATCTACATTTTTATCTATCTCTTACGATTTTTTCGGTTGACTTTTATTTCTTGTGCCGAAATTGGTATTTTAACAGTACTCGCATATCACTGTAACGTGTAAGTTTTATGAGTTTTGCCTCTTGAAGCCTATTACCCAGTTAAGGTACATCAAAAAGTGTTATTTTAATGAAGATGAACCAACACGCAACACGTGAAAAGCTAATCTAAATGAACCAATTTCCGCACTGGGGCTTTGAGGTAGTTTCACGATCCCTCGGCTACGCATTACGCCTTACAGCCTCCAACTCCGGGCTACGCTTTACGGCTTAGGGCGCCAAAATAAGTGATTTGCGGAACGTAATTTTTTCTTTAAGATTGGCAGCAGTTCCAAGCGTATCTACTCTTCTCCGCATAGCTCCCTCTCAGCGAGAGAAGACTAACTTTAAAGTGTTACCTCAGATAGCAAGTAATTTTTATTCATGTATCACTCATGTAATATTTTTGGCAAGGGTACTCGAATTTTTTGACGTAAGACAATGTTTCTTCTGGTTATTAAAGATAAGCAGCAGAGAAAGCAACAATAGACAATGGCATTCTATTACAATGCACGCAACCAAAGCGATAGGCAAAACTCGGGAGTGGCTTAGAATGAGACAAACACCGCTCGCCTGGTACAAAACAAGGCACAAAGGGTAATTATAATATTAACAAATCATACGAAACACAATGAATAATTTGCCAGCTGCTAACATGAGAAATGCTATTAAATAACACTAGCACAGAGAGTATTATAATCAACACATAAACAGAGTATTTACCTGTGCCATCTTTTATTCCGTTGCCACAATAGAAATCAAACACCTGTTAAAACAGACTGAAAAGAGCATTGTTGAAAAATGCTTCTCACTTGCTATCTTTGGAAAGTAAATAATCGTTATACATACTACACACAGTTAAAGAAAAAAACACTAATTTTGGTGCTAGAGAGCTTTTGTTCGGAACCTTGAAAGGTCTCCATGCTATCGCACGTCTTTTCTTGGCATTATGTTTTCAACATTGCATGCAACGTCTCAGTTCAGTCTCAAAAGCTGTATTCAATCGAAAATGTTACTAATAATTGTAATTACATTATAATCTGCGCATGATATATCTAGGTTACTCAACGAGATAAACAAAACTGCATAATAGCGTTGAACTTCCAAAGTTGTTGAGCAAACGTTTCCCCGTCTTGAAGCTAAATCCTTGGATCGCAATGCTTTCTACATGGATGGTAAATGAAAGTCGTTCGCACCCTTTCTTGAGCCCTGGTTTTACGGTGAAGAGAGTGGTCGCCCGTCTGTTTTTCCCTGGGAGGGATGAGGGTAGATGCCTAAAAGGCGACCAGATCCGGTTGACGACGGGCGCAAGCATGAACAGGGTTCCTAACTTTCCAGACATAAAGCTCCGACATCACCCCACACACTCCCAGAAGGCTCTGAAACCCCGTTGACACTGAGGAGCGTACCACCCGGAGGCAGGTATGGACCAGGAAGCTCCTCAACGACGTCAGATCCTCACAGCGACAGAGCGCACGATCACCACACAGCCGCAACTCGCAAACCACCGTCGCTGCTCCTTCAATCCACAAACAGATGGCAAGGAATTGGTAGAAAATGAAATGCCTCAGCATTCACTTACCGACCCGGCAAAATCACGAAATCCCTATCGGTCAGAGTGGGCGATTGCCGGGAATCGCATCCGGAACCTTCCCAATGCAGGCCACAGAGGATGGGAGGGCAGACTCCTCTAATGTGGTCCTTTATTGTCACTCTTGTTCCCTGATGTCACAGACATTCAACTGGCTGACAGAGTTGATCTCAATATCAAAACATGTTACATGAAATACATATTACTAATCTTTTAATTTACAAGTGACGTAACTCTCCGTCTAGTTGTATAGCTGTTTACATTAGAAGACGAACTGAACATTTGTAGAAGAATCCGTAATTAACCTTTGATTCTTGTTCTCTCTTTCTCTCTGACCCTTCATCTCCGTTTTCTAACTCTCTTTCTCTTTCTATCTCTGTCTTACTCTTTTCCCTTTCATCTTTTATTACTCTGTGCCCTCTGTACAATTTCGAGCTAATGGGATACTTCGAAAACTTTTTAAGATGTTTATACAAATTAAAACTTCAGTACTTGTGATGCTTCTTATGATCGGAACTATATCGTTCTTCGTAATAAATGGTTTACCTACAGTAATAGCAGTAATCAAGAAGATGCTGAAACGGTCTCTAGAGGCGATAGTTAAGTAGAAAGTAACAAAGCTCTATCCTCCCAATATAATGAAACCATTCTTCCTTTACATTCCAACACCCCTTAGGACTTTATTTATTTTCATTTCTATAACTTCTAAAATACACGCTATCAAAATTATAAACAAAATATATACGAAACATTATGCTTATAAACTGTTTTATGACGGTTTTAAAATAACTGAGTTATGTTGTTCACAGCACAAACAGAACCTTTTAAATTATTTTTATTCAGGGGATCCTAAAACATATATTTTCAGTGAAATATCGATAACGAATTTTTAGGTGGAATGGAATTTTTTTTGTACCTATGTACTAGGCACCAAGTAGAGAAAGTAAAACTTTAGGAAATTCTTGGGTGTTTTTTTTTATTATTATTATTATTTTTACTTGTCTTTTTCTACGTTGCACTTAAGCAAACTTTCCATCAAACTGAATATATTTTCATTTTACATTCTACATTTTCATTTAAAAATCTGATGTGTTCCATTCACACGCCTTTCTCTACATCTCTGTAAAAAAATATTGTTAAAAAGATTATTCTTCTATTTTCTGACAATCGAAATAAACATTAGTAGAAATAGCCCTTATTATTTGGTTCCTTGTAAGTAGAAGGGCAAAAATCTAATGTATTCCATTCACATGTTCTCTAGTTGTGCGGTAAACAAACCATTTATTCAAAACATTAATTATTACATCACGCTAATCAAGTCTTATGACTGGCTTCCTTGCAAGTAGAAGGGGAATAAGAAAGAGATAGTCTCCTTTAAAAATCGCTCCTTATGTGAAACAATTTGAATTCCAATCTGTCTTGCCAGGAGTGAACAAACGATTCAGGGGGACCCAAAACATGTATTTCCGGTATCGAATTTTTGTCTGCATTATAATACCTGCTCTATACACTTTGTACATAGTACGTGTAGAGAAAGTAAAAAGAGTTCATATAGGCAAACATTTTACCTTATAATACAGTTTTAGTATAAATTTTGCATTTTTAGCCAATCTCCTGTCTTATAGCATTTTCAATGCCTTGGGCATTCAACGCTATATCACATTTGTAAAAAATCTGATGTGTTACACTCACATGGCTTTTTCTAGCTCTTCTACAAACTTCTTACATAAGATTATTCTTCCTTCTGCACCTTGCTAATCGAGATAATCATTAGCAGAATGTTCTTTTTACTTAGTGACTCATAAGTAGGAAGAAAATAAGAGAATACACTAGGCTAAACCGGTAGTCAAATGTTTTAAAGGCTGTCGTTATTCGATTGTCATTGCAAATCGCTTCTTTGCTTGGTCGTCAGGAGTAGAACAAAAGAAAAACGGACACTTCCTGTCTCAGAAAAGTATAAGTACCCACAACTGAAACCAAAAACAAGGAATATCTCGGAAACAGTTACCTCTACAACAAAAATGTAAATGACATAAATTGTATGTTTTGATCAGATCAACATTTTCTGTGTAGTACGTTTTTGTTTATCTCTTACTGTTTAGCAGTTAAGCAAAATTCATCCAGAATAAAGATCTCTTCTGAGGCTGTTCCCACAAAATTCAAGCTATACATTTTATTTGGTATATAAATACCTTTAATATACGGGATTTTAATCAAAATCGTTAGAGCCATTTTTTAGAAAATCAAAATTTTCGGAAATGTTTCCATGTAAAGGGTAGTTGAGGATGGGGGGATTTTCTTGAAAATCTTCGTGTCGCATCCTTGGAAGATACCAAATCTAAATACCAAGTTTAATATTTAACGGTCTTTTGGTTTTTGAACTATGCTGTCCACGGACACACACACAGACACACAAACACACATACACACGGACCTTTTTCTGAAAATGCCTTTTTTTTTTAATTCAGGGGGTCCTAAAACATGTATTTTCGGTGAAATCTTGGGTATCGAATTTTTGGGTGGAATACAATACTTCCTCTATACACTATGTACATAGTACGTATAGAGAAAGTAAAAACCATTATCTCGTCAATGTTATCAAAATAATTCTTCGACAAAGCGTGCGCACTTGAAGTATCAACACTACGTGTAGATTTAAAAAGCAGCAATTATACCTCTGACGGCTAGCGTTGAGAGTAGCTCCCTTTGAATTGGTTCTCTCTATTCCCCTCCCTCCCGCCACTTCATTCCTCAGTTGGCGTCAAAGGACTTCCCGCTCATTTGTGACCCAGTTCATTGATTCCATTCACTGTCTTGAAAGATCTTGGCAGTCTACGTTAAAGCGATTGGGGAGGCAGAATCTATATTATTAACATTACCATCTCCAACTACAGACTCTCTTCTGAAGTAAACAGAGAAATAATAGAAATCTACTCACACTTCTTTCATTCTAATGATTTCCATTTTTAACGTTTTACTTTCTCTAGTCTCGTATGTACAATGTACATGGTAGATAGAGAAGGTATTGCATTCCACCTAAAATTCGATGTCGAGATTTCACCGGAAATACATGTTTTGGATTCCCCTGCGTCCAAAAAAAACATTTTTACTTTCTCTTCACGTATTATGTACATAGTGTACCTATAGAGAAATATGTACTATATCTCTCTATAAATACATGTTTTGAGACCCCCTGAATACAAAAATAATTTTTAAAAAATGTGCGTATGTGTGTGTGTTTGTGCGAACGCACGCATCTGTGGGCAGCATAGCTCAAAAATGAAAAGTCTGTTTAATACTAATCTTGATATTTAATCTTCCAAGGATACGACACAAAGATTTTCAGGAAAAAAATCCCCCGCCCCAACTAGTCTTTACATGGAACATTTTTTTGGAAATTTTGATTTTCTCAGAAATGGCTCTTAACACTTTAAAATACCTTATGCAGCTAAAGACTTTTTTATGATAAAAGAAATGTATATCTTGGGATTTCTGGGAATGGCCTCTAAAGACCTCTTCATTCTGGATGGCTTTTGTATAACTGCCAAACCGTAAGAGATATACAAAAACTAACTACACAAAAAATGTAGATATTATGAAAACACATAGTTTATGTCATACACAGTTTTTGTAGAGTTAACCATTTTCGAGATGTTCCGGCTTATTGGTTTCGATATTAAGCCACTTTATTTTTCTCAAATGGGAGACTCATTTTTCTCGTTTTTCGTTTGCTTACCGAATCTCAATTATTTCGCATAGTTAGGCTTTTAAAGGACTATCGCTTTAGCCTGGGTATTGTATTACTTCCTTCTTTTACATGGAAGCCAGTATTAAAACTAATTCTGCTTATGTTTAACTTAATTAGCATGATGTAGATAACAGAATAATCTTTTGAATAGAACGTTTGTTTACTGAACAGATAGAGGGCATCATGGGAATGGAACACATTAGGTTTTTTCCTTTCTACATGCAAGGAGCCAAGTAATAAGGACAATTTCAATTAATGTTATTCTCAATTATCGTGAAGTAGATAGAACAATAAGCTTATTAACAATAATTTGTTACAGAGATGTAGAGAAAGCCATATGAGTGTAACACATAAGATTTATTACTTATATGATTTCAATGCTATCATTCTGAAAATATAAGCTAAATGCCCCAAATAAGGCCTTACTAAGGTTTAATTGGATGTTAATTCGAATCTATCTGCCCAGATTTTAAAGGTTGAACAAATTCTATATTGATCTTGGGGAAATGTAAAGATGTAGATAACTCATGATCTCAATTTTTGTTTTGTTTTTTAAAACAAACAAAAAAGTGGCTTAAGTAATATGATTTCAAACTTTTTGTTTTTTTTTAAGCAGAAAAAATTACTTTACTACGGTAGTGCATCCATGAATTATGAACATTTAAAGAATAATTTTTTACAATAAAATAATATGAATTCTAAACTCTAAGAAATTAAACTGCTTTTCCCCATTTGGCGCACTTTAACTGCAAATTAACTGAAGCTATAGATGGTAAGTGAATGTATTTTTACTTCCTCTACACGAACTATGTACTTAGTGTACAGAGAAGGTATTGTACCACCCAGAAATTTGATGCCGAGATTTCGACGGTAATGTATGCTTTGAGGTCAGCTTAGTCCATAAAAAGGTCCGTGTGTGTATGTGTGTGTGTCTATGTCAGTGGGCAGCATAGCTCAAAAACGAAAAGTCTGTTAAATACCAAATTTGGTATTAAAGTTCAATATCTTCTAAGGATGCGATACGAAGATTTTCAAGCATATCCCCCCCACTCCCAACTACCATTTACCCTTTATGTAAGGAGAACGGAATTTGAAAGTTATCTACTCGAAGTAGAGAGAAGAATAAACTTTTTTAAGTACAGTTGTTGGAGAATGGTTAAAGAAAGTCATGTAAATTCAGAAAGAATTTGAATAATTATTTTGTTATTTTTCATAATCTATCCAAGATGCAAACTGCAATTTTGACGCCATTGTTTTAATTAATAAATGTCATCATAAGGGTATAAACCTTAACATTATATAAATGAGAAAATGAAACAATGCTTATGCGAGATGTGTTGAGGTTATGAAGCTTGTGACGACATTCATTATTTTCTAAATGCTTAAATTTCCGTCAAAATTCTAACAAACCTCTGTTCATCATGAAATATTCTATTATTCTTAACATTCCTATAAAAACGTTATAAATCTATAGAGTGGCATTTTACTCTATCTACACGCACTATGCACAAAACAGATAATAAAAGATATTGTATTCACCCAAAAAATTCGATGTAGAGATTTCACTGGAAATATATTTTGAGGCCCACCGAATAAATAAATTAAAAAAATAGAAAAAAAAAAGTGCGTGTGTAGTTTCGTCTTGTCTGTTTATCTACATGTGAAAGTTCAACATGTACCTCACACGTTCAGTTTGCAACATTTTCAGATATGTACTAAAAGTGAGAAAAAAAATAGAAGAGATTTTTCTATTACGCTAATGTGTATCGGCATCCAGTTAGTAAAACGAACGTAGAATCTACAATTTGAGGAACAACTTTCATTAAGGGTAATATACACTGCTTTGAACATCCATTGTTTTCTCTTCTTGGCGAAATTAAAAATTGAAATTAACGTGTGGTCTCTTCCGTATGGCGCTTATTTATGCTGCTGAAACAATGAATCACGCAATTAAAGGCCAGAAACACTAGTAAATATAATTCAATGAAAATTTGCAGATACAAATACTATTTATATAAAATGAACGATCTAAAAGAACGCGATTCCTGGTTCGAGTTCCGTTCGGCCGGCCACGTTGACCATGGGTTTTTTCGCGGTTTCCCCAGGTGCGTAGGCCAATACTAAGGCGATTTCCCTTTAAGTTCCTGCCCATCAGCTCCACCTCATCTGTCTCAGGATATAGGCCCAAGTGACGGCGGTTTGTGTGTTGCGTCAGGAATTTGCACTGTGGAAATGCTTCTCACTTGTCTTGACGAGGCTGTTGGTACTCTTTTACTTTCTGGTACTGCCTCATCCATTTCTGGAATATTCGGGTTCCGAATGATTCAAGGCTAGCCGACTTCAGGATTGACGTTATGTTGGAATCAATATTGCACATAGGGTGATTCCGGGGTGATGTTGAAAACACAAAGACTTGTTAGTGCCGTGCTCAGCCATTGAAGGCAACTCTTTCTGGCCTCCTAATGAGTACGTTTAGGCTGACGTTCCCTATAGTCATTCGCCACACTTTACTATGTCAGCTGCATGAAACCTAATAATAATAATAATAATAATAATAATAATAATACTGATAACAATAATAATAATAATAATAATAATAATAATAATAATCTCAATTGCTGGAAAACACTCAGCTTCCAAATAATGAGTCAGGGCTCTGGGATTTAAAACAATTAACCCGGTATTGACCCTGCACAGAATTTGTTTTATTTTCCGTCATTAAACAACTTTTCATTATGTTCGTTTTCAATTATTAGAAAAAATAGCTCACCAATATTTGTAATGCTTGAACGCAAGGCAAACTGCATACAAAACAAGCCAGGAAAGCAGAACCAATAATTGATGCAATCAGTGCGGAAATCCAATTTTTCTCACTTTTTTGTCAGTGAATAAATTCCGCAATAACTATAAATATCTGCTGCACATCTCGCAACGGCTTGTTAGCTGTCATCTGCTGCACATCTCGCAACGGCTTGTTAGCTGTCAGGGTAACAGCAGCGTGCATTTCTGGTTTAGATGGCACTTCACTAATGTGAGCACACATTCTGCTGCGGCCTCCATTCTGGTATCGTTTACAACTCATTATCGACTTTTTTTCTCGATCACCATATTGGTGTATTTTGAAGTGCAGGTGCACTTGGAGCTAGATGTGTGGCTTTAGAAAGAATTTCCAATTTCAGTGCAATTCGGGACTTTTGTTTTTTCATTGAATATACACAAACTCTGCTGTTTTGCTCTTGTTCAACAAATAATAATCACTGAATTAATTTACTGAAGCGTTAATGAAGCAACTTAAAGGATCTAAGCCAGAGAGGAGAGTAATAGGAGATGGTACAGGATAGGAATGAGCCTCTTATCCTTCTAATATGAACATTCACTTGAGAATTTAGCATTAACAGTTAATTTCTGGTATATGCGAGAAGCGTATTTTAAGCAGAGGGGAAAAAATGCCTAAAACTTGGTATAAGAGATATCAACAATGGTAAGGATCACGAGATAAATAAGAAGATACACCATCTGCGAGTTCAAAATCAAGCAGTGATCCTGTGACAAGCTTCAGATAATTGGGGAGTACGACCATAAAAGATTAGATTTCATACATCCAGTTAAATGACACGGATAGCCGAGTGGTCGAGTTTGTTAAAGGACAGACTCGTGAGTGGGAGATCGGCGGTTCAAATTCAGCAGGAACGTCCTCCATGACTGAGATATTTTTCCAGATTTTCCTCAGTTCACATAACTGGTAAATGCTGGTGACCTACTCTAAACTTCGGTTTGGATATTACTCCCCAAATGTCCTTTTTTCTCAATTATTATTTAATTTCAAATAATACTACATATAAAAGTCAAACAAGGATGGCAATAACAAATGAAGATCCCAGCAGACAGGAAAAAAGTCCTCTATGAGGCGTTGAAGAAAATCTGCATGCAGTGTGGCATGGTATAACGCGGAAACGTTGACGTTGCGATGTAAACGACTCTAGGAAGGTTTTGAAACGTGGACATGGAGTTTAACATATATAATGAAGTTATTTAGAAATAATGAACGAAGTAAGAGCAGTGTTTAAACAGGAAGAAAACACTGCTTGAGAAGAAATTGCATAGTTGCCAGCTCATTGTATTTTTACTGCTATCTACGGTCACGAGACATCCCAGTGCTCTTTGCACTTCTCTTTAAGCCCGGAAGACTCGGATAAGACCTTGAATGGACTGTTAACTTTACTTGCTTGCCTTCCTATTCTGCCTTTTCCTATTATTTCACCGAATGTGTGTAGAATTAGATCCATTAGCGCAGAGCACTCTAAATTAATGAAAGTTTAATGAAGCTGTAGGTAATACCCTTTTGTGCTTCCTTCGAAGATGAAACGTACGTAGGAAAAAAAAGATGTATACATTAACAGCTTAAAAACAGAAAGAAACAAACAAACCAAACACAAAGGTTTACTTAGTACGAATTATAACAATCCTCTTTAAGAAACTAAATGTAATTTGATTTCGGGAATTAATTACTATAAGAGACCCTTGTACAAGTCCGTAAGATCAAGAACGAATTCCTGCCCACATATGAGCGCGGCAGTACCAGTATTGTAATTGAGGGACGTGGCTCCGCGGTAACGTGTACAACTCGCATTCACCGAGGTTTCGGATTCCGTCCCTGGTGAACGTCCACTGATCCATTAACGTTTTGTGGCTTCCCTAAGTAAGCAAGCAAGCGAATGCTTAAGTTGTTTCTCTTTTCCCGTGACTTTCCTGTTACGATTTAGTGCGCCCATCACTTCCTTCATTGTCATCTATTTCACGGTGGTAGAACCAGGTGACGGTGTTCGGTGGGATACAGCAGGGCGGTGAATGTGCGCTTTGTAGACATTTCTTACTGGCGCTGTTATGAGACCACTTGTCACACCCGCCTCCGATTGCGGTAACCCCCGGTGACTTGGGGCTTGTGGATGGGTCCGGGCAGCGTTTACTGCGTTCGGGCGGCGCCTGCAGCATTCGACCTGAAAACGCTACGTCCATGCTTACATACTCGTGATCTTTTCGACCTTCAGATCTCTCCCCTATCATCTCTCTATCCCAGAGGTTACGGTAGAAGCTATAGACCAGCCTCGATTATTCTAATTATAGTTCATGGTTTAGCTTCTGCATGCTGAAATTTTCCCTAGATAAAATAAAATTATTAAGGAAGAGCAGTTGGCAAAAAGAAAATTACCGTTGGGCGCCACATGGGTTATTAAGCATATACTAACTCTCAAAGCCATGCGTAAGGCTGTAACCTAAAGTTAAGTGATGAAGGGATGTACCCTAAAGTTAACTCAGCCATTAATAACCGATATGGCATGCAATGTTAGTCACGCACCAATGTTGTCCATTTCAACTGAGATTTGGATTCAACGTATGAAAAAAAAAAAAAAAAAAAAAGTGATGGGCGAGGGGCTAGTGAAGCTAAGCAGTGGAAGAATAACAGGATGGACATACTGAAAATGCAAAAGTGTTTAAGTATGGGCTTCATCCGTAAAGACGCGACTGCCCGGATTCGATTTATAACAGATATCGTTGCAAAACTGATTTTTTTAAGCTTAACGTCCTTTAACTGGTATATGCTCGGGACTCATTGGGCTTAAAGTTAATCAAAATTCGTCTTCATAGGATAAGTGACAATCCCGGAAAAAAAAAAAAAAAAAAAAAAAAAAAAAACTTATCCGGGTAACTCACCCTAAGCGAGATTCAACTCGCAACCTCTTGAAACTGAAATGTATTTTAATTGATTATATCCATGAGTTTAAATATCAGCAAAAAATATATTGAAGGCTATTATAATTCTGTGTAGAGTTCTTAATGATTTAGAAACTCAAATTATTATCAAAAGTAAAAAGCAGGACAGAAATATATGTATTCTAATTTTATAAATATCGGTAATTTTATGTTATTGCTGTACCATTATGATTATGTATGATATAAACACTATTATATTCATAACAAGACGCGAATTTATAACAAAAATAAAAGGGGAGAGGCATTCTAAAGCTTTGTTCTCATAATTTAAACTTAAAACACACAAATATTCCCTCAAATGCAATTTTCTTCAAAGGAAAAACGATGCGTATACAGTTTGGTCAACATCATACATTTTATTATTGTAATTTAACCAATAAAACTACTGTTTTTTTTAAGTTAAACGAGTAAGATGTTGTGTATGATGCCCCGGTACTAAAAGAATCCTAGAGGCTTAGGTTGAAAGATTAAGTAATTGAACTCTTTTTTATGAAAACTGGCTAATCCAAAGCTGGCAACGTGATATAAACAGCAGTTTACAACACAGACTGCAGTGTCTGTCCCGAACGAAGGTGGTGAATAATAGTTGCCAGGAGGAGGAAGAGGAGAGGATGCAAAAATGTGATAGTTTGGCGCGAACTGGCACAACATTTTAATATGGCCCGCCTGGGTAGTGTGGGGTAGCGTGTCTGCCTCATATTCAACAGGTCGTGAGTATTGCTTAGGGTGAGTTACCCGGATAAGGCTTTTAATAATAATAATAATAAATATAAGCTAGTAATAAATTATTTAATACTCATATTACATTAATCTTTATCGCTGGATTCTCCTTCATAATTAGAATGCCGAAGGTGTCCGCACAGTGGAGTGAATTTGTAGCTCGAAATTATTAAACGTTCCTGCTATATAGCGAGCAAGTTTACGAAAACCCACTCTGGTTGCTTTAGGAATCATGTGATTCATGTGAATATAGAGTGGCAGAGTTTTGCTACTGCGCAACAGACTTTGTGACGGAATCTATACTTACTGGATCCGCTGTAAGAGACACTTTTCTATTTCTTGGCGCAGCAACAGCACAAGAATATGCAATCGATATGCGATTATTGATCAGTTTCAGTAAATACTTTTTATTTTCAAATATCAGTGAATTTAACATACCAATTAGAGCAGTTTTAAAACAATAACTTAATTAAATACTAGAACTATTTTCTACTCTTAGGCGCGGATTGCTGTCAGGGGCACATGAGATCATTCACTGGTGCCACCTGCTTCCGCCTCACGTCTTTGTTTACCTCACGTGTCTCTTATTTTTATAATATCTAGTAGAGCAATATAAAAACCACAGCTAGAGATGCAGCCGCTTAATACGTCCGTTCATTTTAATAGTGTGATAACATTAACTTTAATAAAAACAGGCTCAAATTTAAGTTTAAGAATACATGACTCACGTGGTTGTTCGCGCGCCGTTATGAAGCAAAAGAACACAAAGTAATGTAGTGTGTTTCCTTCGTCGTCCTCCGTAGTTCTAGGGATAACATGCTAGCCCCTGGTTCCCAAGGTCGCGGGTTCAAACCCGGCGGGGAGGTTGGAATTTTTCTGGCGAAAATCCTTAGCATAGCTTCCTTCGGGAGGAAAGTAAAATCATTGGTCCCGTGTCGTAGATTTACGGCACGCAAAGTAATCTAAAGTGTGATAAAGAGACATCTGAGCAAAATTAAACGTCTTTTACGCCCAATATAGAACCGCAGCAGATAAAGAGCGTCTAAAAATAAAACTCAAATTTCAAATTGATAGTTTCACGAGTTGAAATTCAGCTATTCGTAAATGTATTCATTTATGGTGGAATAGAGGATAATAGACCAAAAGGGAAATATTCCATCTTCTTTAAAGGCAGGAGAGGCCTTTCTGGCTGTGTTTCACACATTTCATAGATTGTTCTATTTCCAAACTTGGTTCTGGGTACTGTATTTTACACACTAATGTTGGAACTCAAAAATGGAAATGGAAATGGCATTTTATTTATGGACGCTCTTTAACTGATGTGGTTCTCAGCGCCCCATTCTATACTGGACGTGAAATATCGCTTAATTTTGCTCAGAGGCCTCTCTATCAGGCTTGAGGTTCTTTTACGTGCCGTAAATCTCCGACACGGGACCAACGGCTTTACTTCCCTTCCGAAGGAAGCCATGCTAAGCATTTTTACGCCCGAAAAAATCCATCGCGAGCTTTTGGAACTCAAAGCTAACTATACCAGACCAGATGTGCATGCCTTAGGTGTGCTCTGAAAGCTGACAGTAAAACGCTAGTTGATGAGTTATCTAAATACAGAAAAACACTTTAATAAAAAAAGAAAAAAAAAAAAAAAAAAAAAAACAATGAATGAGCTCTATACGAGGCAGGAACTGACCATCTTGCCGAATAAAGCCTGTTTCACATTTAAGAGATTGTGAAGCAGATTACGTACGTAGATTTACAAAACCTGTTTTGTGCCGGTTGTTATGGAACGAAACGCAGGGTTCAACATGCAGTCTGAAGTACTCCCTGCTGCTAGAGAAATTCAAGCCTCGTGAATACAAAAGTTAACAGCTGTGTTTGTACAATGAAGCGCAATTAGTAATAAATCGAACCAGTTCATTCCTAGCACTAGCACCCTTTACTAGAGCCGAACAAGTGATCTTTCAAACTTGACTTACCCGATGAGTACCGATCGAGTTGGCTTGACCACAAAGACGGTCATGTGTGAGCTTGCATTCGGGAGGACCAGGGTTGTGTTTCTGCCGAGCACCTACTATCGGTTTTTCGTGACTTTCTCCGGTCGGTAGGGATGGTGTTTCATCTAACATGATTTCCTTTCACTCGTTTCCCTTTCGTCCCGTCTCCTTTGCACTTTCAGATATGCTTCTAGGCTTTGTGATCTGATCCGAAGCCGGATAGACGGCGCGGATGCTTGCTCCACAAGAAACTATTCCCCTCGACCTGGAGAATTGCCCGGTTGAACCGATCGTTTATCGGTATTTTCTAGGCAGCTCCAGGAGTGGGTAGGATCTTCAAGACATGGACTTCGCGCATCTCGGCGGTTTGTAGACTCCTGTAGTTCACTTTATTAACTAACTCCCTCTGGTGGATGACGCCGCATTATATCACATATAGTGCAGTGAGCAAGCTTTCCCCCTTCGTTGTATAGCCCAAATTTTAGCAATATTGATATTGCTCAACATTTTTAATTTGGACTATTAAATGTAAGCCTAATATTGATGAGTACTATGTTTTCGCGTAGTTATGCTTTTTAATATTAACAATATGTGCAACAGATAGCATAGTCATTAGACCGCAGAACACGGCAGGACTATTGCAATTCTGTAATGTAACAATCACGAAAGCAGTATAAGGGGAGTGAAACTGCGATGAACGAATCAGCTTTATTAAATGTACGAAAGATAAGAAAGTAGTGAACGATAAAATAGCAAGATTTATTGCGCACTTAAATCTATATGGAAAACATATACTTTGAAATGTAAACACTTTATTGATCTAGTTTTTTTTTATTATTTTATTGCAAACGTTCACAGAACAAACAAAAAGATTTATTTTTCATCGGCAGAATTGTCAATGAAGTTCGAAACCAAGAAGGCTTTTACAGCTAACTAATTGTAGCGGTGTGCGACCAAAAATACGTTCGAGTACATTACAAACATGGTTTTATATTGTAAAGAACTTACTATCTTGCACATAAAATTACAACTTAACCTAAAGGTCCTCCCCTGAATGGTGAAGTTTCAATAAAGTTAATTCTACTCCTCTGTACAACCACTGTGATAAAAGAAAACACATTTTGTTATTTACTTTATTAGTTTAAAGACTGCAAAAATTCCGCCTACCAAGACTAATAGCCAAAACATTTAGATCTGTCATAAAACCGCAAAATACCAGTAGTGCAACTATTCACTTCAGAAACTAAAAAACTTCTCCTCAGGGTTTCTGCGCAATGTGTGAGATACGAGCAAAGTCCACGTTACAAGTTGATTTTTTATCTTTAAGATTGTAATTCCACTCTCTTCTTAGGCTTTGCTTATAACTGAATTAGAAGCTATAGTAACGTAGTTTCGAACCAATTCAGAATTTATGCGCATTTATATTAGTATTTCAAGGAGTTGCAATATGACCTCATGTGAAACTGATATTCGAGAGTATGACGGACGGAAAGAGTCGATTGTGCCTCAACCACAGTGCATCACTATATTGAGGAGATTTCATGTTAATACGAGTATTATACCCGCAAGCTGCCAGTCCGAAACAACTGAAGGGGTAAAATGCGCTTCTTCAGACACTGCTGATACATGCATTAAGTTTCAATGAGCATGAGTCATCAAGCAAAGTGTTTCTGATCACTCCTTCAAAATGGACATTTTGTTCCTTTGAACTACCTAATGAAGTTTTACGCATCTTTTACAATCTACAGCGTAGCATAGACCAGGCTGGTGCAACGTAAATGCTGTAATAGCAGCTAAAGCCATGCATACCAGGGAAATGGCTTGTTGTTAAATGTAGCAATGGTTTATTCAATAACACGTGTATTCGTAACTTCTGTGCATAGAAATACTATTGCTTTGAAACTCTAAAAAGCAAATCGTGAAGTATATTCGTTTAGACAAGGGTTCTTCTATATAACCTGGCATTAAGAATTAAGATTCGCTGATGCGACTTTTAGCAATGTTTGGATGCAACTAATTGACCTGATTGTGATAATATTTGACGAATTCCCACCAGCTTCAAACAGTGTATTGGTGAGTGACGGACTGGGCCGGTAGCCATTTGACTTTAGTTCAAGCCCAGCTTCTATCGGTGAACTGACCAATAACAGAGATGTCTGTCAACAAAGTAGCTGTATTTACTCGTCAAAACACGAGCACTCAAAACTTACGTTTTCCGCAGTATTAGCACCCTATACTATGTCCACTACTGGTAGCTAATTAAAGTGGTTACTTCTGTTTAAAGTGATTTTAATAGATGTTTATAAAGTGAGATACAGTGAAATAAGGATCAAACGCTATCGAAAAAATTGATTTATTACAATGACTCACAAATGAATGTTTACAGTATGTCCCTCTGAGGTTTAGTGAAAGGAATCTGTCAAAAATTGCAACTTTTACCTTTAAATAGTATTCCTTTTAATGTATTTTGATCCAGTTTGGACAAGTATTTCCGCTTTCATCAACGTCCGGCTTTTGTAATGCCAGGTTTCAATACGGTAAACTGACATGGTTATGTCACGACTTATTACCAGCTTACCAATATGGACTTCGAAATGTGAGGTGAACAATTAAATGATCAAGATGCGTCTACAGATATAAACACTTTCAGAGCTATATGCAAACATTTTATTTTTCCAAGTTACTGATTGATATAAGGGAGGGCATGCTCATGTGGCTTTCCCTCTTCCATATCTCTCCCCTTAGGGGGTTTCGCTTGTCCTGAACGGACAGTTTATGCAAGTTTTAACTTCTACGACTTCCTTAGCGCTGCATCCCTGGTGTTTGTTTACATTGTGATAATTTTCAGCTTACATTTTAGTACTCTTTCTTTGTTTTGGAATTCCTGGCGAAGGAACAACACTACATCTATATTTGAGGTACCAAATAGGCCTCTGTTAGAGCTGTACAGTTTATCTTTATTTCAATTATTATAGAAATTGTCATAAAACAATGAAAATGAATGTATACATTATAAAACATATACACACATACACAAATCTTAATTCAACCCATAATGATTCTTATGGCTTACGATGGGGGGAATGTAACTTTAGCGGGAAGAAAATTGTTCATTACTAGAAGGGTTTTCACCATTAATTCAAATCTTGAGTGTATGAGAGTCAAATAGTCTCTAGGAATGAAGTAGGAGTTCTCATCGCTATTCCAGCAAAAGCTGTTGTTCTGCTTACTTTAGCACATCTTGTTGGACCGCCAGGAAAATCGTGTCATCTACAAGCTTCGTTTAGAGGACGCAAGTTTTGTGAACTCTTCCTTCCACCAGCATATAAGTTTAATAGGAGCGTGAGGCGTGTAACATGTGCTGCAGATACAGCGACAGTCACCCGACGTCCCGCCTCTAATCTTCCAGTTAATTAAAACGTGGGAGGAAATGCAGCGGCAAGGAAAACTAAGCCAGGCTTCGTTATTATTTTGTTGAAACGCTTTACGTCGCTTCATCACGCACGTTGATGGGTTTCTGATACAAAACAAGGATTAGTTGTTTCGTCAGGCCTTCCATAATGGGCAGGAAAACTATTTCGTTTATTATTATTATGTTGTATGAAAAATGCTACGAGAGAAAAAATTTATATGCCTTATGACTCCAAGGACTTCGACAATGCATATTCAAGATGACAATACAAATTTTTGACTAACATCAATCTGACCATAAACCAATTAACACTGGAATTAATCTAGTCCATAGCAAATGTTTTAATTACTTTCTCTTCACGTATTTAGTAGATAGAGGAGGTATTACGCTTCACCCAAAAATACGAGATTTCCCATAAACACATTTTAATGCGCTTGGAATATAGAAAGCAATGTGGTTAACAGCATGACTCAAAAATGAAAAGTCAGATAAATATCGAACTTGGTATTTAACCTCAGTGGGTACCCTCCAAAAGATTTTTCATGAAAATTCACAACCCCAAACTACTTTAAATAAAACATGTTGTAGAATGTGTAACTAAGAAATGTTTCCGGGCTGTTTTGCCGTGGTCTGCTGGTGTTAGGAGTACCACAACGAAACGTCTGGTACTCCTAACACCAGCAGACCACGGCAAAACAGCCCGGAAACATTTCTTAGTTACACTGACTCCGGCCGTGAAAGCCTACGTTCTCTCATGTTGTAGAATGTTATGATTTTCTAACACAATGGCATTAATGATTTTGGTTGAAATGCCATATATTAAAACTACTAAGATGAAAAATATGCTTTCTTGGATCTTTGGGAACAGCCCGCGATGTGTCTTCATTAGAAAGGAATTTGCATAATCTTTATAACTGGTGCACATTAAGCGATAGGCGAAAATGTACTATATAAATAAATCTTTCTAAAATGGACTATTTATTTCAAATAACTTCTTCTGCTATAGGAATTTCCGAGTTATCCAATGTTAAGGGTTACATGTTTCAATACTTTATCATTAATCTAGGCTATGTCGATTTTCAGCGGTTACTCGCGAACGCATAGAAACAATATGCAACTGTTTATTTCAATTAAAATGAAGTAGATAAAAAATCTGATGTATTCCATTCACATAACTTTCTCTACATCCCTGCAACAAATTATTGTTAAAAAGCTTACGCTTCTATTTACTTCATGCTAATTGAGAAAACAGCAGAAATAGTCTTATGACTTGCTTCCATATAAGTAGAAGGGAAAAAAGGAGTATCATAGGTTAAAGTCATAATCAAAAGCTGTTTGCTATGTGACTAAAGTTTCTTCGTTTGTATGGACAGGAGTTGACAAATTCCTGTATGAGAAAAGTATGTTTTTCAACCCTGAAACAAAAAATTAGGAATATCTTAAAAACGACCAACTTCACGAAAAAAATGTATATAGCATAAATTGTGTGCTTTAACGTGTTCTACATTTTCTGTGTGTTAAATTTTTGTCAATCTCTTACGGTTTAGCATTTATGCAGAAATCCGTAAAATTCATCCAGAATAAAGTAGTCTTCAGAGGCTATTCCCAGAAAATTCAAGATATACGTTTTATTTATCAGGTAAATATCTTAAATATACGAGATTTTAATCAAACTCGCTAGAGACATTTTTAAGAAAATCAAAATGTTCGAAATTTTTTCCAAGTAAAGGGTAGTTTGCGGTGGGGGATTTTCTTGAAAACCTTCGTGTCGCATCCTTGGGAGATACCAAACTTAAATACCAAGTTTAATTTTTAACGGTCTTTTCATTTTTAAGCTATGCTGCCCACACACACACCCACCCACCAACCACACACACAACCATACACACAGACAGACACACACACACACACTGACATTTTTCTAAAAAGGCTTTTTTTGGAATCAGGGGCCTCAAAACATATATTTCCGGTGAAATCTCGGTATCGATTTTTGGGTGCAATACAATACCTTCTCTATACACTAAGTACATAGTGTGTATAGAGAAAGTAAAAAAAAAAAAAAGTCTGTAAAATTTTGCATACACACTAATAAACGATAAGAAGATAAGTAAATCATGTGAATGTAATAGACGTTTTTTTTAGTGTTGTAGAAAAAGCAATTTCAATATCTCAAAATAGCGTAAGAAATACCTTACATTACGGGAGCCCTGGGGAGGTGGTAAACGGAGGGCAAGTAAACGATTCCCCATTGCACCTGAAGTTGTTATTAAAGTGCTTGTTCGGCATGTAAAGTACAGCAGTGGCGGAGCTAGCCAACTTTGAAGCCTAGCGGCATTTATATGTCTTAGAGTCTTTCTTCCTCAAATGAAACATTACAAATCTCTTTTCGGGCGCATAGGAACTTTTTTTCACACAAGCTGTATGTAGAACAGGAGTTGGATAGGTAGAATCAGACTGACTCTAATTTGCCATGTTTCAACAGCATGCCGTGGCAACATAATATGGCAGCATGTTGCCAGGATAGCTCAGTGGTACAACAGCCGGCTATTCACCGGGAGATCCGTGGTTCAAATCCCGGCTATGGCAATGAATTTTTCAGTCTCAACCTATCAACTCTTGTCCTACACACGGCTTGTGTGAAAAAAACAATTAAATTAAAATCAATTGACCTTAATTGTTGGTTATACTATGAAACCCGGGACTTATGACATTGCAAGTCTCATTGGGCCATGTCATCACCTTGTGGTTTAGTGGGAAACACGTGAATTGGTTGAGAAATGTAATGCCATGCCAGCATGTTGCAATGGTAACTCAGTGGTAGTGCAACCGGCTAGAGATCGGGAAATCTGTGGTCCAAATCCTGGCTAGGGCATTGAATTTTTCAGTCTGACTCTACCTATCCAACTCCTGTTCTACACACGGCTTATGTAAAAAAAGAATTAAATTAAAAGGGGTGGTAATATTTGGCCACAAACGTGAGAGCAGGTTCTCCAGCTCTACATTAACCCTTTATTGCATGGCGTTGCATTTATTAATCAAAGCTTTCAGTATTTTATTGGACTTTTTTTTTTTTCTAATTTCGTTTTACACTAAAGTTCAACAATAAAATCAGGCTAGTTATATATGTTTTATATTGTAAAATGATTAATATTTTTGCAATAAAACTGTAGTTTTTTTTTTTAAATAAAAAGAGCGAAATTTATGCAACTACATCCAAATGTAACTCTGACAGCATCCAAGCGTGTCTTCACACCGGTTACTTTACTTGGCCCCACCCCATCGTTTAACACAGGCACATTTGACTATAGTCGCTGGGATTCGAACTCGCGACGTTCGGCTTTGAATGGATGGCCAATCCATTTCGTATCGCAGGCTTTCCAGCCCTACATTAAGAGAAATAAAAAGGGGCAAAGACTTAACGGGTGAGAGACGGAGTATCACAGTGAGAAAAAGCATGAGCGAGATAGAGCGGAAAGGGAAGAGTGACAGAGTAGAAGAAGCGAGGAGAGTAGTAGAGATAAGAAAAGAGAGAGAGAGAGAGAGAGAGAAGGAGAGAGAAGAAATTCAAACAACACAATTAAATGAAACAAGTCAAAAGGATGTGTAGGTTGTTCTAGTCTTAAATACGTTCTAAAATCTTCAAGTTTACATATATTTTCCATTTTACTTATATTGTGAATAGCAGTAGAAATAACCTGAACTCTGAAGCTGGTAATGTTAGTTTGAGAATAGAGAATCAACTACACAACAGCATGTAGGCGGTAATCAGCTTATACATGACAGCAATATTTCTGTTAGCGAAATAACTGTCAGTCTAAACTTAGCTTAGACAGTGCTGATGGTATCATTTCCAACAACCTGAGGTACAAGGAAGTCCACTCAAAACCGGTTCCACCCTCTGCAAATTCAATTATAAGGTTTTTGACCGTAATGGTAGGAGGAGTGAAGGGGAAATATAATTTTTATACACAGCATATGCTCGCATGTTTGTGAACAACCTGCCCTGTTTTAAAAGTTATAGAGTCGCCAAACATAGAGAATGGTTGGAAATGTTGACTTGAGCCTGGTCGATATAATCACCTCAGAAAATATCTGATATGTCCCATTCACATGACTTTCTGTAATATTTTGCAATAAATTATTCTTATAAAAGCTTACTCTTCTATCTACTTCGATAAACACGAGCAGAAATGCTTTTGTTAGTTCCAAGGGAATACAATACAATAAGCTAAAGGGATAGTCAAATCTTTTAAAGCTGGTCGCTGGTGATTAAGTTGAAATTCCCTTCTCTTTGCATGGCCAGGATGAATGGAGAAACGTTTAAAAGATAGTGTAAATTTTAAAATCAATAATAAGGAATATCTCGGAAATAGTTAGCTCTGAAAATATATATCTATATATATATATGAGATAAATTGTGTGATATGACGAGATCTATATTTTGTGTAGTAAGTTTTAGCCTGTCTTTTACTGGTTATGCGAAAGTAATTCAGAATAAAGAGGGCTTCAGGGGATATTCGCAAGAAATTCAAGATATACAGTTTAATTGCCATGTAAAATAGTTATAATATATGGCATTTTACTCAAAATCGTTAGTAGTTTTTGAGAAAATCGAAAATTTCGAAAAACCTCCCATGTAAAGGGGAGTTTGAGGTAGGGGGCATTCTTGAAAATCTTTTCATGTAAAATAACACATCTACAATTAATACCAAACTTGGTATTCGACCGATTTGTCCTTTTAAATTTATATTTTCACACACACTATCCTAAAATTATTTTTATCCAGAAGCCCTCAGAGCATATATTTCCGGTGAAATATCAGTATAGAATGTTTTGGCGGAATGCAATATCTTCTCTACCAAGCACTTGGCAGAGAAAATAAGAAAAATTGATGCGTTACCTTCACGCGACATTTCTATCTGCTATCATTTGTTAATAGCAATATACCTACTATCCTTACGAAAGTTTATTTTTCTATCGATGTTATTTTTTTGAGATAGTTGAATTAAATACTTTACACATTTCATTATAGTTATAAAGAGCATCGCGATAGTCAAATGTTGAAGACTTCAAAAGAATGAAAAAAATTGGATGTGTTCCATTCACATGACTTTCTCTACCTGTTCTAAGAACAAACTATACCTACAAAACACTATTCTTTTATCTATATCGTGCTAATCGAGATAAGCATTGGCAGAGACAGTTGTACTGCTGGATTCCTTGAAAGCAGAAGGGAAATATGGGAACACATCATACTATCACATAACACACACACACACACACACACACACACACATCCACACTGGGATATATCTTTTAAAAGCTGGTCGCTATGTGAACAATTGAAATACAGTTCGCTTTGCAAGGCTAGCGGTAAACAAAAGAGAGCTGAAAGGAATGGTAACCCCGTTTGAGAAAGTCTACTTAGTTTAAAACCGAAACCAATAATAAGGAATATCTTAGAAACGGCCAGCTTTACAAGAAAAACATAAATTGTGTGATTTAATGAGATCTACATTTTATTAAGTTTTTGTCTAATTCTTAGGCATATCTGTTCCTATGTTTGCGACAATTGACAACTAGGTAAACGAATTTAAACATGGGCGAACTTCCACAAATGATGAACATTGTTCCGGACGTCAGTAAAAGTTACTTCCTCCGAAATTATTTTACGAAATCCAGGATATGATTCTGAGTGATCGACGAAACAAAGTTCGCGAAACAGTAGAGGCCTCAGGCATATCACACATCTCCATCTTGCAACAAAAATTAGGTCTGACAAAGGTCTCAGCAAGATGGCTCTCAATGGAGAATAAACACAATCGTGTGATGATTCGGAAACTGGTTTGGCATTTATGTCGCAATCCTAACGAGTTTCTGCGTCGATACATAAGTGTGGATGAAACATAGATTCACTAATCCACTCCAGAGACAAAGGTGCAGTCCATACAGTGAATCGGTTCCGAAGAAAGCAAAGGTAGTGAAATCCGCAGACAAGGTAATGGCTTCGGATTTTTGGGATGCACGCGGAACCATCTACATTGATTACTTGTATAAAGGAAGAACAATAAATGTAGAGTATTATGCATAGCTATTGCACCGGTTGAACGGAGAAATCAAGATAAAATGTCCTCATCTGGCAAAGAAACAAATTCTCTTCCATCAAGACAATGCAAGGATGCACACCTGCGCCGTTTCAATGGTGAAAACTGTAAAATTAAGATTCGAATTACTACAACATACATCTAATTCATCAGATTTGGTTCCCAGTGTTTTTTTTTTTTTATTTCCAAACTTAAAAAAGTGGCTCGGCGGAAAACGATTCACGTGTAACGAATAGGCCATCTCCCAAACAGATGCTTATTTTGAGACCTTCCGAAACTCATTTTGAAAAGCTTAAAACAGTTCGGGAAACGCTGGGAAAAGTGTATCGAGCTAAACGGAGTTTAGGTGGAAAAAATTACCAAAAATAATTTGTTTTTATAAATTTTTCCAAGGACCAAACGCTATTCTATTTACGGTAAAATCTTCGCCAAATTTGTAGGTGAAAGGCAATAATTTCTCTCCCCGCTCAATAGCGTAGGGTTAGGTATCTGCCTCACATTCAAGAGGTCATGCATGAGCTCTATTCTCATTTACGGCGAGTTACCCGGATAAGGGTTTATTTCGGAGTTTTCCCTTATCCTAGGAATCGAATGTCGAGGAACTTTAAGCGCCATTGACATCGAGATCATTTGGGCACGATTTCGCCGATTTCATTCATCGTCTGATATGACCAACCAGGTTAAGGACGTTAAGATGCATTCACATGATTTTCTCTGCTCAGTGTTTTACACACTATTCTTACAAAAGCCCATGTTTTACTTCTTGTAAATACAGACAAACCTTCAGTATAAACTTCACTGTATGTATAAAAATAATGTATGCAGCTTTGATCGTCAAGGACCTTATAGATATTACTGTTGGATATTTTTATTTAATTCACACACACACACACACACACACATCACACATATATAGAGCAGTCGGTGGAATGAGTGGCGGCGGAAACTGGAGGACTCGGATTAAACTCGCCCAGATGCCGTTTCGTCCCCCACGAATCCCACATGCACGGGCATGGGACCGGACTCGGGTCGCCTAGGTTGGAGGTGAGGGGTCTAACTACTCTGCCACGGTGCCGTCTAAGTAGCTCAAACATGCTATTTTAATCAAAATCGTAAGAGCCATTTTAAAGAAAATCGAAGAATCATAGTATAATTTTCCATGTAAATGAGAGTTTGAGGTGAAGGATTTTCTTGGAATGCGTTGAACTCATAACGCCGAAGTTTTATGCTTTCAAAGACACACATACCTTTTTCTAAAAGTTCTTTGGGGGGGGGACTCGGGGAGCCTTAAGGAGTGTATTTACAGTGAACGGTATCGACTTTCTGGATGGCTACACTGCTTCCTCTGCTTAGTACGTAAGCCATAGAGAAAGTAATAAACCCTTCTACACCTGGCTAAAACAATTTGTGCAAACAATGGCCGAGTGACACAAAGGAGAGTGGGTGACCACTGCTCGGCGCCCGTACATACGGACGGAAGTCCTGTCTCGGCCCAGCAGACACCAGCTATGCGGGCAGACCTTGTAAGGGTAACCATTCAAACTGTCGCCACACCTGATGCATTCACTGCCATTTACGCTTCAAGAGCCACCGACAACCAGAGTTCGGAGGAGAGAAACTGTTATGAAATTGTGTCACAGGATCATACTCGTTTGGAAATACAGTTTGATCCCCTGGGAAGTACAAACTCCTCCACTGCTTCTATTTCTGCGTTATAAAGACACAAGAAATTTACATGCATTCACATGACTTTCTCTGGCTATCATTACAAACTATTCTTTAGAAAGCTTATATTTCTATTTACGTCATATTAATCGAGATAAACCTTTACAGAAGTATAGATCCATTACACATTTCGTTGAAAATGCAAGGGGGATAAAGGAATCCGAATCATTGCCAAATGTTTAAAACCGGTTCGTAACATGTTGGATTATAAATTCCATGATATTTCCATCATTTAACGAGAAACAGCTGAACATCGGCAGTGCTTAACAAAAGTTATAGTACTGAAAAATTCGTATCAATAACAATTGAAACTTTGGAAATGGCTAATGCTATAACAAAATTTATTTGAAATAAATTGTGTTTTAAAGAGTTTTACATTTATGTGTAGAATGTTTTTATTATCTCTCATAGTTTACAAGTATACAAAATTCTTTCTGAATGAACAGGAGTTCGTTGGTTTTTCCCAAAAAATTCAAGATACACATTTTATTTGTATGTCATTGTAAACACACGACATTTTAATAAAACTTGTTAAGAGGCTTTTTTGAGAAAATTGAGAATCATGAAAAATATTTCATGTAAAGAATGTTATTTTGTGTTATATTTACAGACACACAGACCTTTTATATATCTAAATGAGCATTTTTATTCCCGGGGTCTCAAAACGTGTATTTGCAGTGAAATCTCGGTATCCAAGTTTTACTTACTCTGTTTACTATGACTAGTAGAGAAAGTGGTAGGGGAAGTAAAAAGGGTTTATGAAGAAATTATGAGCCGAATTATGCACCAGAACAACGTCAGGTAAATCGGCTAGTTATTCATAATGGTGTCTCATAATATTCCTAGTTTTGATATTTGCCTCCAAGTGTGATTTCAATTGTGAGTACTTGTTAGTTTCCATTTGTCCGACATTTTTAAACCATATGCCTAAGTTTAGGTTTGTTTCAAATATCATAATGCTTCTAAACGGGTGGCGTATTTTGGGTTGTACAAGTGGAATACAGTATTGAGATGCTTGTTATGTTACATGCTGGCGAAGTTGTCAGTCACGAATAATATTTCGCTACATTTAAAGCTGAGTATGGAAATATAAAATTAAGTATTAATTGAATTCTGAGGCGCAACTGAATTTATAATGCTTGTTTTTCACAGTTTCCAAGACGAAGGACTGTTTAATTCGTAACCCTCCAATATCTGATAAACGCAAGAAGTGATGCCAATTTTTAATTAATACAAATTATGATACAATTTGTGTTTAGAGCTTTAGTATGGAGAGATTTCGCTAGCACAAAATCAATGCCAACATACCAGGAAGCTAAGAGATGAGGCATGGTGTTGGCTGCCTTTATGAGCGCTGATCCGTGACTTATAGATGAAAGTACACCCAGGCGTTAAATATCCTGTAATAAAAACCATGTACTATTTCACTGTTTGTCCTTGCACGTCATGAATTAAGCCAATTCTTGAAGCTTGCGAAAAATATGCTCGCGATAATGATGCGTTAATTATAGCCGTGCATAGAAGAGAATAAGGCTTTCGGAACCGCCAGTGAACAAGGAAGCGGATTCAACAAGTCTTCTGTAAAACTGTTGCGAATGTAACACCTTCTTCTGAATAACATTTTCAAAAATGAAATGTCACGTACTGTAGTTTTCCCCTCTTTCTGATGGTGGTTTCACACCTACGAGAAGCTAACATCCCCCGAATTGCTTACTGATTTCACTGTAAAGAACCCTTAAAAGAAGTGTACCTACTCTTAACTTCTTGCACAATGAGCGTACATCTCCAGAGCGATTGGTTCGTGTTTATGAATAAAGAATAAGTTCTCGGTGGCGGACTTTGACCGTCTATGCTGTAGATAATTCCAAAAGAAACCCTGCATTGACTTCTACATGTCGACATGACGGTAATGATTCGAAGCTTCATTAATGTTTTGTGTTCAGTGAATATATTAAAATGTAAGGTGAAAAAATTAGAATTAAGCAAAGGTACCTAAATGCACATTCAGAAATTCAGTCTGAAAAGGGAGAGAGTCAGGTACGATTGTCCCCCTACTGAATTAAGCCATTTTCTTCAGTATAAGTTATGGAGAAACCACTATAAAAGATAGTACTAAATACACAAACCAACAAGGGGTTCAAAATGTACCCAGGATACTTTCTGAATAAAAATTTGAGTTTTAAATACCGCCGGTTACTTTTAATTTTTACTCTCTTTACATGTACTGGGCACATAGTGTATAGAGAAGGTATTGCATTCCACCCAAAAATTCGATACCGAGATTTCACCGAAAATAGATATTTTAGGGTCCCCAGTATCCAGAAAAAGCACTTTTAGAAAAACTTCCGTGTGCGTGTGTGTGAACACGATAATTTAAAAACGAAAAGTCGGTAAACTACTAAACTTGGTACTAAGTTTAGTACCTTCCAAGGATGCGACACGAAGATTTTGATGAAAATCCCCCCCCCTGCTCCAAACTACCCTATACATGGGAAAATTTTCGAAAACATTCATTTCCTTTAAAATTGCTCTAACGATTTTTATTTAAAAACCGTATATTAAAGATATTTACACGAAAAAAAAAAACATTTATCGGAATTTTCTGGGTATAGCCTTTGAAGACCTCTTCATTCTGGATAAATTTTGCTGGATTTTAAATAACCGTAAGAGATAGACAAAAACTTACTGCACAAAATATGTAGATCTCGTTGAATCATGCAATTTATATGACATACATTTTTTTCCTGGAGTTGGCCATTTTTTAGATATTCCTTGTTATTGGTTTCAGTTTTAAAATATTTAAATTTTTTCACATACGGGAATTTGTCATTTCCCGGCAATGCAAAGAAATGAATTTCATCCACATGACAACCAGCTTTTAAATGATTTCACTATCGTTTTAACCTAGTTTATTCCATTATTTCCCTTTTTACTTAAAAGAAAGCATTTCTGCTCATGTTTATCTCGATTGCCATGATGAGAAAGGCATGTGAATGAAACATATCAGCTTTTTTCAATAAGTTTCTATGGCTTGAGTACAGACATGGAGGGCAAAGCAAGTTTACAAGCTAACATTATTAGAATTTGAAAAATATATCCAGAGAGTAACTAATATAATTTTAGGTGATAAATTACATTCCTTCCAAAATTTGACCCATAAGGCTTATGTTAAATAGCAGTTTGATTTCTGAATTACTGAATACCTGAATAACTTTCTATTAGTTTCTCTACTACATATAGTAAGTAGGATAAGTACTGTATTCCACCCAAAACTTTGATACGAAATTTCCTGCACAAAATATCATTTTTAGACAAAGGTCTGTGAACAACCTAACTTAAAAACGAAAAAGATGCGACACGAAGATTTTCAACCAAATCACCTACCCAACTATTCTTCATAGGAAAAGTTTTGAAATTTTTGAATCTTATATATTTTTGTGTAACTGGTAAATGTTAACCGATAGATGAAAGCGCACTTGAATAAAAAAAAAAAAGTAAAGGTCTTTAAAACAGAAAATGTATTCCAAATACTTTCTTTAACTTAAACATTCCGAGATATCTGTTAATGGCTGAATTATTCAATACTTGATCGTTCTTTCAAGTTTTTTCAGCCACCTCTGTAGTATGGAGGTAGCATATCTGCCTGGCTTTCTACAGGTCCCGAGTTCGAAACTCGGTTAGGGTGAGTTACTCGGATAAGATTCTTTTCGGGGTTTTCCCTTCTCCTGAGAAGACGAATGTCGAGTAACTTCAAGCTCCATGGCCCCGAGCTCATTTGGGCATTATTTCACCGATTTCATTCATCGTCCTATATGACCTAGCCCATTCAATGTTCTGTTATTTCTGGCGATAGCATGCAAAAACAGTGGTAGTTCAGTGAAGAGCAACAGGATAGAGACAGGGAGATCCGTGGTTTGAATCTGGCTATGGCATTGCATTTTTCAGTCTGACTCCTGTCCTACAGGAGTTTGTCATCTCAAAATAATTTGAAACCACTCTGTGGTTTACCGGGAAACAGGCGAGTCAGTTTAGAAATGTAATGCCGTACCGGCATGTTGTCATGGTAATCCAGTGGTAGAGCAACCGGATAGAGCGGGAAATACGTGGTTCAAGTCACAGCTATGGCATTAAATGTTTCAGTCTGAGTGTACCTATTGTACCTATCCAACTCCAGTTCTACACACGGTTTCTGTGAGAAAACAATTACATTTTCATAAGAATAGTTACCTACTAATAAACAATAGAAGGGTAGAGAAAGTTATGTGATCCAACAGATTTCTATAGTTTCAGTTTATGCAAGCCTGTGCATTTTTCTCAAAAATGAAGAAGGGACGTGAGGTATCGGTAATCTTATTTATAATTACATTAGTACAGTGATGGCAAGCCTTTAGCCACTCCCAATTTGCATCGCATGATAGTTATGTAGTTCATTATTTTCAGGATGAGTTTGGGTGCAACAAATTTAGAAAACACCATAAGCAGTCACTCTGCTTATTTAAATAATGTCTATATCAATATAGAAAAATATGAGGTACAATGAACTATTTTTCGAACAACTTGAAAAACGAATCTTAAGTATTGTATTTTTTGTTTGTTTGTTTTGGCAAACGTTAAACAAGTACTACAAATATTCATGTTGACAGAAATGTAAAGTACCTAATAGTTCATTGTTTATTACACAAAAACATGATTCAGAAATTGTAATGAAAAGCTTTTCTCAATGTTTAAAAAGAGTCTTTTTGATTTGTTTTCAGGGTTGACAAATTCACGAATAAAAGATGAAAATAGCGTATTTCTTTCCAGTATATATTGGTGCAGAGGGAAGAGTTTTACACCGATTTCTGGCGTAAGTTCTGTATCTGATAGGGGGAAGATAATTCTGGATCACCACATGATTCACAATGCCCTTAAAATACAAATTTTGGGTAAGTGTTTTGAA